>OZ007529.1:4290381-4355519 GCA_963931895.1 Eupithecia pulchellata | reverse complement strand
GTATCGCCGATCTTGACTCTTCCATGCAAGGGTATTCTGTGCCCGGATATGCCATAGTCCATATGCAGGTCTACCAGAAGCATCAGCGTGAAGAGTATCACGAATGCGCTGAGTGCGAGCGCAAGGCGCTCCTTTAGTTTCATGTTGAGCATGGTGCGCGCGGCTCGCCGGGTCGGCGCGGGAGGACTGGGCGGCCCGCGCGCATCCTCGGGCGTCGGCGACCGTTTGCAGCCGCGCGCGCACGCACGTCGTCGCCGCCCGCGCCAACTGAAAACAAAGCCTACGTAAGAGGGGCGACTTTCAGGGGCTTATCAAATGGTGGTTGATCGCGGTTGAGAAATATTGTAGTGAGATACCTCACTACAATATTTCTTTTGCGTTGAATTGAATATTATAGATTAATTATGGAATGTGATTGGTAGAGCTACTGAGGATTCTAGATGGAAAACTTTCAAAAATTCAAAGACTGTATGGGATCCTATGGACATACAACTAGCATGTCGATTTTAATACCTATGTAAAAATATTGAAGATAACAAAACATTAGGGATTTCTAGAAAGTAACATATCAGAACCACGTGCTATGTCATTTTACGATATGCTTGCGAAACAAATATTATTATATTATATTTTTCTTATCTGTACCTTATAATTATTAATGTTTATGCTTAACTAAAAAGCCTTTTCAGGAAAATATAAGTAGGTCCGTAGATTTCAACACAATTTCTAACGAATAAGTAAACCAATAACATGCTGATTCTTGTAAAATTAACAAAGCATTTTATCTGTATACGTAGGCAACATCAGCTTTATTCTACAACTAGTTTCTGCCCCGGCTTCGCTCATGTAATTTCTATGGAAATAATTTAAAATTTTTACTAGCCTATGTTAACTGATATATGCGACTAAAGCCTGTTTTGCTCCATCATAACTCATAACCTCAACACAAACACCATCATCCATCAAAATTTTCGCATTTATAATTTTAGTGTGATGATCATATTATAACTAAATAGGTAATTATAAAAATCCCAAGAGACAATACAAAAGATGAACAAAGAAAAACCTGTACTAACAAAGAAAATAACACGGAAATAACCAAATTAGAAGTAGAACTTACAATTGAGCTAACAGCAGATTGTTGTGTGATTTTTAAAAACAAATGTAAGTGTAAATATTATATACATAAGAACTGACGTTAACATTTGTACAAGTGAGTCAAACATACCTATTTACCTTTTTTATCTACTCTGTTTAAATTTTAGTGATAGTCAATTTCAGATTAATTGCAAAAAATGTATATCCTGTTTTGGCTGTAGGTTACATTACCTCTATAAGTATTTATTTTTGATTTTGTTTCATAAATAAATACGTACTGCTGAGATAAAGAAAATGTCTGATGATTAAATGTCTAATGTTTACGGGGATAAGTCGGTCACTGCCTCTTTTCGTCGTCAGCCTATATAAGTCCACTGCTGGACATAGGCCTCTCCTAATGAGAGCCATAGATAGCTTTATTTATTATTTGGGGGTTATTGCCCATAATCCCCACTGCCTCTATATCAGAAGATATTTACTTGAATACGGTATAACTGTTATCTCCATCCATTTATTTGTGAATTGAATAACTTAGCCCGTTTTTTACCCATTTGTTCCGTAAATTATTTTGACACATTCACTGCCTAATCACGACAGAAAGGCGCGTTTCATGTGCGTTATGGGCAACCAAAATTTCAAACTAGCTCATATTCGCGGCTTCGCACCTGCAAACGTAGCCTACAAATTCTTTATTTCCTTAATAATAATATATTGTATAAGATTTTTATAATACTCGGTCTAGCCGAAAGTCTTTAGTCAGTTAAAAAAATTCTCAGTGTTTACCCCGAGTGCGATGGACTTACGCACAAATTATAAAAATCTTATACTGCGCCTCCTGTACTGAGGGGAGGTCACAGGTTCAAGTCCCGCCGAAATCAATATTTATTTTATAAATTACAATTCAGTAACCAAATTACAACATGTATTGCAATTGAAAACAATTGAGCTAACGGCAGATTCTTGCAAACAAATTAGAGGTAGCTCAACTGATTCATATCAATACCAGTCGGAAGTGATATTATTTAATTTATTTTAGTAATATATCATTATTATAATGTTTGTTTTGTTGAAACCAAGTCGTCTTTCGTTCCACATTCTTAAACCTTTTCCTTAACCTCCTCAAAGATGCACGTATTCGCACCTCCAGCTAAAAAGTCAAGTCGACCACCGATCGTATCTAAATACCTCCATTTAAATTCGCCTTCCAAACAAATCCGCTATCTAGAGAAAGCTCATACTTATTCTAAGAACGAAGGAACGTCTCTCCCATTCAATCTGTGAGTGTAAAGATCATGACGGTTTTATCAATAGGAAAGGTGTACCTAAAAATAAGGTATCAGGTAGGTACAGCATTGCCATACAAGAGGCAATGCATCCGGCGTTTTGGGGACGCTTCCAACTGGTATTGATAGGGATCAGTTGATCTTACAAAATACAACAATTATACAGTACGATAGTAAAAAAAACACAAAAACATAGAGCTATCATAATCGAACTAACAATAATTTAATTAAAATCGAGATAAAATGTTTGTGTACGTCAAAAAGGCCTTGGCTCAGCGTGATACTTAAACACGAGAGCAAGGAGAATACTTAGGGGTGCTGAAATTCTCCCCTACTGTAGAACTATGTGTATCAACGTATGCTTTTGATCGGTTCCTAGAAAAAAACCTAGAAGGTACCTTTGGAATTTGTACCAACATCAGCAACATCATTATGAACAACCTATAATAGTCCACTGCTGGACATAGACCTCCCCTAAAAAAATTATATAGAATTTGTATAGATATCTTTAAATGAACAGGCTCGCTATTTCAAAATATATAATGCTCGCCGCACGTGTAAATATCTAAGTTTATGCGAGTAGTACATATATCCACTGATTGTAGATAGCTGACATAACAGTACATGACTTACCGCGTGTAACAAATATTTGTAGTACCTACGGATACAATGTATCTAGCAAATAGGTGATGTATCTTGACCCGACACCAGTCGTAAACACGTGCAGAACTAAATGCTTATACGCAAGAACTAGATCTTGAGAAGAAAGATTTCATGAATTAGTTAATAGTCTTTGAAACGTATGAAAACTTTCGATTTTGCGACAGAATAGAAGATAGTTTAGTATTAATTTCCATCCTCTTGGGTTCTTGTTATTTTTCAGCTGATTAAAATTAATTATTGAAATTTTTACCGCTTATCTCATAAGTACCTACTTTTGATTCGTTATGAATATTGCTGTAATCTCAACTTCTGATATATTCGTTTCAACATCTAAAATTAAATAACTTTTCCGAAGAATAGAATTCGACATTGGCAACAGATGCACACACAATATGAGACTAAATATATTACGATATGTTGTTTCGTTAGTTGAACAAATCTATAGAGACAAAGAATTTAAAGATATCTTGAAATACTGTTAAGTAATGTTTGTGCTAAGTAAATATTTCATTGGGTAGATATCCTATCAAAACTTTCATGGGCCACGACGCACACCTCTGCCTGTAAGTCCGTGGCTTCACGACCCAGCGAATCGCGCCGGTGAGGCGTGGCAGTGAATGCGTTAATAATGTAGAGGCAAAAGTGTGAGAATGTGTGAGACAACGCCAAAACTACTGACCTGATTGGGCTATAACTTTGCTCGCCTGAAGTTCTAGTCCTAGAGTATTGACCAATTTGTAAAAAGATTTTCATTTTCACTTGTACTTACATCATTTATACCGCTACAGAAAATGCATTGGTATCCAAAGTTTTCCTTTTGACAAAAATGAGACATCAAACTTGGCTGTTGATTGCAAGCAAGATTAAGATTATTTTTTAAGAATATTTATCGCATTTATTTAAGTATTTTTGTTTAAATAAACGCGATAAATACCCGTTAAAATAGTACTAATAATTATAGACTCTAATATTTTGATGAGCAAGTATGGGTAAAGCGCCCGTGCCGAGTAGTTGGAAAGTGGTAATAATCTCACCGTCTCATAGGTATTTTTATGAATAATCCGTCAGAAATAAGGAGGTAGAATCATTATTCAGCAATTTCGGACCCCTGTGTTAACGTGAAAGAGTAACCAGTCTATTGATCCCTTTCTTTAGAGAGGATGTTATGATCGCTCTACTATTAGAGGGTAAAATGTGTTTTTGTCGAAATTTTACTAAAATGTTTGTTCGGACGCTCAAAATAACTAGGTTATGTATGACGTGCGAATGGCGTCAAGTATTTTACGTCATATTAATGATTGTATGATATGCAAATATTTAATAAGTACTGTTGCCTCCTAGGTCCTCCTCTTAGGTATAAGGTAACGTTTTAATTATAATTCAGACTGAAGGGCTGCCTTGCTGTGATATTGAAATGTGGTGAGAAATAAAAATGTATTATATTAAATAAATAAATACGCTGAACAAAACATACAGCATCATCTATCCCCTAGCTAAGCAGACCTTGTGTTTTGGGTACGAGATGACTCATATACATAAAACAATATAAAAAATAGATAGATATTTTTTATTAGTTATAGTAAACGACCAGAACACCCGGAACAAATATCAACAGACAAATTCCGAAATATGTACGAAATATGTCCCGAGGCATATTATTTTTTTCGAACATGACGTACAATGCAGTCTGTACAAAACGTCAAGGTGAGGTAAGGAGAGGGTTGCTCACTGGTACACTATGAAATTAGGCGTGAAAAAGTATCTTAAGTATTTCCATTCTTCAAACAAAAATAAATAAATTAAGATTAATAAAGTATTGCAGCCAGCGTATTGGAGACTCTTCCGATTGGTATTGATATGGATGATATGAGAGCGACACCTGCAGTGGCGTATTTCCGTCGCCGATCTGGATACAGTGGTGGACAGACACGGTTTCAACTGTCTGTCCTGTCTGTGTATGTGCCGTGGAAGGTTTATTATGTTCCCATGGTTCGGCAAATAATGGCGTGAGAGGGTTACCGGAGAGGTTTTAGTGGGTTTTACGTCCTTTGGGTGTCGAGTCCCACATGATTCTGGTCCCACCCAGACCAGTTCAATCGTAAACGAGTTTCCTCGACGTTTTAAAAAAGAGGCTATGTTTACCTACTTTTAATGCTATAAAATAATGTAATTTCTATATTTATTTTTGTATAAAGTGGTAAACTTTATACAAAGAAATGTTATAATGAAGAGCCTTCATGCGGTTCTAACTTTATACAATTACAAATTAATGTTAGCCTTATAATCCTTCACGCCGGCACAGTTACGTTTCATATTAAAATAAACTGATCAATATCAATCCCACGAGAAGCAATAAAGAGAAATAACGACCAATTAAAAAAACAACAGGTTCTTACACTAATTAAAACAGCATTATTGTGTTGCGAGTGACAGTTCGATGATGCAAGTGTACATGAACTCCAATTATTCAAATTAACAATCGGCTGAGTTCGGTTTATTTTTATTCTTTTTGAAATAATGGTTAAAATAATTCAGTTACTAAAGTTTTAACTTCATACTTCCTACATGTTAAATCATTGGTTTGATTGATTTTGAAATACTAGTTCTAAAATTTGTGTCTATACTTTACAAAGATATTTTTAGGTTGAAGCTGCCGAAATTTCGACTGGATTGGGACTAGACAGATTTTTAATCAACCGAACATTGATACTGAATAATGTTTTCGAAGCATCTTCAAAAACTACTACTAAACTGCTAACTAAAGGCTTCCGCCCTGCCGCCCACATTGAGAATAGTACAATACATCATAACTATAAAAGTAAAATCCTTATTAAAATATCCCACACAAACAACGTTCAAGCTTATTAAACGCGAAAGCCTGCAAGGGAAACCACTTGCACAACCATGGCGATGGTAACAATCTTACACTGCAGTATCCATTATATGCTTGCCTGCGTCTATATCTGCACTTAGCTTAATTTGTGCCTGACATCCATATTGCTAAATGAATGAAGGTTGTCTGCGGGGTTTCTACTTTCGCTTATAACTAGCTAATAACAAGCTTGCTTTAAATACAGGCCTATAAAGCTGTAAATGGAATTAACCCCTGGGAGTGCGTTCGATTTCTGTCGGTTTCCCTAGGTTTTAACCCTGCAGTAACTAGCATTAATTTGATTCAGTGTTTCCGCTACCGCTGTACTAGTTTCTATAGAATATTATAAAGGCTATTGCCGTACAAATTAGGAGTTTTGACGCGTTTTAGAAAAGCGCGTTTTTAAAACCCGCTGGTCGATATATCGGTTAAAGCACATCTAAACGCGAGCGTCTATTCAAGCGAACTTCAGATTTTGGTGAACGCAACGTCACCCGAAACGTCAGAACAGACCTGCAATAACCATGAAAGCACCTAGTAAGTACTATCGTACATATCGATCGTACGTGTGAGTGGGTCACAAGAGCCATAATATCAAAAGCCGGCCATAGTAAAAACTACAGACAAAAGATCAAAGGTTTCATTTTATCTAGCTTACTCAATATATAATTTCTTATAAGGAAACGCTGTTAAAAACTCAAACCTTGCAACATATTTCACAGGACCAAAGACATTATTACACAAAGCGTCTTATTTCTCTGAGTCATTATGCGAGTATAGGATAGCTCAAAGGGTTCATATACGAGGGTCAGGTGTTTGAAAGCAGCGAACTTGACAAGTTCTAAGGATTTTCATGTTTTGTTTAGGTTAGCCATTATTTATTAATATCACTCATTCACTTCAATGCTGTTCATTTGAACAACAATCGTACCGTTTATATAATCTTAAACAATAACATATCATGTTATATCTCCATTAAGAAAACCTGAAGACGTTTTAAACGAATAGAGAAAAAACAAAAGAACAACGGTAAACATCAACCACTGCTCAAAGCACAGCGTATGAACACAGACCACGCGATTTTATCTTTAGGCTTAGGTTTTGAACAATGTCCGTCATGTGAGGAATCGTGAGGAAATAATGGGAAGGTACTCCTCTGCAGTTTTATTTAAACAACAATCTAATGTGTATAGCAATAAAAGTCAAATTTGACAGACCCTTGGATCGATATTGACGCAGTTTTCTAATTAGTTAAGGTTCTAAGTGCAACAAGGAAATTATGCATCAACTTTCACCTTTTTCGAGTTGAATTTCTTATCAACGTTTTATTTGTAAGTAATAAAAGTGCTTGCTTATTATGACTGAATATAATCACTTTTATCTTTTTCTTGATTATAAAAAACTTTAATCTTCTGATAACAAAGGTATTATAAATTGGATTACGAGATAATTAAATTATTACCTCCGCTTCAGTGAGAATCATTGTCTGATATAATTAACTTTTTCCGGATATTTGTATTGACAAATCAAATTCTCTTTGCTTTATATACCTACCTACATTATAATGCTTAACTTGTTTTTGTCTACGGCTTCGCTCGTATAATTTCGATGAAAACTTTTCAAGGAAATTTATGTCCCATGGAAACCGCACCGATGTATAAATATATAAATAAATAATACTGGACAATGAGTTCCCGTATCAAGTCGGAAAATGTTTATATTATCTATATAATGTTGTTCCTCTTACTTGTTTATTATTTTTACTTTTTCATTTCATTTCATAGATAACTGAATTATGTAAATAAATAAATAATGCCGGACATTCCACACAGCATCATCTAGCCAAGTTAAGCAGAGATTTTGTTACGGGTACTAGATAACTGGTATAGTTAGAATATTATTACATACATAGATCATTTTATTATACATAACGACCAGAACATCCTGAACAAATATCTTTAGATCATACAAATATTATGTCCCGAGGCGGATATCGAACCCGCAGGCGGACCTTCGCCCACCGCGCCATTTAGGTCGTCAAATCATACCTACTTCCTAACTGATATAGGTACATATATCAGTTAGGAAGTAGGTACTAAATACGTCGCTTAGGTATTTTTGAACACGGTAAACACCGTGACCCTGAACAAAATATGTAGATCGTACGAACTATCGCTGTATGAAATACTAATAAAAAATACTACGAACAATTAGCTTGTATATATAGAAAACGCAATACAAATACCCAATACATTGGCACCATTTCCTAGTCTAATAAGTATTTCACAAAGAAAACTGTCGTACCGACTCAAGACAATAACTAGGAAAAATCTTCTGTGTGAAATAGGTTAGTTTTTGCAACGACAGATGTCTCACGGTAAAAACCTGCACACATTAGTCGTCAATTGAAGCGGTTGTGCAGGATTATCTACACTACACTGTCTATTAAAGTACTGAGTGAACAATTGGCTAAATTAAAGCAGCGGGCAAACCAGGCAACCGCTACCAATAGCATGAATGCCCAATACATCGGCATTATTTCCTATTCTATTAAGTATATAAGAATAACTTAGGAAAAGAAGAGACAAGATAAGAAGTAAGTACTTAGAGTTGCTTTTAAATTTAATACCCATAGAGAGTTATTGACGCTAATATTAGCGCAACGCGTTATCTTTGTAAAAATTTGCGCAATTAACGTCGATCATGCAAGTTACATAATGTATTATTTAGCCTGGTTGACTGATGTTGGTAGGTAAAGTTGATTTCAGGTTATGTTATTAAACACATGAACTTATGTAGGATTTCGGCTATGAGTTTAATAAGAGACTGAAATTCTAATAATTTGATTATTATGAAAAAAAATCCGCAGGCGCTACCTCTATCAGCAAATCAGCGGTTTTAGTACAAAATATAGTAATTTGAGTTAGTAGTATATTTGAGTTCACGCGAAAATGCACAATTTTAACGAACTTATTAAACGAATCACCGCCATGCATCGTCGTCAGCTGACACCCTTATTGCGTCATTTACGCGTCACCGCAATAACAATTTTCGTGTAATTTTTGTATTTGATTTAGAGTAATACCTACTATGGCCCGTTGAATAATTTTTGATAAGAGTATGTGCCTTACCGTTCTTAGTCGTCTATAACAAATGATTTGCTATTATTTATAACTAAACTTAACTAACGTAGCCGACACGACTCGATTTTCAATTAATTACTTAAGTATCGCAAATCGATTTAGATATCTATCTAAAAATAACAAGGTCCCTATGGCTGCAAAAAGTAATCATAAACCTATACATATTGCAGAAAACACCTTGCGTCATAGTGTTTATTCATAATGGTCTGCTAACTTAAAACAGTTGCTGCAGTGTTATATCTCACTCAGTCTTATGTACTTCGTAAATAAGTACTATTTGAACGGGTATTTATCGCGTTTCATCATCATCAGCCTATAATAGTCCACAGCTGGACATAGGCTTCCCCTAATGAGCTCCATAGCTGTCATTATTTGTATTATCTTTTATATTGTATTATCATTTATTGAATTATTTACCTATTTTCCTCGACGTTTCAACAGGTTCACACACTGTCGTGGTACAGGCTGTCCTGTAATTATAAGTACTATTCTAACGGGTATTTATCGCGTTTATTTACCTATTTTTCCCGACGATTCAAGAGATTTACACAATTTCGTGGTCACGGGGTAACTGTTAAAAAAGTACTAATAATTATGTGTTCAGTAGGCCAAGCACGGGCTTTCTTGTCTAAGGTAGAATAGACAAAAATTACGTCACTTTGTCATCGAATGCGTAAATTATTTGAAATTAATTTCTTCAGCTTCAATAATGTACGCAATGTATGGCGATGCGATGTCATTATTGTCTATTCTACCCTAGAGAACAATGCCCGTGCATGGCATCGCGTAAGTTTAAAAATATTCAAGCTGTTCTGATAAGACTGTGTAGGCTGTCCTTCAATTGCATTCCTAGACTGGCCGCGGCGAAGGCGGCAAATTGTTTCCTTCCACCTCGGTGGACTTGAGCAATTTATATGCGGTCAGGACATACGTAAATTGTGTTTTTATCAATTTTAATCAACATCTTGTTGGCATCTATGTGCTTATTGCAATTATTCCCCTCTGTAAGGTGGGACCAAGGGCAAATGCTGTCATTGTTACTAAGCAATAGTGGCCCGCCCTGGCTTCGCTCGGAAAATTTCAAAAATTATAAATTCTTACACACGTTGTTACATTATTGATGTTTTAACTCTCTAGAGTTTTCTATAGGTTGTGTTCATAAGGGATAATGCAGGATTCTAATGGTGAATGAATTTTTCAAGTCGCTCCAGTAGTTTTGGAGCCTAATCAATTCAAACAAATAATCAAAACTTTCCTCTTTATAATATACTAGCGGTCCGCCCCGGCTTCGCACGGGTATTAAACAAAAATTTCAGAAATTATACACACTAAAACGATGGGTTTCACAGTTTTCATACGGATCTTTACTTTTTTTAACAGCATTGGGGTTTTTGACATTGACTCGACATTCCAAAACTGACACTGGCCGTAGAGAAAAAGCAAGCACCGTGCGCTATACAACCTCTTTTTCTATTCTGACGCGCCATAATAGAAAAAGAGGTTGAATATACAGCCCACGGTTCAATTATTGAATTTTTCATGCGGATCCCTAACTTTTTTGAAAATATTATATAGCCTATGTTCATCACGGAAAATTAAGGATTCTAATGGTGAAATAATTTTTTAACTCGGTCCTGTAGTTTCGGAGCCTATTCAATTCAAACAAACAAACAAACAAACAAACAAACAAACAAACATACAAACAAACAAACAATCAAATCTTTCCTCTTTATAATATTAGTATAGAAGTATGTATAGATTTAGATAAGTACTTACAATGAAACCCTTTATAAGTTTATAATATAAGTATGTATAGATTTAGATAAGTACTTACAATGAAACCCTTTATAAGTTTAGACAATGATCTACAACAAATAGATAATCTACAAAGATAATCTACAAAGATAATCTACAAAGATAATCTACAAAGATAATCTACAAGATAATCAACAAATTAGCTGAGTAGAATGATCAGCTAATTTGTGTAGATATACATATACATAGATACTAACTACAGCGTAACTAAAAAAATATTATGTACTGAGCCGAAACAGGGTCATTCCGTACCTCGAGGCGATGTACTTTTTTCGATGTTTTGAATTCAGAACATTAGTTAACTTTTTTGAAATTAAAACCTTTTTTATCATATTCATGTTTTGTAACGGGTAGTTTTATTATTATTTTAGAATTTCAAAGATTTACATCACATCTTTTATACACCGCAATTTTTGTTATTAGGATCCATCAGAACTTCTTTTTTCTTAGAGCAACTTGAGTTCGCAGATTTTACTATTCTAGCCAACACCACTCAACGCTAAGAAAAAGTAGTAAATGCGAAGCATAGTCTAAAACACTCTTTGGAAAGTGAAAAGCGCGCTGAAAGAAACTCATTTCCGCTGAGTTTTTCAATATATTTCATTTAAATTTCAGAGTGAAAACGGTAAGTGTTTTAATTCTGCATTTCTTATCTCGTGTGGAGACATGGAAACGCTTTCTGGATGACTCACAAGAAGCGAGCATGCAATTGATATTTGCGACCATAGATTTCAAAATTTAATAAACACTAGCGGTCCGACGCTGCTTCGCACGGGCATTAAACAGAAATTTCAGATATATACATACGAGTACGTTGGCATACATTATTTATGTTAACCTAATTTGTGTTGGAAGAACACAAAAACAAACAATTCATTTGATTTTATTCATTTGACATGAGTAGGTACGTCAAACTAAAATTTTTATGGTAAAACTAGCGACCAGCCCCGTCTTCGCACGAGTGCAATGCTGATACTAATGCATGTTATACATAGTATCAACCTTCCTCTTGAATCATTCTATCTACTAATAAAAACGGCATCATAATCCGGATTCGGCTATATCGTGTGTCCCTGTACTATCCCGCAGGAACATGACGCCGGGATAAAAAGTTTCTTATGTCCTTTTTCCCGGTTTAAATAACGTCTGTGCTAAATATCATCAAAATCGCTTCTTTAGTTTAGGCCTGAAAGAGGAAGAGACAGAAAGATATACACTTAGAGAAGAGAGATACTTGCGCACTTATTATATTAATTTTAGCAAGGATTGCCTGAACTCATTTCAGACTTCAATGACTTTATTTCTTAAGGTTTACAAAATAGGGATATAGACAACTCAAATTTTAATCCATAAATCATTATAAAATAAGAAATAATTGTTTTTCCCTTGACTCGCGTTTAGTTATGACTCCGTAGAAAATTTTCTTTTGTACAAAGCAAGTTCTACCTTTGATATCAAGAAAGTTCTTTATAATTTGCAACCCTATTTTTGAAGTAAGCAGATAATTAAGGGTAGGTTAATGTTAAGTTAATAAATAACGGATACATTATTGACTACCTAAATGGTGAATTGAAGGTCGTAACTGAAAACGAAACCCTTTCACAGAAACATTTTGTTCGATTGACATACATAATTTAGTAGTTAGATCGATTTGGGTATTTAATGTAGTGTTGGTAGTATAGTTGTAGTAGTGTTGAGTTTACTTTCGAAAAACTCATGACGCTATAGGGATGAACGTGACGTTTATAAAGAGGTAAACCCCTGACAGGTTCGAAGATTCATAAAATTAGTAGGTTTATTCGAAGATAAATCTCCCTTAATTAGGAAAACGGGAATCTTAATTTTAAAAGTCAAGAATTCCACACGACCTTTTTTTCCTTTCACTGAAAAAGAATTCAAGGGGAAAATTGGAAACAAAATACTTGCGGTTTCTCTGTACAATAATTAATTCGTAATTAAACAGATTTTTATAAAAGAAATTTAAGGGTATGGTAAATTAAAACCATGGGGAACATGAATGAACCTCACTCTAACAGTGACGTCAGTCTCTCGAAGTTTTATTTGAGCTACTTGATTTTAAAAGTTTTTGCAAAGGTGAATTGGAAATATATAATTCCTTAAATTGTGTATAAAAATGGCTAAAAGTTAAATAAATCATGCTGGACAATTCCGCAGCATTATATAACCCCAACCTAAGCAGATCTTGTATTATGTGTGATGTTGACTGATATACCTACTTACTTAATACAATACTCTTCGTTGTAAACTTACTTTACACAAAATCATAGTAAATATCAGGGTTTACCTTCGTGCTTTTATATATTTTGATGTCATGACACACGTTTTTCAGTTTCCTTAACTATTAATTCTGTGGCACTGTACTCTGAAACTTGTTGAACTACTTACGTTCTATTTAGTCATTATCTATGTAGGTTCTCATGAAGTAAGTTTAAGTTAATTTATGTCAATCAGCGGGTAATTGTGTACAATTTTTAGCCAGATTAAGTTGTCACGGATTTCTTTGTAATTCACTATGCAATACCATTATTCCACAAGCAATAGTATAAAAAATTACAAGCATTTACGATTGACACAGCTGAGCTGACTGCAGACTGTTGAAAACAAACTACAGGTAGCTCAACTGATCCATATCATAACCAGTCGGAAGCGTCCCCAAGACGCTACCTGCGCTGCATGCTGTATGGCTATTTTAAATAACCTAGGAATAAGGTTTTGTTTGTAAGATTGGTGTAACCACCAAATTGACATGATATTAAAATGGCATAACAGTCGTGGATGTGACAAAATTGTGTGTTAAGTAAACACAATAATTATATCTAATTTTAATTTTGTTTGTAGAACCTTGAACGCTTGTTTTTAGCGCTGCTGTTTAATACGTCGTTAATAAATGCGGTCTTATAACTGGTCGTATTTCATTGATAATTATAAATATCTACCTATATAATTGTCTTGTTTTAAGTACTAGCTTTTGCCTCCGACTTCATCCGATGTCCCTGTACACGGTATCCCGCGGGAACATGACAACGAGATAACGGTAAACTGGTCGAAGTTTATTGATAATAATAAATATCTACCTATTATAATCTTCTTGTTTTAAATACTAGCTTTTGCCTCCGACTTCATCCGACGTCCCTGTACTATCCCGCGGGAACATGAGTCGTAGATGATCAGGCATCTAGTACCTATAACACAAGATCTGTTTAGGTTGGGGTTAGGTACATGGATTTTCCAGCATTATTTATGATTTTTTTACCAAATAAATTAAATACAATCCCAAAAAAATTCGATTTCGGCTGGACTCGAACCGGGATATTATTTAATTTCTCAAAGATTACACCGAGTGCGATGGCTTACGCGCTATAATAACAACAACAACAACATCATCAGCCTATGATACATGCCCCACGCTGGGCATGCGGGTTGGGGATCGCAGTTCGGTGGAGCTGTTCTACAGAGGGCGCTGCTGCCCGCCCCCCGGTGTGTCTCCCTTAGTCGCCTCTTACGACACCCACGGGAAGAGTTGGGGTGGTTAAATTCTATGCCGGCACCACACGGCACTACGTCTATAATAACAAAAATCCTAAATTTAATAATCCAGCCTTTGGATCAAACTGCGAACGCTATTTCTAACTAAATATATTATAAGAACATGCAAGATTTATTCGCGTTTCTCAAAGTAAACAGCACTTTTACCATTCACCACACAATGACCGCAATCGTGACCAGCTTAGAGCTTTCCTCGATTATTTACTTACATCCAAATTTCCTTCGTGACATTGATAGAGATCTCAACACATGTGCACATCCGTGAAACGATTGTTGTCAAAACAGTTGCTTTGTGCATGGGTTAGTGGTAATTGTTAATGCCAAGCACGACCAGCGATGTACAGCAAGTGAAACCTTTTGATTGTTAGATTCAGACTGGAACGGATGTTTTTAAATTTATTTCTCCCTTAGAGCCCAATAAGCAAAAGAGTGAACAAAGTAGGTAACGCTAGTGATTCTTGAGATGCAGTTGACCGCATCTAAACAATAAAAATAAAATTGGAAACCTCCTCCTTTTTAAATTTATCATTATGTGCACAGGCAAATGAATAGGAAGATTTATAAAAAATAAGTGTACGGGTACTCATCCGCTTTGCTATTACTATTGTTTTTTTTTATTATAATTATATAATTTTGTTATAATGTTTCTCTTAATGTAATTTATTTTTAAGACAAGGTTTATTATATTGGGTAGGCTTATAATGATAGAGTACATAATCGATGAAAGATAGAAGATAGAAGATATAGATAAGAATTAGTTGAGCTACCTCTAGATTATTTGCAGCTGTTTGCAGCGTGTTCAATTATTTATATTTTGAATACTAATTCTACAAATATTTTGAAATGACAAAATAAATAAATAGTGCTGAAAATCCACAAAGCATCATCTAAACCTAAGCAGAGTTGTGTTATTAGTACCAGATGTTAAAGACGCCTGTAACAAGAAACTTAATTGTTTTTGACAATATGGTGTGTGATGCATCCATATGCATAAAAAGTACAAAGTTTTCTCAATATAAAACTAATAGCGGTCCGCCCGGCACCGCACAGGTATTTAACAAAAGTTAAATGTAGATCCCTAACTTTTTGAAAATATTCCATAGCCTATCATTCATTAGAGAAAATTTAGGATCCTAATGAAATAATTTTTCAAATCGGTCCTGTAGTTTCGGAGCCTATTCAATTCAAACAATAAACAAAATATTTCCTTATTATAATATTAGTATAGATATAGATAAGTTAACCGCCAAGGTAGACAAGCAAAATATCTATATTATAGTAGTATTTTGGAAATTATACAAAGATAAATTCCAAAATACTTCCATCAACAATCATTTTACCGTGAACCACGGTGGATTAATTACCACTATTTCTGATTTGTTCGGTTGAAACGTGACTGTATCCAATGCAAAGAAACAAAACAAATTGCTATTTTTGGTACCACTTCATTAATTACTAAGCGATTTTATTCTTTTGGGACTGCGTAGGTGTAAGAGTTTTTTAGGTGAAACATATCTAACACATATGTATGATTGCTTTTTTTTTATTAACTTTTGGTGGCTTTAGTATCGCTGCGGCCATTGATAGGCCTATTGTGATCGCCACTTCGCAGGTTCACCGCCGAAGATGCGGCGTTATAGTTCGCCACTTACCCTTGCAGCTGCTAAGAACTGTAGGATTTTCTTCGGGGTGATGTTACGTAGTTCATCTGGGTTGAGCAGGTGGTTGCCCAGAATGGTGCTACGTTTATGCATCAGTGCTCCACATTCTTCTAGCAGATGGAGAGGCGATTCCTCCGCCTCCTCACAAAATCTGCAGGATTTTGTATCGCTTAGCCCCAATTTGAACATGTGCTTGTTAAGGCGACAGTGTCCAGTTAGGGCTCTTAAAAATGTGTGCTGTTATTCTAGATTCCTCAGGAGAATCTAGAATAACGCCCTCGTGGGATGAACGGCACAAAAGTAAAATGACCTACTAGTTAAAGTCTGGAAATGATTTCGTCGTGGGTATTAATGTCTATTTCAACGTGTAAATCCCTTTTAACAAAGTAAATTATGATCAAAATGTTAAACTGATTGCAATAACTACAACATAATAATATATTATTTAACAATAGCGGCAAGGGTATTTAACAAAAATTGAATTTTTCATCCGGACCCATAACTATTTTGAAATAATTAGCCCATGTTCATCAGGGATAATGAATTAATAATGAATGAATTCTAATGGTGAAAAAAAATTTCAAACCGGTCCAGTAGTTTCGTTTCGGTTTAAGAGCCTATTCAATTCAAACAAATAAACAAATCTATCCTCGTAATAATATTATTATTTACAAGCGGTTGGAACACAATTTTCCTAGTTTTTGTCAGTATCCATCACATTATAAACATCTAAAAAAACAAGAAAGATTACGATGTTATAGAATGGCGTACAGCCAAATCGTTTTATCGCCGCACTTGACCTAGAGCAGTTATAAACACAGCAAACTTGGTATTGTACCGAAATAACAAAATGCAAGAAAACAGCAATGTTTTGCTCTGCATACCAGAGTAATGCTCCTAGCGAGCCGAGAATAAAATCTACATAATACAATATAGGTTGCTGAGCTGCATATTCTGTACGCCACGCAGACTAGCTAACATTTTGATACCAGTATGGTAAAATAAAATCTTTCCATACTTCCAATATGAGGAGGAGAGGGTTCTAGTCGCGACTCTACATTCCAACCAACTCTACGAATAGTGTTGTTAAGTATTCTAGCGATACGCACTGGCTTCGCTCGGGTATTTAACAAAAACTATATTTTTTTACATGCCACCCATTTTTTTTTTAATATTCTTTGGCCTTTATTGGATCCCGTAACTTTCCGCGTCGCAGTATGTTTTCATTTGGGTGCAAGACACTAGAGAAAATGTAGTATTCTAATAGTGAAATAATTAGTCAATAATTTTTGGATCAGTAGTTTCGGAACCTATTCAAATCAAAGAAACAAACAATCAAACCTTTCCTCTTTATATAATATTCCTAGCCCCATATGCCTAGGAAAGTACGTTTATCCTTTGGTACTGTAGTTTACCTCTCCCCCGATCATCGTACGGCTAAATTAGTAATCTCGTCAAATGAAAAAGGTTCTCCCAATAATTTGTTATGAAATCCGATTAGCCATTCGACAGACGAGCTAATCTACGATGGCGACATTTCTATGAACACCCACACATTATAGCAGAAGCGGAAACATTCAATTATATCGGTTGTCCCCTCAAATTAGACGGTTAGTCGACTCGACACGCCCTTCACGAATTGCTTGCGACAATTTATATCATATGATTGATATCAATAAATAATATTCGCTAATCGTGCCAAGATATAGAAATTATGATATGCTGATTTATTATTGGTGATGTGAGGCATGTTGGGTTATCGGAGCGGTGCTGGGTTTGATTCTCGCGAGATAGCCGTGGTTGCATAAAATAATTTATATTTTAGGATACAATTAATTTCCTTGTTTTAATAAATTGTGTTTTTTTTCTTCAAAATACTGAAATTTTAATTAAACTGACGCATAACATGATTTTTACTATGGTAACTAGCAATTTTTTGTATACACTATGCCAATTAATAAATTATAGGGTAACTTTCAGCTAGGTCAAAAAAAAAAATAATTTACGTAATACGTGCCACATGTGAGGGCCAATTAAAAGGTTTCAGCAGATATCTGAAATGACAAATGACGCACAGTGGAACGACCTAAATCTATACTAATATTATAAAGAGGAAAGATTTGATTGTTTGTTTGTTTGTTTGAATTGAATAGGCTCCGAAACTACTGGACCAATTTTAAAAATTCTTCCACCATAGGAATCCTAAAATTTCCGTGATGAACATAGGCTATAAAATATTTTCAAAAAATTTAGAGATCCGTATAAAAACTTCAATAATAAAACCATAGCGATATACATCAACTTCTTTTTTTGCGCTGCTCGCTTTTGCTGTGACTCAACTTCAACTTCTTTTTTTATGGCACCGCTTTTGGTACGACGACTCCGCAAGTGTTAGTTATGGATTGTCATAGACATCTGTAGACATCACAATTCGTTACTGGGGTGCGAGAGGAAACTCAATGTCAAAAAATATAAAAACTTCAAGATTGGAACCATGCGATGTAGGCTCATAAAAACGATCGATGTAGGCGGTATAGCGGTGTGAGAGAAAAGTCAATGCCAAAAAAATAAAAAAGGTAAAGGTACAATTTTAAAAAGGAAAGGTTTTATAATCAAAGAGCTAATCGTTCAAATCATCGATCAAGATTTATTTAACACATCTGCAGATAAGCTTAAATACCGCCAGCCGGGGCGGGCTGCTAGTTATATAATAAAATAAATACTGAAAAAATAAACGGAAACAAAGCGAACCAAAATGCAGTTAACGTCGTCGTATTTAAGCTTATCTGCAGATGTGTTAAATAAATCTTGATCGATGATTTGAACGATTAGCTCTTTGATTACATTACATTTTTAAAAACTTAGGCAAAAGTGAAAGATTATACTATCTATATCCTGGTATTTATACTCATACCCTTCTTCGTCTGTTTTGTTTTTTTCGGTTGGCTGAAGATACTCGGCATAGCAACTGTGTCGAACCAGTAACAAGAAGGGAAGGCAGAACCATTCAACAAGAAGTTGAGTTGAGTTTTCAGTTGAAGATTTTTATAAGTAGGTAAGGAAGTGCTTTAGGTTTCTTTTGAGAGTGCACATTGAAATTTTGTCGCGAAATTTTCTTAAACTAGCTTAAAGCAACTGAATGTACAGCTATTTAAACGCCAAGAGCGAAGCCCGCACGGAAACTCGTACTAACCCGTACCAACTGGACATTTTAAGAGGTTTCCGTTCAATTAGCTCTACTGAACTGCGAGATAAGCTGCATGCATACACCAGTGAACATGTAATTAGTATGAATCGGACATAATGTGAACATGCTAGATATGTTCACAAGGTATTTATTTTGGCACGGGTACAGGTGTCGGCAATCTGTCGCCGAAAACGATAACTCGCTGTTACTCAGGTACAATAGAATTTCGCCACTATTTAAGTCCGGTTCCTGTGATTTGGGTGATATTATTTTTGCAAAACATAACCAAAAAAGTATTCATTAAGATCTTGTACGCTTTATTTGACAATGACCTGGCCGTATCGCCTTAACTTTAGGTACTTGAAGGTAGGGATAAAAAAGAAGAGCCTATGAAATTCCACTGGATATGGATATTATTGTCACTGTCCAGGCGAAAATTCGTCCACATAATTATGATCTGAGGTGTCTCAAAAACGATAGCATCAAAATTATTTTATCAAGTTAAAGTGTGCGTCATAAAGACTAAAATAGTGTTATTAAAAACGAGCTAAATCGGGACCACTACGTATAAAAGCGGGTTAACTACGAGCCTTATTTGTGTTAGAAGAACACCAACGCTTCATCCCTGATTGAGTCAGTGTCTGTGTCAATGTGAATGAAGTCCTCATTAGGTTGAATGCTACCTGTACCACACTAAATCTGAAGTAGCATAACGGAGTTATCAAATGACAATTATACAGAGCAAGCTAATAATAGAGGTACAAGCCAACAATCATCCGTCGGATAATTATTTACATATGCATTGTTCACACGCGCTGCTTCGCCGACTCCAGCGCATTCGGAAGCGGAACCTGAGCGCACGCGAAGAGTTACATGCTCCGGGTGCTAGGCTAGGAGCAAACGGATGTTTTGCCTGGGTCCCATATCATTTATATACTGTGAACTTCAAATTTAATTAAATTTTTCATTATTGACTATTGCATGTAATATATTTATTTTTTATGTTCATTACTGTATTAACTGGTTTTGTTAGGTGTTTTAATTAAATAAATTAATATAATTGAATTTTTAAGATTGGGTAGAAAATACGAGTAACTCATTTAAAATAAATCGGGAAAATAGTAAACACTATTTCAAATGTGTTTCTACTTAAATTTAATTCATTGAAATAGTTTAACATTAACGATTTTTTAATGTTCAGACTATATTCTATTGTATAGCTTTGGGTACGCCTGTGAGAATAGTAGTAAGTGCATGTTTTGATCACATACACAATGAAACACAAAAATAATGCGAGATCTTTTTTTAAGGGTCACTTTAAAAAATATTCATCGTTATTCAACCAATAATACAATACAAATAACCGCTGACGTACGAATTACGAGAGTCTCTCTCTGGGTACGATGACAGTGATTTGGCGGAAATAATATCAAATATTGATATTTAAATCGCTTGTCTAAGCCTAGCCTTAGAATGCATGATCAGTTCAATGAAGATATCGGTAATCACGATAATGTGAGCTTTTACTGATAATTTACATCATTATGCCAATGGTATAATAGAAATTAGTTGGAATAGAATAGAATATTTATTTAGAATGCTTACCTAATGTTTAACATTGTTGCACCATTAAACCACAGTAGGTTTGTGTTTGTGCTACTACTTACTATAATTAAAAAGTTCATTGCATTTAAATTTGTAAAGTAACCTGTAACGGCTAAATTAATAGGAATAGGGCAGCCTAAACACTATGTACTTACATTTGAATTCTGTCAAAAAAAGAGATCTGAGTCTTTTTTTGACAGTAGGAGCAGATTTTTTCCCTTCATACACTCCGTTAGATTAAATTCAGAACCTAGATTTTTTGACAATGAGGCACGTATCCCAACTTCGGTGAATATCGCTGTATTATAATCTTAATGAAGAAAATAGTAAAAACCGTATTTGTCAAAGATTCTAGATTTCAATACCTTTATTAGTTAGGCTAAAAAATAAGCACTATATAAGTGGTGTACGGGTTCGCTTAGAAAAACAAAGGAGGAAAGACAAAAGAAAAGAGAAATTTCGATTGCATTTTGAAAACAATTGTAAGCTCATTGTTTTAGACTGTACTTGTTATTGTTGAACCCATTTAGCGATTCTTAATGAATGGGATCGAAGGGTTGCCATGGTTTAAATCTTTCAAGTTATAGGTTGGTAAGCTCCTCAACATTAATTGGACTGAAGTTATTGAACTGTTTCTCTGTTATGTTGGTATCTTACTTATATTAAGGCTACGGCGACGACGAATGAACTTCCTGAGAGATTCGAGAATAAATTCATTATGGTCTGCTATTATTTGTATTTATCTAGGTTCTTAAGTTCATCTTGAAAAATTAAATTGCATTTTTACATCAAACCATTATATTGTTTTCTTAGTATTTGTGTTGATAAGTATTTAGAAAAAAGCTTGTGCAGAAACCTAAATAAATACCATTCTGATAGAAATAATATTCAACCATGGTGAAAATATTCTCAAATTACAAATAATTTTGGTACTATGTTCGTATGGGAAATAGCAACTTTATCTATGACTAGCGGACCGCCCCGGCTTCGCACGGGTATTAAACAAAAATTTCAGAAATTATACACACTAAAACGATGGATTTCAAAGTTTTCATACGGATCCCTTACTTTTTTTAACAGCATGGGGTTTTTGACATTGACTTGACACTCCATAACTGACACTGGCCGTAGAGAAAAAGCAAGCACCTATTCAACCTCTTTTTCTATTCTGACGCGCCATAATAGAAAAAGAGGTTGAATATACAGCGCACGGTTCAATTATTGAATTTTTCATGCGGATCTCTAACTTTTTTGAAAATATTATATAGCCTATGTTCATCACGGAAAATTTAGGATTCTAATGGTGAAAGAATTTTTCAAATCGGTTCAGTAGTTTCGGAGCCTATTCAATTCAAACAAACAAACAAACAAACAAACAAACAAACAAACAAACAATCAAATCTTTTCTCTTTATAATATTAGTATAGATATAGATATGGATCTGTCTCTGAAATAAATTTATTTTATTATTATTTATTATTTATTTTTTTATTTACATACCTATGTACTTGACATAAACTCGATTTTTGGACATCATGTAATAGATAAATAAGAAGTTACGTACATAATATATAGGTATAAGTAGATAGATATTACCACCATAATGCGTAAGTACCCTCATCGAGCCGTTAACCGTCAATGCACCATAGAAAGCCATGCATTATCGAAGAGCACTGAATCGTGTAATTGTCAACTTTCCGTCCGCAGCTGACTGTACACTAATGAGCTAGAATAGAAAAGTTCTAGGCTTAGACTTTCCACGTATGTTTCATCATCATCATCATCAGCCTATGTTAGTACACTGCTGGAGATAGGCCTCCCCTAATGAGCGCCATAGCGCCCTGTCTTCAGCTTGTCAGTAAAAATATCAGTGGTTTATTTCCTTTTAGACCTTACTAGCGACCCGCACTGGCTTCGCCCATGTGCGATGCTGATACTAATGCATGTTTTACATACGAACCTCCATATTAATCACTAAAAAGACATCAAAACCCGTTGAATAGTTTTGAAGATCTAAGAATACATAGGGACAGAGAGACAGCAGGAAGCGAATTTGTTTTACTATGTAGTGATATGACTTTTGGACACCACAAAATTCAAATATATTTTGGAAGATAAAGTGATCACATCGATTTTTCACTTACTTGTTCAATTCAATCTTTTTATAGAGTAAAGAAGCGAACAGGAAATCTTTACCTTGTTAGGTTGTTAGTTTTCGAGTTGGAGGAAAACGCGTCCCAAGCTTTTTTGTCGTCATAATAATCTTCTATTTTGTTATAACCCTTTTTACAAAGAAAATTAATTCCTTTTCAAAAATTAATTCCTTTTCAAAAATTTTTAATTCCAATTTTATAGGTTTTATTTTTTGCTATAACTTACGTGTCTATGGCCCCATCGATACAGAGCACAATTGTGCCCTATATATTATATTCTATTAAATTTTATTTATTTCGTAAGGATCCAAAACGAAAGTAAAGATTAATTCCTAAGTGCATTCCCCTACTAGAGCTAAGTACACTGTACAATTCGACTCAAGCGTATAATTATTATAATCGATTCCTCTTTTACCTTCACTTTCTTTTATAGTATGATTGATTAGTGCTGCCGATTTAAAACTAGTTTTTGCCTCTTTTGTAGCTATTTTATCGACTACAAATTGTTTCATAAATCATTCCTTGAGTGTAAAAAGTCTCGTTATTTTCATGATGAATTCGTTATGTTAAACTTATCGCAGTAATTGATTAGACGCGGTGGTAGCGGTAAGAATCGACACCTCTACAGTCCGTGAATGTCGTATGAGGTAAGATTTCTTTGGACGTAAGGTTGCTGATAGGTTATCGCACTGATAAATGCGAAGTTTGGATAGATGTATAGATTTTTGTCACCTCAAAACCTATTGAATAGATCGAGATGATATTTGCTATGGAATAACATACTTTTGGGACGGGACCATATTACTAAGCTTTTGCTGTCTGTCTGTCCGTCTATCAGAGAGCGGTATCTCCATGAACCGTAAAAGGTACATTGTGAAATTTTAACCGAATGTGTATTCACCTCGCCTAGGTTTAAAAAACTTAGTGTAGCCAAATAGTTATAGAACCCAAAATAAAAAGTAGATAAGGGACTCTCAATAAGTGAAATTTCGTTTTGAGAAATAAATATTCTAAAATTACCTTTTTGCAGCCATGGCGAAATAAAATCACAGTCTAGTATCCAAACACTAAAAACTTAAAAAAAATGCGTCTGATTTTTGAGTTACTGCCGATTGTCAAATATCAGTATGTACTGGATAACATGACAGTTAAAAATATCCATGTCAACATACAAAAAAACGACGATAAATGCGGGTAGACACCATTCATTTTTTGGGCCTTTAATAAAGCCGGACGTTCCCACTGGGTTAAGCCTAATTAAGAATCTTAGTCAGATAATTATCTTTGTTTGTCGAACGTCTTTCTTATTTACCTACACATTATTCATGTCAACAGAATACCTTACTTTGTCGATGACTACCTGCTTACAGTAAAAAGAGCATTAGGTCATGGCGTGTCGTGAGAGTGGTACTAAGTGCTATACAGCATAACAAGTCATTGTCTATAGGTTCACTGCTCATAGCCCTGCTTTTAAAATGTCACTTACCGATTTCACATTATTGATCTATCTTAAGACTTTTAAAGAGAACTTTTAACAGAACAGCTAGGTACCCATTTTTAGAGGCTAGGTAGTAGATGGTTGACGCTTTAGCCAAGTTCGGAAAGGTGAAGCAATGGCAGTGTGAGGTTTTAAAAGTAAGTAATTTCGGCGACGCAGGAGGCTGTGACTTCGATCCCGCCTTAAGGCATTAGTTTATACGCTCTGCAATTATTTATTCCGGGGTTTCTAGGTATCTACTAATACCTATAGAGGTGAAAATATCCAGGTCTCCAGAGCCAGAGCCTACGCATTTGCTCCCCTTGAATCAAGCAAAGCCTCGGCACACCTCGAACCTAAGGTACCTAGGTAAGTCCGAGGCTCTCCGGGTTTTTTTCAATTTTCTGAGCATCTGGTTGCAGCGAAGAATGATCCGAGAGCTGTTGAGTATCTGGCGCAGCGCCATACAGCGCGAGGGAATGCAGCTAGTATCTTGGGGACGCTTCCGACTGGTATTCATAAGGATCAGTTGCTATGTATAGATTGTGTGCAAAAGTTTGCAACAGCTCAATCGTTTCAATTCTATTGCGTTATAATAAAAACATGATATGATATGTGATGATATTGTGAATAAAGCTTAGTAAAAACTAAAACTAGTTATTTAACTTAAACTTAAAAAAGTTAAAACTTACCCGGAGCAGAAGTAGAAAGCTGCTTCCAAATTCCTGTAAAAAAAAAAAATATTTTATTCGTATTTTGCTTATACTTGTAACTATAACTATTTTAAAATAAACGTAGGGCAGAAAAGGAATGTCATTTTATCGCCTTTATTGTATCGCCGAATAGTTAAGTACGATTCTACGGAACCCTCCGTTTGAGACTCGACTCGCAATTGGCTATTATTTTGTAATGGTTTAAGAAACTTAATGTCTCATAACAATTACAAAAATTCACATAAAAGAGAACAGTTCTTTTACATATCATTTACAAAGTTGTCGTATTCATAAAATTCCCCGGAGTCCTTAGCGATTAGTCGTAAAACTGAGTACCTTCGTTTACGACATCATATACAAACCGACACCCTCGTGAAATTAGAGGCGAAAGATCGAGCCTTTCGCAATAAATAGTAATAACCAGCACTAAAATGTCAATAAGTGCCGAACCATCAGTTCGCAATTAGGCTGTCTAAGGGCATATAGCCACCAAAGTAGACGTAAATGGAGAAACTATAGTTCATATTACCCTAGCCCCTTTATTAATAATGATCTGCAAAAGTGAAGCATTGCTTTTGTCAGTCTGTCGTCTTCTATTGACATAAGTCAGACTGAATGAATTAATACTACTAAGCAACTGTTTTAAGTAAGCAGACCATTTCTATTGACATGTAGAGTCGCTGTTTTAACGGGTTTAACGGGTATTTATCGCGTTTTTTCACCTATTTTTACTACGAGAGGGGTAAGGCTTTACATAGGGCTTTACCCGGTCCAGTATCTTTTCTAAGCCTTCTACGGCAAATAATAGAGCATCATTCTGTTTAAAATTCTTCTTTGGATCTGTATAAGTTTTTTCCGCTTTGGTCGATTGACTCCTTTACAAGCTTTGGTCATTAGAGCAAAAATGTTTCAAATCAAACAACTTGTACCGACAGACGAAACTTTACCTAATTACGGAAATTTCCTTGAGATACATAATTAAAAGGCGGAAATGTAAAAAATGTACATCAGAAGTAACTTAACCGCAAGTAAAACATTTAGTTTCGAACTGAATCGAGTTGTTTACTTTCATACGACGAGTAAAAAAAAGATTTGCGGAAGGAAGTCAAATTTATTTTGCATGCATGAGTTTTTTGTTTACTTTAATTAGGGTCTTGACAATGGACACAAACCATTTTAATAATAAAGGAATTAGAAATTAAATTAAATTACAAATTAGATGAATAAAAACCGAATCAGTCTTTATTTCAAATAATACATAATAATAATATTATTGTAAATATTTACAATTGAAGCAGTTGAGCTTACTGCTGACTGTTTCAAAAATCTCAAGGTGATGGTAAAAAATTATCTAATACCATTCCGAACTTTCCCCAAGACGACCTTACACAACCGAACCGACTTGATCCCTTCATGATTTCCAGCACTTTATTAAAACAAACATATCATTTTTCTATTATTATACGAACTCTTCTTTATCTCTTCTATATGATAATAAGGTATCAAACAAAAACTACCGAAACAAAGACAAAAATAAAAGTAACGGACGGAACTTACAAACTGTCACTACCAAGGTTGCTATGCATGGTCTAATGGTCTTATATTCACAAACGTACTATATTAATTATTTTTTTTTTATTTGCTCTTGGTGGGTTTTGTATTGCTGTGGCCATGGTAGGCCTAATGAGATCGCCAGTTCATGAGTTCACTTCCGAAGGTGCGGAGTTATAGTCCGCACCTTACCTCTGCAGCTGCTGAAAACTGCAGCACTGTAGGATTTTTATCCGGGTGATATCTCGTAGTTCGTCTGGGCTGAGCAGGGGCTTCCCAGATGGGTGCTACGATTTTGTATACCTAAGAGTTCCGCACTTTCCTAGCAGATGGAGAGTGGTTGCCTCCGCCTGCTCATAGAATCAGCCGAATTAGTAGTAGTCTCATAAT
Source organism: Eupithecia pulchellata (assembly GCA_963931895.1). Lineage (NCBI taxonomy): Eukaryota > Metazoa > Arthropoda > Insecta > Lepidoptera > Geometridae > Eupithecia > Eupithecia pulchellata. The sequence continues at coordinate 4,328,341 of OZ007529.1, read as the reverse complement.
TTGTTTTTTTTTTTTCGCCCACAATTTTAACATATGATGATCATAGATCTTACAAAACTACACATTGTGTCCACATGTGATCGGACACCCAATGCGGAATTTATTTCGCTCAACGAAATAGCATTGCCATTCAACGTGACAATGATGTTAGAGTTCTGGGCACTCTGCCTTCTGGTAAGAGCTTAGATTTTTAAAAAATAGATATAAAACCCTTATCAACAAATAAAATGAACTTTTACATACAATTGAAACAACTAATCTAACTGTATGTTGCAAACAAACTACAGGTAGCTGAACTGATCCATATCAATACCAGTCGGAAGCGTCCCCGTATTGCAAACATGGTGCCATGTGCCAGATAGTGAAAATGATTATTGTTGTAATTGTTTTATGTTAGTAATTCACTTTGTCAATTAAGTCCGATGGTGTCTCCCCAATGTAGTATCTGTATTATGTGAATGCCTACAATTAATCACGGAATACATTGTGCGAGAGGACATTGACCGTAAACATAAAAACATAATAACAAAAACTAAATTAACGAACTGTAACAATGATCTCTCAAAGGTTAATGTTAGAATTTGGACGTTTTGTATTTTAGTATAAAATAAATAAGTAATGCTGGACAATCCAGACAGCGTCATCTAGTCCCAACATAGCAGAGATTTTGTACTAGATGACTGATTGATAATACTTAATTCAATATATTACTAAGAGTGATATGTCTGGATTGTCCAGCTCAACTTATTATATTTTATACTATGCATAGAAAGTGTACAGAAGACGCGGAACAAATACAGACTCTACAATCTGCTCCTTCCCAAGGCGGGAATCAAACCTGCAGTCTCATGCAACGCAGGCGGACCTTCGCCTAGATAGAGGGTCGCCGCATAGAGGTCAACAAGGAAGGATATGCAACGCAATAATGAACTAAATAGTGTACCAAGGTGGCAATTATTTGCATTATGCACCTACTTATTGTATGTATTACGAGTGACCCAGAACTTTTGTTTATTTGTCCGGTAGCAAAGTAAAAGCAATAATAAACACTAAAAATGTATATTATGTACACAAACAACATAAACAACTTTTCGAAATGGTAAAACCGAAGTAGAAGTGCGTAAAACATTTCGAAATCCACGACCAAACATTGAAAGTAAATGAATCATCGAACGTTTTTTCCTCAAATCTGAACTGCTTATTCCGATTTTCTACAATCTTAAGAACCTGTCAGAGATGACAGCAGTTATATACCGGTCCAACATCCAAGGTCGAAGACAGGTTCTGACGAGATTGCACAACTAACGTAATGTGATGTGCCTCGTTATGTTCCTATAGCGATCTAGAAAATGTACGGCATGCAAATAGCTTTGCTTTTATGAATATAGCTATTGACGGCAATTTTAGTGGTTTAATCAGTTTTATCGGTAACAAAATATCTTTCCCGCCTCTGGACAAATATTTGTACGATCTCCAGATATTTGTTCAGGGTGTTCTGGTCGTCTCTTTGTATAAACAAATATCTTTATATGTAATATTTTTTTAAATAAATTTAAAAGTTATTTAGTAACCATAACACAAGTTCTGATTAGCTTGGGGCTAGATAATACTATGTGCAATGTCCAGCATTATTTATTTATTTATTTAATGTGACAGAGTGCAAAAACGTATTCTTCGGCTGATAGCCCTGCTTTTATGAATACGGCTATTGACGGCATTTTTGGTGCATTGGTCGGTTTACTTGATAAAACTGACAGTGTTAAAATATTATTACAATTTATATACAACAAATGATAATAACAAGAGAGCAAAGAACCGAATAAAGACTTATTTGGAGTACAGTTACGATTTCACGCAAATTTATGAATGAAATAATTTAATGCAATCAAAAACTTCGCAAGAGCTATAAAAGCCGGTCAGCAGCGTAAGGTTTAACCACGTTTTGGACCTTTCTTAACCTTGGAACGAATATTTTGGACTTAATATCATTGACCTTCTAGCACAGAATAACTATATTGCTTTTGATATCGACCTCAATGTGGTTGGAATGTTATTATATAAACAAATTATTCACACACCACTAAAACACCCACAGACAAAGCAAAACATTTTAAATCTAAGAAATTAAGGAACAAAATTAAAAAAATATCTTTAATATTATATAGGCTTAGCTACATGTAGATTAAATAATCTACAGGGTCTGATGTTGCAAATGCAACAGCCGCAAATGATGCAATTGTAAACACAAGTTCTTATTTAAAAAAATATTTACCTATATTTGTTAAATATGTTAAATTCCTCAAAATTCTGATGAAGCACAAGCAAAAAACAAATCCATCACACTTCAAAACTTCAAAAACCACTTAATTTTACCTGAACAATAAAACCAAACAAAACTGAAAGTAATTCATCATCACAACACCAAAGACGGCACTACATTGTATTAATCACTAGATAAAAAGTAGTAATAACTGAAAGACGATCCGACAGTACGCGCGAGAGTGTTTTGAGCGAATCTCGTGCTTCTCTCGTATGCGCCCACGCAGCGTAGCTATAACGAGTGCCGAATGTCGTCGGCCGTGGGGCAAGGCCGCCTGGAAAATTGAATAGTCAACAAATAAAATCATTCATTATCATGTAAATAAACTTGCAACGGGAACTGAAAATTGGTGGTGTATATGATAATGACGTCACTTAAAATCGGCTAAATTCAGGATTATGAATTATTTCATTATGTCATGAATTATTTTGATTTCTTTTTACACTAAATAGTAGAAAGGTGGGTCGGTTTTTTACGTGATTTGGGAAATAAACAGTTATTTTTAATAACCTAAACTAAACCACAAACGACTAGTTATTTAACGAATCCATTTGAGGATTTAAGCGGTAATAACGAACAATGAGTACCTATTATACAGGTGTTATAAAATTATATTATGATTTTATAACATGGTCTTTATTTATATTCACTGTCTCAAAATAAGTAGGTACTAAAAGTAATAACTACCATATCAAAAAGTATAGCTTGCAATACCTTCTATATTATTGCCTGTTCATAGAATTTTGCAAGAAGATCATAAAACTGAATCGTAAACCAGCTATTTTTGATTAAGTTACTCAATACTTGCTTTCCACTACAGCAATAACATGCAATGCAAAATCATTGAGATTGAGGTTTACTAAGGGACTTTATACTAAGACTGAGTAAAACCGAACGCTGAGAGATAATTAAAATCTGCAGAAATAAAGGGTACAGGAAATTGATAGTTAAAAACTTAACCTCTTGAGAAGAACCTTATATTAATATGAGTTATAAAGTAACGAATAGATTATATTTGCATGTTTTTATATACTACATATAACCATTCTTAACAAAAAAATCTAAACTGTTTTTACAATCGAAATAATTGAGATAATTGAAGACGGTTACTAATATAAAATAATAAAATAAAAAAACATTTTATTCCACAACCGTATAAAACATTGATTAATCATTATCAATATTCATGCATATAAAGAAATTGGTCACTTATATACAGACTAACAATTTATAGGTAGCTCAACTAATCCATGCATTTTAATAATATTCCCTTCTTCAAATCACGTTACGTTTACTTTAATTTTGGAATTATGGAATAGCCACAGGTACACACCTAATCGAAAGGTACCCAAATAATTCTACATACAACATTGCTAGAAATAACATTATGTGAATTGATGATAAAATTGAAGACGTGACAGAACAAATAACATTGAAGTGTCACCCTCACGAGATTGACCTATTGTTCAAAGTTTGCCTTTTCATTTAGACGTGGATGGCACGGCACTATGGCAGTGAACGACGCGGTTACGACAGAGTTCACTGGTATTATTGGGACGAACCGCGAAAGTTGTTGAGCCGGTAAGGCCAGGGTTGCCAAATCTATCATCACAATAATATTATAAATGAGAAGGTCTGGGTGTTTTGATGTTCAAGCCTAAACCACTGAACGGATCAGGCTCGGCATAGGAATAGGCTTGAGATAAAACATAGACTTTTTACTCTAAAATCCCATACCTAAGTTCTCATAGGATAGAAAAAGTTTTTATCATTTCCATAGAAACAACGTGAGCGAAGCCGCAGGCAGAAACTAGTCATTATTATTTTTGATTTGCCTTTATAAAAGGTAGAGACTGATGAGCATGTAAAAAAAACTGTTATATGTTGTCATTTATGAAATTAGCAGATTATTGTTTTAGATTGGATTTGGAGCAATAAAGATATTATATATCTTTCAAATTAGCAGACAAGCAAACAGTTAAGTGTTCGGCCAATTACTACCTGGGTCTCTCAGAACTAGGATAATAGGGGATACAAACTTTCGTAATACATCGTCGGCCATATCGTCACTTTTCTATTTATGCAGTTAGATGGTCAAACAAAGATCTATACTATGTATGAAAATAAGGATTTTATATATTAAAAGATTATGAAAAAGTCCATCAAAGTATAATGAAAAACCCTACCTTAAAGCGTAACCCTAAATGTAAACCTCATATATTGCGTTTACTGTAATAATATAAAATGTGTATTTTTTTAACCTTATCAGACGCACCGCGTTGCCTCTGTGCTCTGTTTTGTAATCTGACTGGCCACTGTGTCATCAGAGCAATACAAATCATTTCCAATAACCGTAGCGGCGCCGGCGCCGATCAATGTTTATTTTAGTTTTTAATTGCTTTTCTGAATTTACATTACCTACAGACAAGATACTTCCGCATTTTGGCTGACATTTCAGAATATCAAGGACACTGTAAGTGTTTGTCATGTCATATAATTTATGCCGGGCAGAATGGTTCAGTCAGTACATATGTAATGGTTCTGTCAGATGAGTCAGACATTCGTCAGTTTGATGATTGGTTGGCTGGGGCATGGGCAATTTTTTGACAAATAGAGGTTACAAAAAGCGAAAAAAAAGTATTGTTGAAATATTAGACGACTTTAGTATAGTCGGAAGAAATTGCAACAGTTTTGAATCATTCCAACTAAAATGATCTATTCAACTGCTATGTTGTCTATTCGAAATCGGGGCAATCGGGGAAGGTTTCTACCTAATAAAGTTTTTTACGCATTTCAGATCACATTTCTCGCTATCGCGAATATGAGGCTTTTCTTGAATTCCAAGAGTAAATATTTCCTTGGAAAGGAATGTCTTGTTTGATACAGTGTTGCTAAGGAATCTCTTTGTACTGTCTAAACGACGAAGACGTGGGTTAAACAAATGGACTGGAACCGTAACTTGCAATTTCATTTGATTTGATTGCAAAATGTATAATAATAACTATAGTAGAAGAAGTAAGTACCTAAAGACGAACAAGTTGTAAAGCTGATTTTAACGTCTGTTACTTTAACGGCTAAATACCGTCTCCCATTAAACCTTTGCAAGCTTATTATTTAATACTAACATAAGAGAAGAATATCTAAACTGCAATAATAAACGATAAAGCAACATCTATGAAAAACAAACGTTTAATATGGTGCTGCATAGAAAAACAAAATTTTGATAAAGTATTTTAAAACGGCCCCTACAAATCAGCGCTATTTATCCATGAAAACAAAGCCAGTTGACCAATCAGCTGATCACGACAGAGTGATCAAATTATCAGTTATGAAAGAACTTAATTATTGTTCGAAAACCTTGAATTATTATAGGTATAGAAAATAAAGCTCTCTAGGATAATCGTGTGGGCTGCTTTATTAATGCTTAATTTAGTCCAATGATTTTATTGCAAAGTGTAAGTAGATATGACACACAAATGAATGTCTTCTGACATTTTATAGTTACGAGTAGGTACTGATATTAGCTGGCGAACAAAAAGTTCAGAGTTCAAATTATGCAATAACATACACATGACCGTTGAGTAGCGTTGTAAATAACTTTCATTTAACATTCTAGAATTTTCCAGTGAAAACTTGGTGTTTTATTGACTCATAGCATCAAGAGAAAATATTATTTAAGTCCTAATTAATGCAAGGAAACTAGTAATAAACGAAAAAATTTTCAAAAGCTATAATCAAGTTAGGGTATGATCAATAATTTTACCAACACTCGATTTTGATTTTCAGAAGTTTTGTGGCAGTGAGCCAACTATCATCATGGATGCGACTACTAGGGATATCTCCCTACTGTACATAACTTTCAAAAAACAGAATTTCTAACAACAGATAACTTGGTCAACCAATATTAGTTTGAACTCATATTGCAATGCCGTCGATATTGTAATGCCATAGAGTTACAAACCATCGTAACCACGTAGCGTACAAGTACCAGTTATTAATAAATAGTTAAAGTTGATTATAGAGGTCACTAAACAATTAAGAATATAATAATTAATAAAATAATAAAAAATATTTATATATGTAATAATATTTTATTATGTACATCAGTCATCTAGTACCCATAACATAAGTTCTGCTTAAATTAGGGCTAGATGATGCTGTGTATTGTTGCATTATTAATTATTTATTTATTTATTTATTTATGGATATATGAAGAAGTATTTTAAACGATTTGGTTGCGAGTGTATAACAATGGATTGCACTTTATTTGATTAAAATGTTATCGGTCACCTTGATAACATTTCAATCAAATCAAGACTTCTTTCATTTTCGATCTATGAAGGATATAACAGGCCAACTATTAATGGGCAGTTTATTATCCACTTACTAGATAGTGCTTCTTAATGGCTTGTGATATTTTTGGGGCTTAAAAGCTTTAAGGTATGGTCAATTATACCCAATATATTATATTCTAAAAAAAACTACTGATCGGGAAGAGAGAGCGAATCAGAATCATGATTTCATAAGGATTATCAGGTGCAATTTATATGGTCTTAAAAAAGGGTCTCTTAGATGATTTAAACCACAGCTGGATCCACTCTAGCCTTTTTGAAGTTAGCCATCCATCGCAGTCATGTCATGTCCAGATTATCTGTTTAATTTCATCTAAATCAAACGTCGTCGTGACGTTGCTTGAAATACAAAATAATTAGGTCTTACATATTTGTTCAGGGGTTCTTGTCGTTTTCTATGTATAATAAAAAATATCTATCTATTGAATAATATTGTATTATGTATATCAGTCATCTAATACCCATAACACAAGCTCTGCTTAGCTTGGGGCTAGATGATGCTGTGTGGATTGTCCAGCATTATTTATTTATTTATTTACATGGCCGAACTCTAGTTTCTAAAAAATCATAACATTTAACGCACAAAACATCTCAAATTATTTGAAAATAACGTCCATTGATTCATAATTCTACTTCTACAAAAGTACATATTATATTACACATATAATATTAAAATACATAATAATGCATTCGGCAAAAAAATCAATCATTTTAAATTATATCAAATCAAACCACCTAAGCATGTTATAACAAGTAAATGACAATTCATCTGAACCATTTTACATTCATACATTTTTTCTTTAGTAGACCGATGTGGGCTGATGATGATGATTACATATTCTATAATTATACCAATTATAAGAAACCTGGTAATACCATATGAATTTTAGTGGAATTAAAATAGTTATTTTGAGATTCCACGTAACATGGGGCACCCAATCAAATGAATAGCACCAACTAACGAGTTCCAATCTAATTAGTAAGTACTTAGGTGAGGGTTTCTAAGGTTTCGCTGTAAAGGTCTTGATTTCAGTTCCGGGGCCAAATTCCACAAACCAATCGCTTTACTGCATGATTGCGTTCGTATCGTCATAGAAACGCCGCCGTGTAGAAACCTTAAAGAAACTCCAGAAAGTGCGATTTGCATGGAGAGGTTGATAAATTGCTTCCAGACTTGACAATTTTGACTAGTACCAAATTAAAATAGACACAGGTTCATATAATTGAGTATTATTTAAATTTAAATCTAGTAAAAATGGTATAAAATACGCAAAAAATAATGTTTTATTTTTTGTGTTTAGTAGCTGAACAAGCCCAAACGTTTAATTTTTTTTTATGATTCACATTTATGAATTTTATATCTATAATCATTTTTCTATACATCATGTTGTGAAGTAGTTATAACATATGGGTGTAAACTAATTTTTCGCCCCTGAAAAGAAACATTGAGCCATTACCATTACTAATTTGATTAGCAATGGTCACCACATTCTTATTCGAGGATCTAATTTGCTATGTAACGCTAATTTTAAATAGAAAAACGAACAATTTTAGATTGCTTAATAATATTGAATGCGTTGTTGCATTGTTGACTCGTTACAGGGAGTTATCGTGTTACACAGCGAACGTTCATGCGGTGAGAGCCTTTCTTCACTACTTGCTTTTAGTAATTTTTTAAGCTACATAATAAACGATACCTAAATTCCCAACGTGTTCATTATCTGGACACAATAAACAATGCTCTACGTATTCTGTTTATTAAATAAATAGAATACGTAGAGCTGTTTTACGATTCGACTAAGAGAACATAAATTCAGTTATTCTAAAAACACCTTGATTCTATTTTCGATTTGCTGTGACGTAGGTATATCGTTTACGAATATGAATATAGCTCATAAGTTTTATCATGGTTGTCGATTTTACGACATTTTGATCCAATTCATAAATATTAAAACAAATTATGTACAGCCACCGCCAAAAATCGCTGAACAGATGAAGACCTCAAAACTCCGTGTACAGACAAAACCACAGAAAAGGTTTACAGGACACCAAAACCCGCTGTACAAATACAACGTAAACGAAAGCGGGAAATCAGCTCGTGAATTACAAGACAGCTGTTGTCATGCGGGTTTAGCAGCTTTAGGAATGGTTGCTTGGATGGTATCTGTGGCATGTTTCTGTGTGCACGGGGTTTGAAGTCTTTGTATGGTCAACGTTATTTGGAGTTTTTGGTACTTTCTGAAACTCCTGCTCGGACAACGGAGTCAGACCATATTTTTTAAAGAATAATTATTATCAATAAAGTTATCTTTGGTCCTAATAGCTGAAAGCTTTGAGTTTTATGTATGTATAAGAAGTTAATTTTATATCAAAGCATTACAGAAAGTGTTAAAAAAAATCTACACAATTCAATCATTCAGTCAGATTTAAAATCATAAGCTTATGCAGGTGACAGAATGCGTGTGCGCATATCAGTAACTCGTATTCACTGCGCACGAGTGCGACTATTCAATTGCAAATCACTCATTGTGTCAGCCTTATTATGTTTCTGAATGGGTTTGAAACGGTAAAGCGTATATTTCGGCCTAAAAGGATTATGGAAACTGAGTCAAGGAGCGAATAAAACTCAATATTGCATACAAGCTCCTTTTGGAAAGTTTTATAGATATCGTCCGTTTTATTTGAGTCTAAGGTTTTTCATAGATCTAGGGAGAATTCGTAATATAGCATTACAATTTGGAAAAAATTATAAGTAATATCCAACTAAGTATTCTTTTTCCATTGTAAGTGTAGGTATTTTATATGCAAATCTACCTTTTACTGTTCCGACAACACACGATGTAGGTATGTACGAATATCTGGTCACGCAAGGCTGACTCACTTGAAAAGTAATTAAATATTACGTAGACGATGAACAAATCACTATCGATAAAACATTTAAAAATAGCTGCACTTGAATTATGTTCCTGCTTCCAAAAGCGATTTACAAGGCATTCATAATGACATTGACAGTCAGTGAAAGTCTTAGGTTCCTTTTGTTCGTAGGTTTGGATAGTGTCCACAAGCGAAATCTGCCACTTGTACATACACATGTATGTATATTATCTTTGCGCCCTCCCATCTTCCGAGGACATCCGGGAAGGCTGGTGCGGCAGCAGATTTGGTCAAGGATCTAAACAGTTCGCAAATATGCCAGTCTCAATAGAGCCTACAAATTTGCTCCCCTTGGAGTCGAGACCAGGACCGTGAGGTACCGAGGCTCTCCGGGTTTCCAATGAAGGTTTTAAGGTCAATGAAGGTTTTACCTTTTTAGTTTGTAGTCTCATTATGTTTATACTTTAGTGCTTCTACACGCACGGCAAATAATGATACAACTGTTAAAACAGATAAATCTTTGATCAATATTTTTTTATCAGGTGCCTTTACTTCCCATTTGGGATATGGCTAAATGGGGAGAACCAGTGACCTACCCAAAGAAAATTACGATTAAATAACAGTAGGTAGGTACCGAATTAGAACTAGTATTTACAATTGAAACAATCTTGCTAACTGCAGACTTTTGCAAACAAACTACAGGTAGCTCAATTGATCCATATCAATACCAGTCGGAAGCGTCACCAAGACGCTGGCTGCATTGCCTCGCTGTATGGCAATGCTGTTGCGCTGCGCCAGATAGTCACCAGCTCTCGGGACAAGTGTCGCTTCGACTAGACACTGATAATTTTAAATAAATAATGCTCTACATTTCCTTATGCGTTGTAAGCTTGTTAGTTATAACTGTAAGTATCTGCCTACATCCATGAACTGTGTAAGAACACTGTGCGAGCGTTCGGACATAGTTGCTCTGCAGGAGACATGGCTACTTCCCCATGATATACCTTTGTTAGGTACTGTAAGCAAAGACTTCGAATACACTGGTAAGTCTGCGGTGGATACATCTGCGGGACTTCTGGTAGGAAGACCTCACGGGGGGGTAGCTATTCTCTGGAGGAAGGGTATGTTCGAGTCTGTCGCAGTTCTGGATTGTAGTAGCCCTAGGTTAGCTGCTATTAAAGCTACCTCTTGTGGTCGCTCTGTAATTATCTTTTCTGTGTACATGCCAACCTGTAAGAAAGATAATCTGCCCGTCTTTACGGAAGTCTTAGGCGAGATAAGTGCCATAGAAGAGAGTAGTAATGTCGAGTCCATTTTTGTTCTAGGGGACTTTAATGCTCATCCGCAGGAATCTTTCTATAGAGAATTGACTAACTTCTGCTCTGATCAATCCTGGCTTTGTGCGGATGTTGAAAAACTAGGATGTGCATCAAACACGTACACATTTATATGTCAGAAGTCCGGGAGTAGGAGATGGTTGGACCACTGTATTGTTTCCATCTCAGCTTGGCATACAGTTAAAAAGGTTGGCATATATGAGGATGTGTACACGTCCGACCATCTACCTATTTACGTAGAATGTGATCTGTGCGCAGTCAGACCGAGGCTGGGGGCTCGTCCCCTAACTACAAACGATATTTTATGGGGCGAACGGAGTCACGAACAAACCACACAATATAGTGAGCTATGTAACAAGGCGCTACGTAATATTAACTTTCCCCCTGAGTTCGTTGAGTGCGCTCACGGGCCTTGTAGTCTGGCTGAGCACAGGTCTATTTTAGACAGTTTGTACAGTGACATTGTGAAATCTATGGCTGAGGCGGCAACACGGACGAAGCGGCGTAGTAGTGTGAAACCTAAGAAAGGTAAAAGTGTATGTGGCTGGAATAAATATGTACGCTCCGCACATGAGGAGGCCAGGCTTAAATTCAAATGCTGGGTTCTGAGTAACAGACCTACTTCAGGCGAAACTTATGAGCAGATGTGCGAATCTCGCAAAATCTTTAAGAGCCGCTTGAAGTGGTGTCAGAAAAACCAGGACCAGCTTATTATGGACAAGATTGCAGAAGAGCGTGCTGCGAAAGATTTTAAGACCTTCTGGAAATCAACAAGCAATCTGAATATAAGGCCTGGCCCCCCCGTGAGTGTGGAGGGGAAGAGTGATCTAAGGGAAATAGCACAGTTGTTTATGGAGCATTTTAAAGTTCACTCCCCACTCGGCCCTTCCACAGGGGCAATCGATGCTGAGCTCAGCGTACGGGGTGATGAGCCTCTACTGCTCGTGTCTGCGGATCAGGTCCGTGCTACCATTAAAGGTATGACGCGAGGCAAGTCCCCCGGTCACGATGGGATCAGTATCGAACATCTCAAACATGCGGGACACCACTTGCCTGGTCTCCTTTCCATGTTCTTCACAATGTGTCTTAGACACGCGTACCTACCGGCTGATCTTATGAAGACTGTAGTTGTGCCGATTGTGAAGAGCAGGACAGGAGATATATCGGACAAGAGGAATTACCGACCAATATCCCTCGCCACAACAATAGCCAAGGTGTTGGACAGTGTGCTTGATTCAATTTTAAAAGACTATCTAAAACTACATGACGCACAGTTCGGGTTTAGACCCGGACTATCCACAGAAAGCGCAATACTAGCACTCAAGCACACTGTCCAATACTACACTAGTCGCCGGACGCCGGTGTACGCCTGTTTTCTCGACCTCTCCAAGGCATTTGACCTGGTCAGCTACGATGTGCTTTGGGGAAAGCTGAGGGACAGGGGTGTGCCGCCGGACGTGCTAAGAATGTTTCAGTTCTGGTACGGGCATCAGACCAACGTTGTAAAGTGGTCTAATGCCCTCTCTGACGCATATGGGTTGGAGTGCGGAGTGAGGCAGGGGGGGGTGAGCTCTACTTCTCTCTTCAACCTGTATGTAAATGATCTCATTGTTGGGCTCAGCAACATGCGTGTTGGCTGTCGTGTTGATGGTGTTTGTATAAACAACATCAGCTACGCGGACGACATGGTTTTGCTGGGCCCCACAGCGAGATCTGTAGAGGAAATGATGAAAGTATGTGCCGACTACGCCGCTTCACATGGGCTCTGTTACAATTTAAAAAAGTGTGAGTACGTTGTTTTTAGGGCCGCCGGTAATAACCTCAAAGAATTCCCTGAAATAACCCTAAACGGCATGAGCATTCAAAAAGTTACATCTTTCAAATATCTTGGACACATTGTTACCGACGACCTTAAAGACAACGCTGACATAGAAAGAGAGCGTAGGGCCCTGGCGGTCAGAGGTAATATGCTGATCCGTAGGTTTTCTCGGTGTTCAGAAGATGTAAAAGTAACGCTGTTTAAGGCATATTGTCAATGCATCTACACCGGGAACCTATGGGTTAGTCACACCAAACAGCCGCTGGAGACCCTACGAGTACAGTACAATAATATATTTAGGATGATGTTGGGTCTACCTCGATTCTGCAGTGCATCAGGGATGTTTGCTGAGTATGAGACGGATGGCTTTGCAGCTATCCTCCGGAAAAAGACGGCATCTTTGATGCGCAGAGTGCGGGATAGCCCCAATAGCATCCTAAAAACAGTAGCCGGAAGGATTGCTTCGCCAATATGGCAAAAATTTGTAAAAAAAGTTATTTGAATTGTTATACTATTGATTATATTTAATTTAATTTATTGATCTAATCTAATTTTATTGTGTAATTTAATTTAATTTAATTCAACTATTTAATTTAATCTCTAATGTAATTTAGTTAAATAATTTAAGTTGTTTTTATTGCATTGTTTTAAATATTATGTATTTGATTGTAAACTGATTTTAATTGTAATTTTATGTTAATTTTAAGCAAATTATGGATCTATGAAATCCGAAATAAAAGATTTTTATTTTATTTATTATTATTTATTTCACAGAGCCAATCTGGGCCCAAGTTAGGACCCAAGTTAGTTAATTTAACAAGTGCCAATAGAATTAGTGAAGGTGAACATTATTTTTAAGAGAGGCAACAGTGGAATTGTAGTATGGATCTAATGATACCTTCATCATTTCTTCGACGAGTTGACAAATAATTAAGATTCAATCAATACTATAAATTAGTTGATCTTCCTCAAGATTGTTTGCAAGAGTCTACGCTCAGCTCAATACTACACACCAAAGAAGATTTTTGACTCTGATTATGTACATCTAGGTACCTACTGTAGGGGGAATGATAAATAGACTACCATTGAAAGCGGTGACCCCTTCTTGATCACGTCGGGTTATTCGGAGGCAATTGATTCATCGAGACACAGCAAATGCCCCACCGATTGTATGAAATTGACTTCATTTCCTTTTTAGATAGCTTCTAAAAGAATAGCCCTGGCCATCGACCTGTTATAGATGGTGAATTAATCAAATATGGCAAATTTTTATTATACCACCATGGTGGCATTTAAGTATGCGGCCCGCATGATGGGAAGCGGTTACCACAGGCTATGGATGCAATATCAGGGACATTACACGCGCGTTGCCGACCCTTAAGTGCTTAGAAGACCTCTTTTGAAAAAACCCACGTTGTAGTCATGAGGAAAAACATCGGCAGAGATCATTCCACATCCAAATTTACATCTACAATATTACAACCTTGTAACATTGTAATATAGTAGATGTAAATTTTTATGCCACGTAATAATGGTTGTAGGTATTATGCCAAATCGGGATAATTTTTGACGCTAAAGAATATTAGTTTTAAAGTTTTTTAAATAAAAAAACCAGTGATAATTTGATCGTCTGGTGTACGAGAGATGGTGAGTATCTGGCGCAGCGCATCAACAATGCCATACAGCGAGGCAATGCAGACAGTGTCTTGAGGACGCTTCCGACTAGTATGACAGGTGGTTCAACTGATCCATAATCATGGATCAGTTGAGCCACCTGTCGATTGTTTGTAGCAGTCTGCAGATAGCTAACTTGTTTGTTTTATTTGATTGTCAAGTCTTGATAAATAAAATAATACAAACACGTGCTTATTTTGTGTTATTTTAATCGTAACATTAGTTTATATACGTAACATAAGTGTGGGATAGAAAAATCATAATGATACGAATTTAGTATGTCTTTACTAATCTTTTTATAATCTTTATACACATGTTAGCTTGCCGGAAGACATTTTTTAAGCAATAATGCCACCTACGTACGGTTATTGCTCATCCATTATTATTGTATTCCTCCGCTACTTCTACCATCAGTTTTTATACCAAAATACTTTACTATGTTTGCTTGGTGTTACGTGTATATAAACAGTTATCTATGCTATCTATGAGTGTACCTACAAGATACTAGCACAATGTAGTGTAGACAAATTCAATGGGAGTTTAAAAAACAACCTTACTCACAAGTCACAGATAACAATCTAAAACACTAATGTTTCGTTTCAATGAACACGAAAAATTCTCACAATTATTTCGCAACGAACGATAGAGATCTTTGCGTTTTGTCTTGCGGCAGTGCTCTATCAGTTGACATAACGCTCAAAGAATAATAGAGATTTACAATATTCAGGGTGATGACATAACCCTTTCAAATGTGGCAATATGACTTGCCGAGAACAGGCAAATATGGCCCTTCTGACCTTGGCAGTGACGTTAATACCTATCTACTTTAAATATTTAAGATGTTTTGAATAATTATTTGATGTAATGGTTGAAAGAAGTATCATAATAAACTGATATTGACGAAACGAATTGAATTGAATAAAGGTTTTCTGTGGCAGCGCTAAGGTGCCTGGCATATAGGCAGCAAATATATAGTTGGTACCTATGCGTAAAGCTTCTTGTGGTAAAAATACAAGAAGGACATGAAAAGAAATTAAGACGATCTCTTAGCTGTTACAAATGTACCTGGCTGGAGCGGAAATAGCACATAATTATATCCAGGTCTGTAGATAGAAAAGGTGCTTGTTAAATTTAAAGTAAACAGTAAAAGTAAAAGTAATTTTTTTGCAAAACATTATGTAAAAAGGTGGCAAACTTTTACAAGGTTTGTTTTTACAAACAATAGTAAGTTCGATGTATACGAAATAGAAATAATATGCAAAGAAAGATACGCTGCGACCCAACAGACGAGATTCTAAAAATAACGTACCGAAGATATAGGAACTTTTGCAATAATTTGATTAAAAAACTTAAAAGGAAATATGAACGAGAGCAACTTAGTAAAAATATGAAAAATAGTAAGAATCTTTGGAAAACAATAAATAATATTACTAGCTATAAATCAATAAAAACATCAAACACTCAACTACTAGATATTAAGGCTTCACCACAAGAATCGGTCAACTATATTAATAATTTTTTTGCTAACATAGGTAAAACATTAGCTGAAGATATTACATTGTCTACTAATGGTGGTGATAATTCTACAAGCTCGAACTCTAGAATTAGATCTCACAGTAATGTATCCTCGTTTGTTCTTTTCGATACAGACCATCAAGAAATTACAAATGTTATTGCAAGCCTAAAATCAGATAGTGCTCCAGGATGGGATTGCATACCAACTAAATTCATTAAAATGTCAAAGAATATTCTAATCCCAATATTATACCACCTAGTAAACCTTTGTTTTAAACTAGGTCTTTTTCCTAATCTATTAAAGAAATCAATAATAACACCAGTTTTTAAAAGTGGGAGCCGAGATGATGTTAATAATTATAGACCCATTTCAATCTTGACAGCAATATCAAAAATTGTAGAAAAATTGTTAAATAATAGACTTATATCTTATCTGAATAAATTTAAAATACTTACTAACTCGCAGTTCGGTTTCAGACAAGGATTATCTACTGAAGATGCAGTTACTGCACTCAGTAACTATGTTGTTAAAGAAGTTGATGGTGGAAAAAGGTGCTTAGCGGTATTCCTCGATCTCAAAAAAGCATTTGATACTGTTTCTATTCCTATACTAATAAATAAACTAGAAAATATGGGAATTCGAGGAATACCGCTAGCCTTGTTTACTAGTTACCTCCATGATCGTAGACAGAAGGTTAAAATTGGAAACACTGAGAGTGCCGATGAAATCGTTACGTATGGAGTCCCTCAAGGCAGCGTACTAGGCCCAACACTGTTTCTAATATATATCAATGACATTTGTAATCTTGAAACCAGCTCTAGTAGATTACTCTCGTATGCTGATGATACTGCCATAGTTTTCACTGGCACATCTTGGAATGAAATTAAGACAAATGCTGAAACTGTACTCGCAAATGTCTATAGTTGGCTAAATTCAAATTTTCTAACGCTTAACATTTTAAAAACAAATTTTATTACTTTTACAAAATATAATAATTTCCAGCCCCCAAATGATTTCTGCATTGCAATTCATAAAATCAACTGTAAGAAAATTAACTGTTACTGTCCAAATATACAAAAAGTTTCAACTACCAAATACCTTGGCATAATGATAGATCAACGGCTCTCTTGGCATGCTCACCTTGAACTCTTGATGAACAGGACAAGAAAACTAATCTGGATTTTCAAAACTCTACGCCATGTAGCTAACAAAGATTTACTAAAACAATTATACAATAGTCTAGCACAATCAATTTTAAATTATTGCATACCAGTTTGGGGTGGGGCCACAAAAACCAAATTTCTGCAACTAGAAAGAGCTCAAAGGTCTCTTTTGAAAGTAATGTTCTTTAAGCCTTTCCGATATCCTACAGAGAAGTTATATTTACATGCTAATATTCTGACGGTAAGAAAGCTCTACATTTTACATACTGTACTAAAATTACATAAAACACTTATATATGACCCCAAAAAAATTTCTAAAAGAAGAAAGGATAAGATAATGCCTAAAGAAGTAGCTCGCTCAAAATTTGCAACGCGCCAATACGTCAAACAATCGAATCATCTGTATAATAAAATTAATAAGACTATAAATCTCTACCCACATACAAAACATGATTCTAAAAAACTAATCATAGACTGGCTACTGACCCTCACATACCAGGACACGGAAAACCTGCTGGAGATAGTTTCTTGATAGCGC
Organism: Eupithecia pulchellata; assembly: GCA_963931895.1. Lineage (NCBI taxonomy): Eukaryota > Metazoa > Arthropoda > Insecta > Lepidoptera > Geometridae > Eupithecia > Eupithecia pulchellata. The sequence goes on along the minus strand of OZ007529.1, from coordinate 4,310,748 downwards.
ACACAAATAACCCTACCCACGCACACTACACATATTTTACATTACACGTGAAAATTTATTTGTAACATACATAACACATTTGTAACATAAATTAACGTTTCGAGATCTTAAATTTTATAGAATATAAGAAAATCAATATATTTTATTAAATCTACTTAGTCTATAAGTGTTATTTTCCATAAGGCAAGAGCGAAATCCCCTAACACAAGTATCTCTATACTTAAAAGGGGATTTCCAAAGCAATTTAAAGATTTGTATAGATTAAGTTAAAGAAATAAACTATTTTATTATTTTTTTATTATTTATTATTACAATAATTAATAATATTGAGGCGCTGATGCTTTGATGCTGATTTGTTTACTACCATTGATTTTCAACATAAAACGGCAATCTGATTCAATAACTTGGTTTATTTTGGTTTACAAAAAAACACTTTGATCAGTCAAATTTAAAGCATATAATATTAGAAATAAGGTAGGTACTTGATTTTCTTCACTTCAATTACTTATCCACTAGTGAAAGAAGTGAAATAGAAACCACTAGTACATTGATACATCACAAAATATCTACACCTTGCAAAGAATTCATGTTACATACAGCACGCATGTATGAATAGACTTCGTTAGCAAATTATGCAGAACGGCAAGTGATAGTCTAACCTGTAGTTACGTTGTTAGTCGGGTTTTGTAACTCTGGACCGGCTAATAATAGGTAGCACCTGCCATTTTTATTTACTTTAGAACGTAATATTAGCTGTTTGTGCGTAATGATACTTAACAGTATTTGAGTTGGTATGTTCTTGGCCATTAATAACAAGGCTGGATTATGTTATGTTTACTTACGATTACTACACTCGCAATCTACAATCTCTTAGCATCTCGTTAAAATTCAACAGGTGTGTTAATTTTGTAGTGAGAGTGATAGAGGGGCACCAGTGTTTGTGTTTACACTTGTGCACTACAATAGTTATGTCTCGCATAGCGAGTCTCCGTTAGAACTTTTATTGCCCGTGATCTTCACGGACGTCTTTATCTTACTCTACCTACGGTGCACCTATTCGGCACAGCAGAGGCTGGGCAGTGAATGCGTTAAGGCTTAAAAAATTATTATCATATTTTATTTATTTTTTCTTGCATGGAATTCGATCCAATCTTATAATTCAAAGTTCTAAGTAAATAGTTAGTATATTTTTCACTAGGTACATTCATCCTAGAAGGGCACTGCAAAACTGAAAAAATAAGTTAAATAAACTCTAATATAGAATTTAAAAATATTTACATATATTACATGAAATAGAATTAGGTATGTTTCGTGCAAATGGAATTATTATGTTATCATTGTTTAACTTTTGAACTCCGACAACAAAGATCATTGACGTGTAACTTGGTAACTTTGTAACTTGTTAACTTTATGCCTGTGGCAGCAAGCTCTCAAACAGATAAGCTGATTTTGATTTTTACAGGACTATCGAAAAGTTTCCTGGAAGAGATTGCTAACAGGCTATTTAAATAACACCTCTAATAGTACCTCTAATGTAAAATATGATTAACAATTCTGGTGTACAATAAAGCAATTTTGTATTATATCAGCTATAAACTTTTGCAAGGACGGACTTTTCAATATTAACCCTGGGTGGTGATTTTTGTTGTTGATATCATTTGTCTCATCGTAATCTATCATTGTCTATCGTGAGAAGTCTCGTAGAATGATAACGAGGATTGTACTGACAAAGATACTATTTATACCCAAGTTAATCGGTGATTGTTGTAATGCATGCGCATTCGCAGCCTTGACCGTCATCTCGCTATTGTGTCTGCTACCGGAAACTTACTTTGTCGTAGATTTTATAACATTTTCAGCATCGTACTCACACACATACTACACACAGTAAAATTAAGTAAGTTACCTTGTCATGTCAAATAATCTATTTGACATGACAAGGTAACTTACAATTAATTATTTTATAGATTTAATATTAAAAAAATTATTTATTTGATTTAAGGTGGTACAACCCGCATGTCCAGCGTGATTATGGGCATTAACCCCCAAATGATAATGCCATCTATGGCGCTCATTAGGGGAGGCCTATGTCCAGCAGTGGACTATTATAGGCTGGTGATGTTGATGATGTTGAAGGTGGTACATACCTAAATATTATGACTGCGGAGGAAGGCGCTGGTAGGTACCGCTAAATAGTTTCAACGTTTGCGGTAGTCCGCCCACAATTTTACCCATACATAATGATCTGTTCGTAGTAAAGATGTCTGTATAGACATAGACATAGACAATGTCTATGTCTACAGGTACATGTCTATTAGACATGTATTATTATTTTTGTATTTAAATGTTAATTAGCCGTGTGGTGCCGGCATAGAAATTCACAACCCTAACTCTTCCCGTGGGTGTCGTAAGAGGCGACTATGGGAAAACACCGGGGGGCGGGCAGCTGCTGCCCGCCCCCCGGTGTTTTCCCATGCTGTGCTGCTGCAGCACCCTCTGCAGAACAATTCCACCAAACTGCGATCCCCAACCCGCATGCCCAGTGTGGGGATTATGGGCAATGACCCCCAAATGATGAGTAATGCATTCTATGGCGCATATTAGGAGAGGCCTATGTATGTCCAGTAGTGTACTATCATAGGCTGTTGATGATGTTGATGTAAGGCTACTTTTGGAGTAATAGATGAGTAGAATGATGATGACCACTGGTACGTAGGTATATATTAATTGTGCAACCTGCCTTCACCACTGTTTTTATTGGATTCGCTAGAGAATTCATTCGAAACACTAATTTAAGCATAGCTACACTAGAACGGCTTGTTCATTCCAACAGTACAATGAACTTTTGTTAAAAACCCATGGGAAGCCGGGACGGACCGCTGGTTATAACAAATGTTCAGATCGCGTCAGTGTAAAATACTTTGTTATCTCACCCTGAAACGATTTCTCAGTCCCCAGTTCCATCACGGGTTAAAATAGGCGTACCTGAAAGAGTTTCAGCTGTTCTGAAAAGGCGACAGTTAGATTGCACCCACTAATGAAGTCTTTCCAGGCTTCCAGGTTGTTTGTAACGGCTCAGATTGACTTACTTGAAATCAGGTAAACTAATCAGTGCCGATAATTCTAATTACGAATGCATGTTAGGGTAGCCAGGCCGGAAATAAAGGGGGATTAATTGATAGCTTGCCGTGTGGTGCCGGCATAGAATTTCACCACCCCAACTCTTCCCGTGGGTGTCGTAAGAGACGACTAAGGGAAACACACCGGGGGGCGGGCAGCAGCGCCTTCTGCAGAACAACTACACCGAACTGCGATCCCCAACCCGCATGCCCAGCGTGGGGATTATGGGCAATAACCCCCACATAATGATGCCATCTATGGCGCTCATTAGGGGAGGCCTATGTCCAGCAGTGGACTATTATAGGCTGGTGATGATGATGTTGAATTGATAGCTTTGAAAACACCTACTTAATCCAGTTTCTTCTTTCTGCCTACATAGTTCAGTTTCTTTTTTATAAGAGTATTTTGTTAAACCTGCTTGCCATAAAATATCAGACTATCTAGACGATAAAAACGTTTGGAACTACTTTTGCTCCTTCTTGGTTTCCCAGTTTTAGATAATTATTTAATTTTATTTGTATTTTGTGACGTTTCCAAGTGTCCTGTAATGTCTAAAACAAATAATGCACTCTGATATTTGATATAAGATATATTATTTTTGATAACCTATTACTATTTTCCGTATTTGATTCAATGCTGTTTAATATTTGCACACCTGCAAGCGGGTTGAAAATATTGACACTGCTCTAATTATAAGATCTGAAATGTCCCTACATATGCATTACATACTTAGCATTTAAAAATTGGATTAAATAATTTGATTTGTAGTATTTGATAGTTTTTGTTTGATTATTGTCCGTTTTATGTAAAAGATTTAATATTTTTTATTACATAAATTAGAAAGGGTCGAGAATTATTACTTTCGCTAACTACTACACATTGACTTTTTCCGAATACCCATTCGTACAGCGGTTAGATACACGTAAATAATTGTCATGTACCGGAACGACAACTGAATGCACTTGCGCATTCATTGAAAACCTTCTATCAATCAAGAGATACCTACAATAAAGTGGACATGACATGCGCACGCGACTAATTTAAAACTAGATCAATTGTATTATTAAGCTACTAGTTTCATACGTTTTTGTAAGAGCGTGTAATCTATCTATAATCTATGGGATGTCATAATCTACCTATAATCTATGGATCTTCTGATGTCATATTATGTAGGTATAATCTAATTTAACTTAGGGGGAAAATCGCTTTAAAAATATAAAATTAGCACTACACAATAGAAAAATTAAGAAAAGCAGCTGCAAATATAATTACGGTCGTCATTTCGCTTCTCGAACTCTTATTTTTTGGTCGAAATCGGAGGTTTGCTTGTAATAAATAAATATATAAAATCCTTTTATTTCGGACTACAGGGATGAATATTTTTTTCTATACAGACTCTTAAATAAGTTCTGAGATAAGCTTTAATGATGATACATTAAAATACATTAAAACAAATCAAATAAAAAATAAAATGAGATAGAAAATAAAAAACGCCTATATTTTTGGAAGAAATATTTAGGCAATTGGGCACCATCTCACATAGGTACGTGAAGAGGTAGACTAAGATAGAGCACGCTTTCCCAGAAAAAACTCTTTCACACGAACATCGCTAGATAACAAGACTCTTAATATGACAATCCGGTGATCGCCAAGATAAGATCCTGTTATGCCGCATCCGGAGGTTTGCTACGTTATCTAGAACAGTTCGTAAAACTGCTAAGGTGAAGTACACAAAATAATCGCTATTATTGCATCCGTCAGTTGACCGTGTCATGCGCCAATTCCAACAAATTGTCCAAACCACAAGCGTTGTTCGCTTTCGTTTTTTGACAGTTTTGCGTTACTAGCTATTGTATAACTTTCAAATTAGATAATAGAATAAGGTACGTCGGTTTAAGCAATTAAGATTTGTTTCGAAATTCTAGGGATCTACTATAACGACAAGATTGTTGCTACTTAAGTAGAAATTATAGTATTATGCTACACTACCATTTTTTCACTATTGAGATTGATTTTATAGATTCTTTGTTTGAATTGAAGGCTCCGAAACTACTTGACCGATTTGGAAATTTCTTTCACCTTTAGAATTGTACATTAATATTTTCAAAAAAGTTAAAGTTAAACTTGAATAATGTACCCAACATAAGTAAAAATTTAGAATCGTTGAAATGTTTGTTAAATACCCTGGCGGACGGCTAGTTTTAAATAAAATTATGAGATGCTGATAATTAGAAAGCTAAGTAAGTAATGCAATAAATAGTAAAAATAATAAGTACCTAACAAGTCTAGGTTCATTTATTAGTCAAAATGTATTTTTTATTTGAATTTTATAGAGCTCAAGATCCTATGAGCTCATTAAGGTTTTTATAAAAAAAATTAAGATACTATTATAAAACTTTCAAATAAGATTGTTATTATAACAATCTTATACATAATTCATCTAACAACAACCGTCATTCTTTGACCGACACAACGAAACTTTAGGTACACTAAGACAAGGTCAAAGTCTATAATAAAAATAATGACAAGTAGGTTATTTAAGTTTGCGGTGGCTAGATAGATTTAATAGAAAACAAGAGGAAAACAACGCAAAGCGGAAGTGAGTTATTTCCATACAAGATTTAAATTAGATAGAAGGTAAATAAAATAAGGCCATTAACTATGCAGACGTGTCATTATAATGCAATTCTGCGTAATGCTACGGTGGTGGTAATAAGAGGCCAATCAATCTAGCTAGTTCTTTTCACGTGCTACTTGCTTAGAAAAATTGCGGTGTCCAACTGTCCATGTTATTAGGTCCGCTTCGGTGTCCAATTAGTTCCTAGTGACATGATATGGACGTCACGTGTTAGGAAAGTCATGCGTTAAGTCCATCGTTCATGAAGGTTCCTTGACCTTCAAGTTCAGATTCATAGATAAATAGAATTTTTTATTTGGTAAAATCCTTTAGTTACAAAAAGAATAGTGAAAATTATAATTAAATAACCAAATGAGAACTAGTAGTAACTAGTATTTACAATTGAAATAATTAAGCTAACTGCAGAGAGTGTTGCAAACAAACTACAGGTAGCTTAACAGATCTAATATCAAAACAAGTCGGAAGCGTCCCCAAGACGCTGGATGCATTGATATTATTTAAATATCGTACTTCGTTATAGTTCTAGTTGTTCCGAGAGGCCTAAACCCTAAATAATGTTATAAATTTTCTTAGATCTTCCTAAATCATCATCATCATCATCATCACCAGCCTATAATAGTCCACTGCTGGACATAGGCCTCCCCTAATGAGCGCCATAGATGGCATTATCATTTGGGGGTTAATGCCCATAATCCCTAAATGGAAATGTAGAAATACCATCAAAGATGCTTTTCAGCAAAGTAATGATCCCGAAGAATTTAACGTAGCGACAAATAGCGACCCTTGCGCCTGCCACTCGAAATTGACTGCTATAAAGGAAGACAACTTATCTTCGTGATTTAGGGGCCTCACCTATCTCCCCGGAATGAATTGTCCGGTGAACTAGCTTTTATGACCTTTCTTATTCTTATATTCTCCATAGGACGAAATCACACTGATACACGCAGATTTTTGGATATTTGTTACTTCATCAGTAATTATAAAATTACGCCACAATTTTATTAATTGTATTTATTTATTTACAAGTGCACTCACAGCTAAACCAATACGTCCAAGAGTCAGAATTGCTGATTACGCTGTAATACATGAGTAACATAGTGTCCAAAAACTCAAGATTTCATAAGTGTGTATTACATGTTATTCAATGTTTTTGGCCTCTTCGGACTCTGATTAGATACAGCTTCGAGCCGTTTAGTTTACGCATACTGATCACGAGGTTTCAGAGCCGATTTTTAGGAATATTTTTCTTCTATCAGGGCCTGTTCAAGTAGCAGATGAAGGTATGTAGCTTCTGACTAGCCTTCCTAGCTCATCCCACACGTGCTCAATTGCGTTGGTCTTTTTTATTTCGAAAGTATTAACTGGTCATATACCTACTCGATTCGCATTGAAAATGAAACTTAGCACAAAAGTGGCAGCGCTGGATTGTATATGTTTCAGCTATGGGTATTCGGAAAAGGAATCAAGTGGTAAACTCCTACTCGGTTGTCTCGGAAATGAAAGGAATTTGTGTTCTCGTATTTTATACGGGGAATATACGCACATAATTGCGTAGATACATAGGTCTAAGTACAAAAACAAGATATGCATAAAAGAATGTGCTGCGGATTATCTGGTATGAATGATCACATCATTGCTATTGATGGGAAATATTGAAAATAATCATGCATGATTCTTTTCAATATTTCGCCACACCAAGGTTTGTTTCCATTTTCAATTTGAAAACACTCATAATCATAAACATGTTTCATGAAAAATTTCAAATAAAAAGAACAATAAAATGGTATCGAACGTTAGCGCAATCGCTCGTAACGCAACAGTTTGTAAACAAACTCCATGTTTTTAACTCCTTGCATTGTGTGCTCTACGCTTTCTCTTACGCAATGGCATGCGACCATGCGAGCTTGTATTGATTGCGATGACTTTTCAACTTGAAAACTTACTCTCACTACCCAGCCAAAATAGCCGAAATATCCCTACCTCCTCAGCGATACATCCTGAGCACTTTGGGATACTTTTAAAATCTTTTCTCTCTCTGCCAATAAGTTTTGCCGGAATGTGACTCTTTTAATGATAAAGCAAATTTAGAACTAGTATTTGCAATGGAGCTAGCATAGGCATTATATAGTAGCTCAACTGATCTATCTCAGTACCAATGGGAAGTGGGGATGAAATTTGACTTGATATTTTTATATCGTGCATAAATTAAGTTATATTACTATAGGGATACGTGCATAAATTAAGAATTGAGACTGAAAGTTACAAACTCAGCAATTTTGTGATCTACCGATCTAAATTCCATAGTATGTAGTTTTTAGTTTCAGAGTTATAACAAAATAAATATGTATAACTTTACATACTTTCATTATATTTTTAATTTTATATGGGCCTTAGTTTTTAGTATTTTCCATCAAGTACTAGACTAATGTTGCCTGAAATAAATGAATTATTATTATTAAAATTCTAGGATTCCAGTGCGACCACTGGCCAAGCATAGGCTTATGACCGCCATGCATTACATTTTTCACAAGTATTCTATGCAGTTGGCATTAAAACTTGTTGTAAGCACGCAAATTGGTGAACTTGAGAAAAGTGAGAATTGTTATCAGTATTCAGTTGATATCATTGGTTTCAAAGTCCGTTCTTCGGTCATAATGGTAGGTACAAATCACACGATAGAGCAATAATTCACGGTTGATTATAAAACCAAAATTAAACTCAGGAATGTAATTCTTAGCTTGATAAACATGAGCTTAGGTATTTTTCCTAGATGTTGAGATACATCTAGAATGATGCAAAAAACTGCAGTTTACTCAACAGTTTCAATTGTTAAAACTACTCGTAGTTATAATTAATTTATTACTACTTTATCGAATCCTTTCACAATTGTCTTATTAACGCAAAGTTTGTATGGATGTTTACCTCTTACCACAGAGCAACACGGGCCCCCGGCCGGCGGTATGCCTCTTACATGCCAAATCTACTCAACGGATCAACGGAGTTTAAATTTTGGATATATGGAACGTTCAGTTCATATATATCCTTAAAACGACCTCAGTGTAGTAGGTAATAGAATTAGGAAATTACATTACCAAAACTTTTTACAGGTGTATGGAGTGGTTTCGTCGTAAACTACCTTTGTTTGTTCAACCATTACCCACCTAAATTAAACCCTACCTATGGAACTTATTTTAAATACTCAAATAGGTACGATTTAATTCGCGAATTTTGTTAACATTAATAATAAGTTACCTGTTGTTATACTTACTAACGATACCTTCCTACTTTATTTTCTAAGCTTACTTTATTGTATTTATTTCTTTTTAAAAAAGAATGAAAAAGATTGAAGTGAACAATTAATCAAAGTGATCACTTTATTTCCCATTTTGATTTCTTATTTAACTTGTATTTTGTGACATGTCCAAGAGTCCTATAAGATCTAAAGGAAATAAAGCACTTTGATTTGATTTTATGCTGCCCCTGTTTGTGAACCAAATAAATAATTATCTATCTATCTCCTCAAACATACAATAAATTTTGAAGAGTGAATTGTACCAGTTGTAATAGTTTGTACATTATTGTAATTTTTTTTGTTAAAAAAGTTTTGATTTGACCCACTTATAAACTTATATTTATTATGTTTATTATATTTATTATGTATATTATTATGGGCATTAACCCCCAAATGATAGTGCCATCTTTGGCGATCATTAGGGGAGGCCTATGTCCAGCAGTGGACTATTATAGGCTGTTGATGATGATGACTTATAAACTTACTGTAAGGAAATTTGTAATATTTATTTCTCTATAAGATTAACAATACACCTTCAGATGCGAGAGTTTGGAAATATATGTAGATTTTATTTACGTGTTCATGTATTTCTAACTGTGTTTTTTAATGTCTTAAATAAACATTTGGAATTAATGTTAAATAAACTAGTTTTACATTACCATGTTGCCATATAATTGGCCAATGGGTTATTTAGTTTAGAGCTGGTCAGTATCTGGCGCAGCGCATCAGCATTGGCATACGCGAGGCAATGCAGCCAGCATCTTGGGTACACTTTCGACTGGTATTGATATGCATCAGTTGAGCCACCCTGTTTGTTTGCAACAGTCTGCAGTTGGCTCAACGTTGTTTTCATTGTAGAAACTTGTTCTAATTTTGTTATTTAATTGTGTTTTTCTTTGTTAAGGGTACAAATTGTCTGATATACTTAAAATTGTTAGAAATAGGAAGGCATTTAAGTTAACTCATACGAATAAGGGGGTTAATAATTAATGAAACAATAAAGAACAAATACAATATAGTTGAAAAAAGTACAAAATATAACAATTTGCTTTTCAATATGCTTTTTATCCCGAAATCCGAAACCACGAACCACCACGAAGTGAGTTAGCCGTATTATAACAAATATTTTAGTTTCACTGTGAGAAACTTTACCTACATGCTTCTTAAATTATTTATCAGTTAAGGCCGTTATACTTACTTTTTGTAAACCAATACACATGCAAAGCGTCGTATCATATTAAATTTCCAATAGACATACAGTTACTCGAATAGTTATTAGATTTGTAAAGCTTAGCATGATATTGATATTTCGCACGTTCTCAAATATCGTAAGGGTGTTCGTAGATCAGTGGTGAAAATAACTTTACTCCTAGAGACCCATTACAATTTGTATAGAATTAATGCGTCCGATCACGTTCACTTTATGTGTTTTTGTCGAGATTCCGTGACTTTTTTTGTCGAGATAGCGTGCGTCGGGATAGCGTTGTTAACCAAAAACTAATAGTTTTCAAAATATAGTTTATTAATGTGTTAAAAACTGATGGATCTGAAAACTTAGGAACGGCCATTGTGGCGATCTCTAAAGTTTTTTTTATTATCAGCTTTGCAATTAAACGCGTTAGTTAAAAATCGGCTAAGTTAAGAACCTTAAAGAGTTGAGTGATGGTGATGACTGTGAATGAAAATATTTTTTAAGAGTGTTCTAGTCATTTTCTATTTACTATAATAAAAAATAATACCTATGTAATATACATATTGTGTTGAGTATATAAGTCAGTTAATACCCATAATATTTACAAGCACTGCTTAACTTGGCGCGAAATAAAATTTACAAACAATTAAATTTACAGATCTATCTAACCATGGCTGTAATATTACACAGGCATGATTAAGTAGATCTGTAAGCTTTCACAATTTGTTTTTGCATCTTTTTCTCAATTTATTTTATGTACAGAAGCATAAGAATAAGGACTATATTCTTTAGGTACTAGATTCTGATTTCGGATTCGCACGCGTTGTTTCTATGGAAACATTTGAAGGCTAATTATATCCCACGGAGGGTTTATCCAAGCCTAGAACCTAGAACTACATCCCAGCTCGATGCCTTTAGTAGTTTTTGCGTAAAGAAGAAAAAAAATATCCATTCATCCATATTATAATATCAGTGTTAGTTTGTTTTGTAAAGAAAAGAGCCAAAATAAAGATATTTTTAATAATGCTGGATAATCCAAACATCATCATCTAGTCCCAAGGTACGCAGAGCTGGTGTTATGGGTACTAGAGGTCTGTTATACTAAACTAGCCCCCGCTCGGGCTTCGCACGGGTCCAATGCTGATATAAAAACCTGCAGTTTGAATTATTCGACCTATTAATAAAAAAAAACGCTTGGAAATCCGTTGCGTATTTTTAAATATCTAAGCACCCATAGGGAGAAGCAGATAGACAGCAGGAAGCGACTTGTTTTATAATATGTAGTGATACAATATATTACATACAATACATACATATTTTCATCAAAATAAAACTAGTATTTACAGTTGAGTTATTTGCAGTGGAGCGAACTGCAGACTTTTGCAATTCAATGATTTTATCAAGCTATTACTTTAACTCAATTAATACTTTACCTCAATTATTTTAACTATTTATGTGACCCTGAAATAGATCAAAAATCTCGTACAGACTAGAAGAGTAGGTATTCTGAACTATTTATTTGAATGTGCGTGTCAACTTTAAGTGTTTATGTGTTTTATATTGATAAATAGAGCTAAATATCAAAAAAAATCTCGAACCCTTAACAACTATATTGTACCTAGATTGTAATTTTGTGTAAAGTTAAATTACAAAAGGCAGCGGAAGAAAAAAGGCATTGCAGCCTGATTGCAGCTCGATGGAAAAAGCAGTTGGTCATAATGGTCATATAGCCAACCTCAGAAAACATATTTTTGAATAACCACTGTATTTTGCCTATACTTCTTCAAAGTGTAGAAAAATTGCTACGTTATATGAAATTTAACTTATGAAAGTGTTGAAAATTAAACCATCAAGTAGGTGTTTCTTCAACCATGGCGGTCGTGGCATAGGAAACGAGTTTCTTCTGAGAACACCTCTACTGCAAAAAATCCACCACAAAACGTAGTGGTGGGCAAACCCCCTTGTTGCACTTGGCCCTTGGTGGGGCACGTTCATGAATGGCCGTTTGCCAGCTAAATAGGTTACTGTCCCTAACTTAAAAATACCGTCCCAAGTCTTATAGAACAAAAACGCAGAACTCTCTAAATGAAATTCGTATCCAAATCACATTTTGCGGTAGGAGAGACCGCAGAATTTCTTCACTCTGTGATAACTCGTCTCGAATGCGTAACTAATTTCACTATTAACGCAAAAGCAATGATCAAATCCCTATAAAACATTTCGTGGTACGTATCGTATTTTAACTACATACGGTTGTGTGAGGAATCAAGTGGGTACATAGGCCGTTACTCGTAAATGAATTAAGTGTAGAAGATTCAAAATTTATTTTGTTATTCATGACGTTGCAGTTAGCGATTATTATTTGGTAGAACCAAATGTATTTATATGCCCTTATCTGTATCTCTACCAATACTCGCTGCGTTTATCCAGTCGATTAAAACTTGAGCCTCTTCAAAACAAGGTGTCTTTTAGAACACAACATCGTCATTGTTCATTAAGTGAGCATGTGGTCAAACCAAGTTAAATTGTAAAAAGCCAAAATGTATACATAACAACATAAAGTTCTTTGTTTTTCTCTAGTATATTAAGTAAAAAGTAAAGTTGCCGGTACAGTAATCGTTGGTTAAGATCGATTTAGCAATTATTATTTAGCCTTCATTTACAAGAAATTAGACAAGGCACAATTTAAGAGTCATGATTACTTACCTACCTGTAACATACATGCTAATATTTTGACATCGTCTATACGCATTTTAAAGGTAAACAAACATACCCAAACAGACGAGCGATGCCGGCCTCAAAACAAACTGCTTGCTCCTAAACAAAGGATTTCCGCCGATAAGAACAGTCTATACTTCAATCTGCGTGATAGTAAGTCACAATAATTGCAAAAACAATGATATTACAAGAGTTTACAAAGTTTTACGTAATATTTCGCGATTAGAGAACAAAACGCGCGCGGTCCCGTCTGACTCACGGTTATTACTAACGCATTTGCTTGGAGTTCCGCCTGCTACGCCGCGTAGGTACTCTACGAATATCGTAGCACAGGCTATAGCTTGCCACAGGAATCACGACCTAATAGTCTCATATCAAAGACCAGAGTGCAAAATCAAACTGAGTCTGCCTAGTTACAATCAATTGAACGCTTATTGCAAACAAAATTGATAATGTTGTGCAGTTACTGTAGACAGTTACTATTTTAGGTCTACTGTATCTATGCTATGGACAAACGTTACATAACTTTATTTGATAAGAAAATTGTGGTATCAATATTTGTAAACAATGAACTTGATAGTTAAAGCAGTTTGGAAATTTCCAAAATATGACGTGTTAAGTACTTACCTACCTAATACTTATCTATACTAATATTATAAAGAGGAAAGATTTGATTGTTTGTATGTTTGTTTGTTTGTTTGTTTGTTTGAATCGAATAGGCTCCGAAACTACTGGACCGAGTTAAAAAATTCTTTCACCATTAGAATCCTTAATTTTCCGTGATGAACATAGGCTATATAATATTTTCAAAAAAGTTAGGGATCCGCATGAAAAATTCAATAATTGAACCGTGGGCTGTATATTCAACCTCTTTTTCTATTATGGCGCGTCAGAATAGAAAAAGAGGTTGTATAGCGCACGGTGCTTGCTTTTTCTCTACGGCCAGTGTCAGTTTTGGAATGTCGAGTCAATGTCAAAAACCCCAATGCTGTTAAAAAAAGTAAAGATCCGTCTTTGATTATATACTTGTCTAGATAGAGAGTTCGAGTTTCAAAACGGTTAAAAATATATCACCCCACTGATGGGTTATAAGCTCGTTCCGCCCGCTCAGTCGTGACGCTGTCACTGTATGGTAAACACGCGATCTGCGAGATACAAAAATGAGGATTTGCGCCACAAAAGTGTGCAGGAATTACAGTGGACGTTTGCAAACAATTAAAAAAATCAATTATCATCGGTAAGTAAACTTAGAATTACTAAATAAGATAGAGAAACAATTAAATAAGTAAAGTTTTTTCTGTGGTTTTATACGACGCCATGTTTACATGGTTGCCAGCTCTTGGAGTATAAAATTTCGCAGTTTTGTGATTTTTGATTTGAAAAAAATATTTTGTCATGACCCAACAAATATTTTTCCGTAACTATTAGCGTTATTAAAAGTGAAACCATTTACTATTATTATTATGCCAACCTTAATGTATTAATCGGTAGTTAAAATTGATATTAATTTTGCGGTTTTTTGTGATGTTTGATACGAAATAACGACGACCACTGTGGCGCGGTGGGCGAAAGTCCGCCTGTGACGCAGGAGGTTGCGGGTTCGATTCCCGCCTCGGGACAAATATTTGTACGATCTGCAGATATTTGTTGAGAGGTTCTGGTTGTTTTCTATGTATAATAAAAAATATCTATTTATTTAATAATATTATATTATGTGTATCAGTCATCTAGTACCCATAACACAAGCTCTGCTTAGCTTGGGGCTTGATGATGCTGTGTGGATTGTCTAGCATTATTTATTATTTATTAAATACAACCAAGGTGTCAATTTGGGGGGGGGGGGGGGGGTGTTCTAGGGTTGAAAAAGAAAGTATCTACATTTACACCGTATACCTACTAAATAAGGAAATTATAGTTTACCTATTTAAATTACAAAAACCTGCGGCTGCGTTGAATGGTAAAGCCAGTGTCGTCTACTTTTTTTTACAGAATACCTACTGATCCTGTTTTAAGAAAAAAGTGGATAGAAATTATAAGAAAAAGCCGGAAAGAGGATGACTGGAACCCAGCGAAGACAGCAGTTATTTGCTCTTTAAATTATAAGCTGCATAAATAAATAATCTGCAATAATACCTGTGTGTGTTTTTTTACAATAGATTTATTTACCTAGTAATCCTTATTGAATTTTTATAATTATAGATGAATCAAAATAAAAACAATTTTTTTTACCCCTATTATTGGAAATATTCAAAAGCTGGTATCACTCGGTACGGCCAGATGTGACGTTGCGCTCCTGTAGTTACACATACTTGTGTGCGTAATTCGCACACAAGCCCTTCAAACCTGGCCTGTTGTTTTTGTTGCGATTGCAGCGCAACACTCTATCTAGACAAGTATATAATCAAAGAGATCCGTATGAAAACTGTGAAACCCATCGTTTTTGTGTGTATAATTTCTGAAATTTTATTGTTTAATACCCGTGCGAAGCCGGGGCGGGCCGCTAGTCCAACATAATATCATTACTTCATCATTACTTATTTACTATTGATACTTAACTAGCTAGCAACCACCGTTGTGCAAATTTTGTAAGTTAAATAAATCTGCAGATAGTGATTTATAAGTTCGCAAACATTTTCATATTTAGTTTGGCTGGAGTATATGAAGGTATATAATATTTTTAAAAACATACCACAACTGGATCATTTTACAGATCTATCACATTCCATAGGTAGGAGCGCGTTGAGATCTTTTGTATAGAATTTTAGTACGGTCCACGGGCAATAACGTTCAGTTGCCAAATAGTTGTGAAACTTCTTTAACGCTTGATCAAAATAATTCACTAAGAGTGTGCAATAACTCCACCCATTCCCAATCCGGTCAGTCATAGTGGGAGCAGCAGATCACTGCCCTCAATCCAACGCTGAGAAGACAAAATGATCTACAAAATTAAAAAAAAAACACTTGAAATAAGTATATAAAAATGTATATGTATGATAAAATCAACGAAAAGGGAATTTTTGCATTAAAATTTAGTATGATCTGTTTAATTTATATTTTGTATTCTTCTCTTGTACAAGAAAAAGTAAAATGAAGAAAAGCAATGTTGCCTGTTATCAAATTGTTTAATTTTAAATTTCGTATTATTTTCTTGTAAAAAATAAAGCAAATTGAAGAAAATATATATTAATAATGAATTGGAAATGTAGGTACATATTAGTACATATGTAGGTAGTGAGACTTGTGTTAGTAGGTACTATTCAATTAATCTGTGGTAGCAGGATGAGGAGGCCTAGGTCCTTAATGGGCCCCAGAAAGGCACCAATTCTTAAGTTTATTCAAATTATTATATTATATTAACAATAATGTTAATTCCAAAATTTCGTGAATGCAAATATTTCATTCGTTTGTAGGTAGTTCAATTATTTCAGTCTAATTTTACTGGTTGTTAATAACTGTTTTATAAGAAAATGGGAAATAAATAATAACGCCGCTATGAGATTTAGAGCGGAATGACTAGATTATGGTTTTCTCGCGAGTGAGAAGTCCAGAACGATAGGCGAGTCACGTGACAACTGGCGCCAAAATTGGTTTTAACTTATTATAAATAAACTAGCGACCTGCACCGGCTTCGCACGGGTGCATGTTATACCTACCTACATAATAAACCTTCCTCTGGTAGGTATGACTCTATCTATTAAAAAAAACCGCATTATCTATCCGTAAAAATAAGCCTACTGAACTGATCTACCTACATTTTGGTTAAGCTGTAAGTCCACTTTATTTCTTATATTTTTTTAGACTTCGTTTGTGGTTGTAATATTTAACCACACAATTTCACGACTTGCTCCACTCGCCGACTACGACCCTGGCATGAAGGTATTTCACCTTAAAATCTAGTCTACCATAGACAAGAAACCCATCAATGTTTTTAAGTATTTCAATAGTGTGTCCATGACTGTGTCCATACACTAATAGTCCGGTCTAATTAGACCAAAAAATAAGAGTAAAGTTACCTAAATTCCCACCAAGCTGAAAATCGGTAAGATTGTTTGAAATATCATTAAAAACTAAATTTGAAAGTTCCCCATCTTTCCCCTGTAAGGAAAAAAATTTATTCAAGGTCAAAGGTAAAAAAATGAGTTTTTCGCGATTTTCAGCAAAACCGTAAGTTAAAAATAAAAATATCTCAAGACAAAATTGTAGATCATAAAATTATCTACAAAAAATCATACCGATTTTCAGCTTGGTGGGATTTTAGGTAACTTCGAATGTCTAAATTGACCGGACTATAAGGTAGGTACCTACGTACATACTTAACTTAATTTGCATAACCTTTAAGTTTAAGCATCGATTTAAGAAGGTACAAATGTTTCTGTTAACTTATTTACGTCTGTAATTCTTTCCACATTATCGTTGCGGCGGCGGTGCCGGTGGTGAGTCTGCCGACCGGCGGCTGGGGTATTTACACGGGTCGATTTTCGCCGTGCGGCGAGTCGCTTCATTAATTGCCTAACCAAGCCGCATCGCTAGCCCATTTACACAGGTTACTAAAATCGCATGCGGCTCGGTCATTTCCATCGAAAATGTTGAGCAGAATAGCCGTTTGTGCCGGAATTGAAATAATTAATAACTCCTTCATGCGGCGGGCGATCGCCTGCAACTGATCGTTTACACGGTCGATTTTAGTCACCAGTCGCATGCGGCCGGTCGCCGCGCGGCCAAAGTCGGATGCTACCCAACTTTGGGGCTTGCGGCTTTAGTCACTTGCAACTCTGCCGAATTGCCATTTAGATGGTCGATTTACGCAGCGCGGCAAAAATCGTGCGGCTTTAGTCACCCGTGTAAACCCCCTATATTACATCGATTTGTTTCCAAGGCTACCGGGGCGTGCGTTGCGCGGGGCGACATGTGCCTGTGCATCCACCGTTATCGCCGGTAAGCTGTAACCATCGAGTAACTATTGGAAAAAGGCTGTCCAGCCACTAAACTTTGAACTAGGATAAAGTTTATACAAACATAGCGACATCTTTGTATAGAAGTGACAAACAGAAATTAAAATACCTTACAAAATGTAACAGCTAATTCACACTAGATGGCAGTCTATGGATTGTAGTCTATATTCTATAATAGAAAACAAATTGTCTATGGATTGTCTGCAAATTCTGAGGCAAATTCGTCTGGCTGGCTCTCTTTTTTTTCTTATGTTGGCACTTCTGTCTGTGAATGACCGTGCGTGAGTGAGTGACAAACTTTCGTCTGGATGTGTATCGTGGAATATTGTTTTATCAGTTTTCTAGCGAATCCTTTGAAATTATTTTCAATAGAAACAGTGCAGTGATTTTCTCGTGTCTTATCTTTTTATTTTAACAGCATTCCAAGTTCTGTGCTCCCAAAAAATGATAGGAATCTCCATGAAAATTGTTATTGTGCGATCGTAATGGCGGCCCGTCGCGTCCCCCGCGCCTCCATTTCGGTGACAGTCAAACTATGACAATGCCGATCGCGAAGCTTGAAAATGATGTGTATTTGTAAATAAGCCAACCTAAATAGTTTATTTAGCATAAATGGTGCTTCTAAAATGAATCCCGAGCATCATAATATTAATACGGGCGGGGGCCAACCTCCTGGGAATTCGGAGGTTCGTAGGCTATAACAATTTTTGTATTATTTTTTCAATTAAAGTTTTTAGTTGCTAATTTTGAGTGATTTTAGTCTCAGAATCAAAGAGTACAAGCTCAGCAGCAGCAGCAGCAGCAGCAAGTAAGCCTACCTGCCACCACGTCTGCCACCGATTTGCGAGTGAACTCGGCAGCTGTGAACGTTGCTTTGTCCAGCGTTGCAAAGTACTGGGTATTTACGAATTTATTCCCCGGACCTATTCCTCAAGTGTCCGTCTACGGACTTCCAACTGGGACAAGAATTGAGAATGGGAAAGCTGTTCAGGTATGGACTATTTATTTTTATTTACAAGTATTATTCAGGTTTTGTTATGGTTATAGCCAAATATAGATTGAATATGAATAAATTACAAAATGGTCACAAACCGCCCTTGATGCAAAGTTATGTTTAGCATGTTGTATGTAGGTACATGTTCAAATAAGTGGAATCTATTAATTTTGACCTTGAGCATCTATGGATTGTTGTGAACTTGCAATGTACAGATAACCTACATTTCGAAGTTTTATTTATCTTAAAACTTGTTTCTTTGAATTTAACTAAAAAGTATGCCAAATTATGGAGCTCAAATAGCTTTAAAAGTTTTCTAAGTGTTTGTCCATTATCCACTGTGAAACAACATACATACAGAGGTTTTTTTGTTAAATGTCACTTTTTTCGAGCCATTATTACTTACTAAATTACTGCTTTTAATAGATATCATCATACTTACTAAACATTTTTAGGATCTAGGACAAGCTCATGCGAGTATACTAAATGGGGATCCAAACATCATTCTTGGGCATCACGGAGGACAGTCTCAGGTCACAGTATCTGCAGCCCAACAGATACCCCAATCGGTTTCCCAAATCATTGGTACACAGTCTGGGCAGTCACATGGTGAGTATATTATAAATGGGATGACTCATATTGCACATAGATAGCTTCAATAGGCTTGTAGGTGTGATGACTTTATTAGAATAATTTATGGCTAACCGGGCCTTGAATAAAGTATGCCAATTTGAAAGTTGTTGCAGACTCTTTACTTCTCATCAGAATACTTTATAAAAACTGTTAAACTATTTGCTCTTCTTTAAAAATGAACTTCAAATATCTATTCAAGCTTCTCTACTTTTGATGTTGTACAGCAAATTTTCAACTCCACTAAACTGGGTTTTGTTGAATACACTTCCATACAAAATGAATGACAGTACAGATAGCAGTTCCCCTTAGAATAAGTCTTCAAATTGAAATGAAATCTTTCAGAAACGCTGGTGTCACACAGTCAACAGCAAGACATACAGACTTCCAACCAGGTCACCACATCGCACCACCAGGTACCCAATACCCGGGTCGAATTTGTCCAACACCATAACATTGATATGGTAAATCCATGTAACACTGATTACTAGCGGGAATGCTTCAGATGCTGTGTAGATTAGTCTTATTGTATTGACTGTGGTCACATGGAAGGCAAAACTGTTTTTTGTGTGAATCCGTCTAAACAGTCAGCATGAGATTGGCATGAGTACAAAGGTCAATTCCATAGTCAAACAAGGAAGCTTGTTGGTACTTGTATCAAAAAGAAACATATATGTTTCAGATGAATTCTTTGTTCAATTTGCATGTATCCTATCTTTTGCTCAACTACAATCCTGCATGTTTTATAGTCTACGTCTTGTAACTATGGGACCCTATAATTTATTAAGTTGTTTAGATTATTAGTACACACCTATTTAAATTTATACCTTT
>OZ007529.1:3804996-4290181 GCA_963931895.1 Eupithecia pulchellata | reverse complement strand
AAACAGGGATCCGACTATTCAACATTAACTTACCTATAATTTTATGAATGCCCAACCCGCATGCCCAGCGTGGGGATTATGGGCAATAACCCCCAAATAATGATGCTATCTATGGCGCTCATTAGGGGAGGCCTATGTCCAGCAGTGGACTATTATAGGCTGGTGATGATGATGATGAATTTTATGAAATGTGTAGATAAAACATTCGCAATGCTACACCCGACAATACACTCCAGCTCCCAAGCGCATCGAAAGTGACCACGCACATTTCTCGGCATTATGACGTCTAACATTTTCATGGTATACTCAATTCTCATACACAATGCAACGCAACACTGCCGCACCCAAACCGCATAAAAGTTTGCCAAGGCTTTTTTACACAAATAGGACAAATTCTATTCACAAGCTACAAGAAATTGGTACAATTGTGTGTCCATTATCTGCTCCTCTGTTTTCACATCATAGTATTTATATCCTTATTTATTATTTTAGTTTGTTAAGTAATTTTATGTATTCACGGTTACTCGATAAATATTGCGTCAGTTTAAATCTTTATCCCAGATGGCCTTATCCAGGCGATTATCTCGTTTACACCCATGCTTTTTATTGTTTTAAGCGTTTGGTGTCCCGCTACAATCCAAAAGTATCTCTTCCCCTTTCTTTTGATCTCTATGCTAAACTTATAGAAATCTTACCTAATATTAATGCTATGTTTTGACATGCACTTCTTAAATATACGTGTTCCTATGCTCACACTATAAAACAAAGGTTAGTAAAAAAAGACATTAAACAAATTAGTTGCTAGAAAGTATTACCTTATAAAAAAACTAAATATTTGCATGAATACTACTTCAAACTACAGTTTTGACTCTTAAAATCTTAAAAATATGTTAGATAGTGTAATTAATAATTAGCATGGACCTTGATACACAAGGATTACCTGTTCTACTTGCTTTATTTACTAAGACACTAAAACTGCACACGTTCGTAAAATTTGGCACACCAAATGTTAAGATTTAGTGCAAAAAGTTCATGATCATAGCTAATTATTGTTTTTAGGGTTTTGCCATCGGTTGCAAAACCCTTATGAAATCGCTTTGGGTCTGTTTTGTGTTTTGAATCCTTAATATCTCAGAAACTACTGCAGCTATTGACTTGAAATTTGAAATAATAATACATTTTGTGCGCCCGCACATATTTATAGAAAAATAAATGAAAAATCAAAATGAAGATTTTCCATACAAATTTTGAAATCGAAATTTTAAATGGAACGTACAAAGTCAAAAGTGGTATCAAATGAAAGGTACACGTTTGTAGATTTCAAAATAGTTTTTGAAATTTTGGTAGATTTTATACTTTTTAAAATATTTTGAAAAAGGTCAAAAACATTACCGTTCCCCCCCCCCTCTATCTCCGAAGATTGCAGAGCGATCGACGTGATATGTACCAAGTGTTTGTAGATATGGATGTATATTTTACAGGAAAAATATTATAGAGAAGTCTGTAAAAATAATGGTATTTGAAATATGGCCAAAAAGGGCGGGAAATATTTCTGAAGGGCTGACTACCCCACCGAGTTAGGTATCAAATGAAAGGTATTGGTTTGTACATTCCAATACAGTTTTTGAAATTTCGATAAGTTTTATACTTTTCGAAATATTTTGAAAAAGGTCGAAAAATTGACCATTCCCCCCCCCCCCCCCCTATCTCCGAAGATTGCAGAGTGATTGATGTAAAATGTACTAAGCGTTTGTAGATATAGATCTATATTTTACAGGAAAAATATAGAGAAGTCTGTAAATATAAATACTTTTTGAAATATGGTCAAAAAACTAATTTTCATACAATGGGGGCTATTTATTTAAGAGTAATATCAAATCAAAGGTATGGATTTCGACAATTCAAAACTGGTTTTGAAAATCGTCTAAGTTTCATACTTAGTGAAATAGGTTGAAAAAAGCCGAAAAAAAATTGTAGGGACCAACCCACTTACCTACCCACTAATCTCTGTAGTAACTGTAATAGGAGTTCCACAGCGCACCAAAACTGTTGTTCTCAAAATTTTTGAGAAGATATAGGTATGTACCTATCTTATATAATCCACATACTTAGTATCATTTACCCATGTTATTGGTATTACTACGATAGCTGTTATAGTTAATAAAGTATAAGTATCACTTTAGATGATTTATTTTTGTGTACTGAAAAGGACTAGAACACCCGAACAAATAATCTGAAGATCCTACAAATATTAGTCCCGAGTAGAGATGGGTCGAGGGTTTAAACCCAATTGGGCAAAAAGGGCATAAACTGGACAAATAGGGCAAAAACGTTTTTATGCCCAAATAAATGCCCGATGAGAGGGCAGAAACTACGCTTGTAGTTTTTAGAATTGTTTTTGAAATATTTACACTCACAGTTACAATTAACCGCTTTTTTTCATCACCCTGATTGTCTATGTTAACTGCCAACTTGTTTAAAGTTTTGTTTTGTATTGAGTGGGTACTTTAGCAATAAACTAAACACGTAAAATCTTATTTCGACGAATAAAACTGTGTCACCGATAGCCTTTTCGGAATTTAGTCGTTGTTTGAAATTGTTGCAGTTATGTTACCGTGTTTACATTTCTATTTTCTTATTTATTTATTTTTATTGGTAATACAAAGCGGTCATCCCGAGATGAAAAGCACCGATGTCGACCTGGCTCTTCGTGTGTGAATGTGAAGGGCAGTTTTGTAGTTCTTTTCTGCCGTCGTATGCGAATTTTGTTTAATTTGAGTTTTTAGAGTATGATTATTCTTTGTGAGTGAAAAAATGCCTCTCAATGCAACTGGGTGTTGCTTTGGCTGGCGTGGTATAGCCAACGTGGCATCGCTCATTCACTCGGTATACCTCGAACTACGGTATGGGAAACCATCAGATGATTTAGAGAGACTGTTTCATAAACGAGGAGTCCAGGTTAAGGTCGACATCGGTGCACTACAGCTCGGAATGACCGCTTTGTTGTCAGTACCGTGCTAAGAAATCGCTTTAGCACGGCTACTGAACATAACTTTTTGAGGAGAGGAATGTCAGTGTGAGTAAACGCCCTATCATTAGAAGAAGACTGGCTAAAAGTAACCTGAGGGTTTTTTGTCAAGCTCGCGCTTCACAAGTGCAAATAAAATACAAATACAATACAATACAAACATACATCGTAGAGCAAGATTTGCCTTTGCTTGAGAATATGCGAACGTTACTTTGGAGGCATGGAAGAACTTACTGTTCTCACATTTGAGCAGAATAACCTTAAGTGGTCCAGAGTCCAGATGGACGGTAACGTGTTTATAGGAGCCAAAACTTTTTAAACTTGTTTTTGTTTTGCTCTTGGTCGCTTTTGTGTATCGCTGTGGCATGATTGGCATATTGTGATCGGCCACTTAAACGGTTCACCTCCAAAGCTGTGGCGCTACAGTTCACCACTTATCCTTACAGCTGCTAAGAACTTGGATTTCTAGGAACAAGGATTTCCCTCGGGGTGATATCTCGTAGTTCTATAAGTCAGGCTTTTAGGAATGCCACAGAAGGCTCAGGTCCAAACTGAGTCTCCATTGCCCCCGACCGCGCGAGTTCATCAGCACACTCATTGCCGTTAATACCTTTGTGACCCGGTGCCCATCTTAGGACAACTCTGTGAATCGAACCCAGAGAGTTAAGGCGTAACAGACAGTCCTCGACTAACCTGGACGTGATGACCGCTGAATCCAAGGCGAGGAGGGCGGCCTAGCTATCAGAGTTGATAAATATAGTTTGGTTGGAGTATCGCTTTTGCAGAATTATGTCAGCACATTCAAAAATAGCGAATAATTCTGCTTGGAAAATAGAGGCGTACTCTCTTAGGTTTTTACTCCTGGTAAACCTGGGACGCTCTCCATAGATTCCACAGCCTACATCCAGTCCTATTTTGGAACCATTCGTGTACCAAAACTGCAAAAGTAATGCACAATAACTAAAACCGTGGTAACTAAACCATCACATCAGGGAGGGTTGATAATGGTTTGGGGAGGCATCTCTTACGAGGCTCGGACCAATCTTGTGGGGCAAAATGAAAGCTCTAAGTTACGTGGATGAAGTCCTACAAGACCACGTTATACCTTTCGCACAATTTATTGGTGAGAACTTCAGATAAATGCACGACAATGCTCGTTGCCACACCGCAAGATCTGTCGCTCGATACCTCGATGAGGTCGGGATTAAAGTTTAGTCATGGCCGGCACGCAGTCCCGATCTGAACCCAAGTGAACACATTTGGGACAACCTAAAAATCCTCAGCGGGCTATGGAAAGAGCTATGCTCGGAGTTTCTTTGAAGGATAGGATTCGTAACGAATACATCCGACAGAGAACTAAAATCATCGACATAGCTCAGAGAATTAGCAAACTAAAGTGGCAGTGGGTCGGCCATATATCGCGAAGAACCGATAACCGCTGGGGTAAACGTGTTCTTGAGTGGAGACCGCGACTCGGTAAACGTAGTGTAGGACGCCCTCCGGCTAGGTGGGATGACGATCTGCGAAAGACTGCTGGCAGATGCTGGATGCGACAAGCCGAAGACAGGGCGCTATGGCGCTCATTAGGGGAGGCCTTTGTCCAGCAGTGGACTAACACAGGCTGATGATGATGATGAAAAATCCGTATCCGATCAAGAGTAGCGGCACCTACGACCTTAGGAGAGCTCACAGGTTCTGCGGTAGAAGAGTGGTTCAATATCTCCCAGTCGAATATTCAAGATCATGTCTTGTTTTGTAGCTGATAAAATATTAATAGGTAAGGTACGCAATGGTCATACAACTTATCGTGAAGTTCATTGTAAAATATAACCAGAGCGAACCTACCGAGCTAGCACAAACAAATGCAGACAAAGAAAAACTCACTTTTATTTACTTTGTCTATAGTTGTATAAGAAATAGACTACTTACTTTTTCTCAGTGTACACTATTTATTTAGCAATATTAAAAACATTTTTATGTAAGGTAAAAGCAATAACATATGAATAACACAATTATAATATCTGCCCTGTGATTGGACATTTAAAGGGCAGAAAAAGACATTTATTGGGCATTTACTCAATACGCCCTGTAAATGCCCGGCATAAACCCATCTCTAGTCCCGAGGCAGGAATCAAACCTCAACCTCCTGCGTTGTAAGCCCACCGCGCCAAGAGGTTGTCATATACGTACCTACCTAAACGACAAAAGTTCAAAACCCTCGGCGCGCGAGTTACACTCGCTCTTGTCGTACTTGTTTAGATTAAAATGAGTTGCACTTGTAAGATTCCGTTATTTGTTCTGAATAAAATAGTAATGCAGGTCTTTTTAGTAACATATTGAAGATAAAATAATAATTTTCATTTAAATCACAAGTCATTTAAATACTTAATTATTATTTATTTGTTTGTGAACGATTTCTCATGTTTTCGTCGAGCATTCGGTCTCCAAACATGGTAGCGAAAATAACTTAAGATACTGTGTGAAACACATTTTAAATTTATTATAACAATTGAGGAATAAACGTGAAGGAGTTTGTAAATCTTTAATTAATTGCATAAAACACTTAAAACCTATTTACCGAAATTTCATAGAAGTAGGTAATAAAACGTATTCATAAAAACAATAACTAAATCCACAGGTGACGTAATTATCGCGTGTATTTATGAAATAGGGTGCGCAATGAAAACCAAAATTAGTGTAATTCATTAATGCTCAACTACGAAACTAACTTACTAATGAATGAGTTTTAAAAGAGTCATGAATATTACTTATTACTCTACTTTTCTTTAGCACTCCTTATTTTTGATGATTTGAAATGAATCCCTACTCCCAAGGATCCGTTCCTATCCTAATGACGTGGAATGTTCAATCAATTAAATTGGTAGAAATATCTGGTCATCCCGCTGGTTCCTGTCAATCGCGTCAGTTGAACGCGTTCTTAACACTTACATGGCTCAAGACCACAGACCCTCTCGTGTCGACATGGCAGCGAGCCACGGATCGTACTGCCTAAGGGGCTACACACTAAGTGTATTCTGTAGTTTAGGAATCTTATAACATAACCACATACCTATTTTATTACTCACTTCAACTATAATTTTTATTTAATTATTATTATTGTACATAGACATTGCACACCGTAAAGCTACATTGATTCACATAGATATAACAACACCAGCCTGTACCTACATGTATTTCATGCAATAAACGATACTTCATGAATGATTTCCTCTAGATCCAACTGACAGTGAGTGAAGACGGCATCGTGACGGTAGTGGAGCCAGGCAGCAGTAAAATGGCGGAGAAGGAAGATATGCATGAGACCATCAAGCTACCGGCTGATCATACGCTCACCGTGCATCAGTTGCAGCAGATCGTCGGCCAACAGGTATGTTGTAGTATGTCACTCATTTGTTATTATTATACAGCGGCTTCGAGGTACTGTGCGTCTTGGGCTGTGTAAGTGCGTTCAACTGACGCGGAGTGTAGCCGATTTGAACAATCAGGAACCGAAGATGACGACAATTTTTTTTTTTTTTTTTTTTAGTATAGTGGTCTATATTCTAGGCTTAGTACTACAGTTCGATCATTTCAGTAGTTTTAGCTCGGATAGATATATCTATGCATACAATCTTATGGTTTTCTAATAATAGTGTCGTAATTAATAATTTTTCTCTAATATAGAGGAAAATAATTCTTTGTTTTTTTTAAGTATTTTGGCGCAGTAATGTAGAAATCGTAGTCTCCACATTAAATTAGATGGATTTGCCTAAAGGTGACCAAATAAATACAACCTATGCACATCCAAGTAGAACAACGTTACCTATCACCTTAACCCTACCACAAAATCATCCAGTATCCAAACAATTCACCCGAACCCGTAGAAAATCGAACTCATTATAAATCAGAAGCAGCATTTCTCCCAACAGGTGCTAGATAGCGTGGTTCGCATCGAGCAAGCGACCGGCGAACCCGCTAACATCCTAGTCACCCACAATCCCGACGGCACCACGTCGATCGAGGCCAGCGCTAGCGACCCCCTCGCTATCGTCAAGGATGAGAAGAGCCAAGGGAATTTGAAAAGGGAAATTGAGTCCGCGCAGTTCGCCATACCGTCTGAGATCAAGGAGATGAAGGGAATTGATTTGAAGGTATATCAACTCATTGAATTAACGACCTCGGTGGTGCGGTAGGCGAAGGTCCGCCTGCGACGCACTTGTATGTGGGTTCGATTCCGTCCTCGGGACAAATGTTTGTACGTTCTACAGGTATTTGTTCTGGATGTTCTGGTTATCTACAAAAATTAGATTCTATCTATGTAATGTAATTATGTATAACAGACATCTACATAATAATACAAGCTCTGCTTAGCTTGAGGCTAGATGATTTTGTGTGAACTTTGTATTAATAAAAAAAAAACACTTTTGTGTTCATTGACTTCGCCTGTCTGTCATTGGAACACAAAACGAGAAAAGGTAGAATAACTGAATTATGCACGAAATTTTCTACAGCATCTAGCTTCAATAGGCCTTTATACATCCACTGCTAAATAAAAGGCCTGTGCCAGCTATAGCTCAATCCAAAACCCTTAAATAGAAGCTATCCTAACTCAATAACATTTCACAGGCCGTCAATGCCATGAACATGGAAGGTGCCGTAGTGAAGATATCAACAGGCGCACCGGAGCACGACCTCCACGCGATGTACAAAGTGAACGTCGAGGATCTCTCGCAGCTGCTGGCGTACCACGAGGTCTTCGGGAAGATGGGGCCCGACGGTCAGCCTCAGGCTAAAGTTTCTGTTGTGAGTATGGAGTATTCATCATCAGAATAGAAGCAACTGTGACACAGTTTATAGAAAAGTAGTCATGACTTATGCGTTCTGCAATTTAGCAAATTCATTCGTCATGTAGAGTCCAACCAGTCACAGTCACAGTCAACCCTTCGGCGCGAACACATATCCTTAATAAGGATTATATAATTGGAATTTATGTACACGTGTCTAATATTGAATAGACTCAGTTTAAAGTGAAACAACATCTTTCATTCCAATACAACCCACAGTAGGAAATCTATAGATTAAATACTACTATACTCAAAATATAACACTACGTCTACTGCTGAAAATGAACCTTCACCAGATAAGGTGTTTGCCATATTCACGTATGGAGTCACTTGACATAATTTACTGTATTTATTTTTTCAAAATAATTTAAAAATTTACGTATTTAGATTAATATAATACTCTTACTGAAAGGCGAGAACTGTGTTTAGTTAAACCTAAACAAATTTAGTTAAACTTAAACATAAGTTTTAAGGCACTTCTAACCGAAACTTAATATAAACTTTTTTATTACCTAAATAAATAAATAATGCTTTTAAAAATATCATGTTTCACACTAAAAGTATTTATTGTCAGTTTAGTACTGAAGATGGGCCTTAACCAGACGTCTTTGACATATTCACGGACGCTTTGCAGGCGGATTGGTGGTTGCAGTAGTAGTAAATATTTTTAAATAAATATACAGACGCGATAAATATTCTTGTTAAAATAAGCCTAGTAATAATGCAGCAGGGACAAAGGGCTCCCCTAATGAGCGCCATAGCGTCCTGTCTTCAGCTAAAAGAACCTCTATTCCACCTAATACCCCTCTATCCCTGATAGAAGCCGTTTAGTGGTAGCAGTTCAGTGGTGGATCTGGTTAATGATATAGTAAAGTTAAAATAAACAACAAAAGTTTCATTGATCAATCAATCATCAACATCGAAGAGATTGTAGTGACTTCATCATCGGCAAGCTTTCTGTACCACTTTATGGCTTTATGTAACTTATCCAGGGCATAAGTAGTCTATTTACGCAATTTGCTTTAATCCTGCGCATACTGCCTTAGCACAACTCAGGATAACTGATTCATGTTATCGTTACTTATTCCTAATTTGAATAACTCCACAGGGTGATATAGAAATCGAAGTGCCCGGAACGAGTTCCGGTATGTCCGAAGCGGAGAACTCGCCCGGACACCATTCCTGTGACATTTGCGGGAAAATATTCCAATTCCGGTATCAGCTTATAGTACACAGGTAACTTACTCGTGTATTAGTCATTCTCATTTCGTATTATACCATCAAAATAGATTTAAATTTAATTTTTGTAGCTGCAATTTTACTATCAGTATTTCCTTTACTCTTTATTAGTAGTAGACATAGACTCAGGCCTAGTTTAAAATATCTATTCGCGGTCCTAGTGCGATGAATCATAGTCACATAAAATCTCGTGTTTTCTTATTAAACCAAAGCCGCGTTAACACCTTGACCTTTGCATCTCAA
The DNA here is from genome assembly GCA_963931895.1 of Eupithecia pulchellata. Lineage (NCBI taxonomy): Eukaryota > Metazoa > Arthropoda > Insecta > Lepidoptera > Geometridae > Eupithecia > Eupithecia pulchellata. Next base: position 4,280,827 of record OZ007529.1, on the reverse strand, counting down.
TGTCATTGAGTAACGTCGTAGTTATAAAATTGTTCTAATAAGTACCTACATGCGTTGAACGGCAAAACCATTATTTTTTGTTTATGTTTTTCTTTTCAAATTTTACGCAGACGTTACCACGGCGAGACCAAGCCTTTCACATGCCAAGTTTGCGGCACCTCATTCGCGAATCCCGTAGAACTATCCCGGCACGGGAAGTGCCATTTGGGTAAGACCTTAAAACAGAAAAGTATTTTTTTTTTCAAATTCTAATCTAAAAGTATAAATTATTATCAAAGAAAATTACTACGTCAAGATACAAATCACTTCCAGTATTTACAATTGAACCATTTGATAAGTATCGCGCAATTAATTCATGCATTGCCTAAAGGGAAATACTACTGTCAAAACTTATATTCTAAGACACAAAAAAATGATTTACCTTACAGCAGGTGACCCGGCTGAAAGACACGCAAAGAGAATGGCCCAAGACAAACCTTATGCATGCTCCACTTGCCATAAAACATTCTTGCGTAAGGAGCACCTAAACAACCACATACGCAGTCACACAGGAGAAACTCCATACAGGTAACGGCATTTTACTGAATAAATCGAGAATACTATTGTTTGGTAGATATCGCGAGTAATATCAAATTGATAATTAATAGATTTCATTGCACTAGGCTGTGACTTTCCGGTTAGCTTTGGCTTTTGTTAAAATAAACCTGAGTCTTTGTCTCATAAAAGCTTTTATGGCATTTTTTTTTTTAAACATGTCGAAAAGCGCCTTTCCTGCGCTGTCAAACTTATTTAACTTTCGTAAATGTGCCATGTGCACTAGCTCATAACTATTAATAAAGAATGATACAATTTATAACATTAAAGAGTTTTTAGTATTAGTACTATTTTAACGGGTATTTATCGCGTTTATTTACCGTTTTTTTCCCGACGTTTCAACAGTTTACACACTTTGGTGGTCACGGGATGTCATCCCGAAAAAGAAGAATAGGTAAATAAACGCGATACGGCACGTTAAAATAACTGATAATTATGTGTTCAGTTCGCGTAAGTTTAAAAATATAAAAGAGGTTGTATTCCTTTAGATGCGAATTCTGCGCTAAAACTTTCACCCGGAAAGAGCACATGGTGAACCATGTGCGGAAACACACGGGGGAGACGCCGCATCGCTGTGATATATGCAAGAAGAGCTTCACGCGGAAGGAGCATTTTATGAACCATGTTATGTGGCACACAGGTATGTTGAAATTTTACACCCAAATCGACGAATTTCTATTTATAATATTATTTTACATAGCAAAAAGAAATTATTTTTTCATTAATTTTTCCGGGATTTGTGTCATGTCCGAACTATGGTATCTTCACGTAATCCCGTTAAATTTCACTACCTATTCCTGTCACTTTTCATATTTGTCGGTATTTGGTCCAATTCTTTTTCGATCCAAACAACTTGTTTTTATGTTACCTTTTCATGTCTTAACAGTTCTAAATAAATTCATCAGACATTATTGTCATATCCCGGGGAAGGCCCGGATTATGGCCATTATCCTTACATGAGGCCGTGGACAAAAGATTAGTATTTTATAAAAATTGGCAGTTATTATGGGCGATTGTTACGAGTACATAATTTGGTATAGCAACGAAGAAAGCAGTCTATACAATACCTCCTCAACAAGTCATTGTGTTGTAAACAAAAGTTCATGTTGAATAGAAAAACAAAACTAATTGTTTTGTGATCGTCGTTGGCCCGCGTAACGATTGGGCCAGGTGTGCAGTAGTTAACCCTCTTTTAACACTGAGGGCTGGTTTCTGCCAAAGAGATACTGAGTCTTTGTGAAATCTACTAATATTCTTGAAAACTCAGCCTTTACGACAAACGTAATGGCTATGTGACCTTATTTTGAACCGACTAACTTCGAAAAAGAAGTTTCTATGTTCGCCTGTATGTTAACCAATTTATCTCAATACTGATAGTTCTTTTAATTTTTTATAGAGAATGATCCCGAGGTGGAAAATAAAAAAAAATAAGTTACTAATAGTCCTGCCAATCTTAAAAAAAACTGTAAATATGATGGAATTTGAAGTCGGTTTTTAGTTTTTTAATGCAATCATTATGTCACCACACATACCTATTCTCACGCTCTGCTTTAGTGCAAACCGGCCCTTTCACGCACAATCATAATATCTTTACACTTCACTGGTACATTGTTTTTATATTATACATAAATAAAATACTAGAAAATATTTTTATTTCGAAATTTTTAGTTTGTACGAAAAAGCCAAGCCTGCATCAGCAATCGTGGATGCAGAAAATAAAAAAAAAAACAATTTAATGATTCAACTATCCTTCAAACATTACGCTCGTTAATGTTTCTATTTATTTGAAAACAAACTAAATGTTTCGAGAGAAATAGTTGCATCATTGAAGTGTTAATATTTTATTTTTTGCCTACCCTAATAGGTGAAACGCCGCACCATTGTACGATTTGTGGGAAGAAATACACTAGAAAGGAACATTTGACGAATCATATGAGATCGCACACGAACGATACTCCGTACCGCTGTGATCAATGCGGGAAATCCTTCACGAGAAAAGAGCATTACGCCAATCACATTCTGTGGCACACTGGTTAGTACATTTATTTACACTGCCACTAATCTACCAGCTAAGTGATAGAACGAAACGTATCAGCGCAAAAGAAATGTATGCGTGCGCTTGTATTGTAGTTTTCTTTCGCTTCGTTTACGTCATACCAGATATTGGTGTCGATTCTGGGTCTCGGAAAACAAATTTTCTGTGCAAAGCCTAACCCTCACCGCATTTGCGTGAAAACGAATCAGGAACATCGATTTCGTTTTTATGAGTAAGGGCCCTTTTGGTACAAACTGTTGGCACAACACCAGAATCACAAGTACTGAGTGTGACTAAGTCTAAAGTTGGTTCTACTTTGTCTTACTATTTTGCGTTGAATATCTAGTTTTGTTCTCGTAAGTTTGTTGTTATCTGTGTCCATGTAATGCGGTTCCGGCTTGGTTTTTTCTTAACTAACGGCAACAACAAATCCTAAACTGCATGTTTGTGTATGTGTTGTGTGATATGCTCAAAGTGGAGATAATTGTAGTATTTCTAACTCTTTAGCCTTCAATACCTATGATTATGTATGGTGTATGATTATGCAACACAGTGTATTCGTCACCTGCCGGGCACATTGAAAAGAATGAAGTATTTCATACACGTTTTGTGTTGACCCGAGATGTTATTTTTTGAATTATTAGTTTTTCTTATTTCTATATGGAATAACACTATCAAAAAGTGATTTGCCGCATAAACCACTTTCTATGACCCCATGACCAAAACAACTTCGATTCAGTTATATTTTGAGAGCGGTTGGGATAAAGTTAATTTTTAGAACTAAATATCTTATATTCCTAAATGATCCTAAAATGGCTGTGAATCGAAGTTGTTTTTTTTATCAGTTAATTATAAACTACTTGTGGTAAATTATTTTTCTGTCAGTTTTATTAATTGTATCACGCAGAAAAAACCGCAAAATAATTTTATTCTCGCGATAAAAAGAAACAGAAATTACATTATTATTATGTTCGCAGACCATAATAAATAAAAGCTTTACACTTTAACTGTAATAAACTTTAACCTAGCTCCATCAACTCTTACCTTATTTATTGTATAAGATTACTTTACTATGTTTGTGAACCAAATAAAATAACTATATATCTCTATCAAACATCATAAAATGTTATTGTCTCAGGCGAAACCCCTCACCGCTGCGACTTCTGTTCAAAAACCTTCACCCGCAAAGAGCACCTCCTGAACCACGTGCGGCAACACACGGGGGAGTCCCCGCACCGCTGCAACTACTGCGCCAAGTCGTTCACGCGTCGCGAGCATCTGGTTAACCACGTCCGACAACACACCGGGGAGACGCCCTTCCAGTGCGGATACTGTCCTAAAGCATTTACTAGGAAAGACCATTTAGGTGAGTTCCTCGCTTTGTTTTAATCAACACACGGGAGAGTCTTCGCACCGCTGCAACTACTGCGCCAAGTCGTTCACGCGCCGCGAGCATCTGGTTAACCACGTCCGACAACACACCGGGGAGACGCCCTTCCAGTGCGGATACTGTCCTAAAGCATTTACTAGGAAAGACCATTTAGGTACGTTCCTCGCTTTGTTTTAATTAGTTTTTTTATCCTATATAGTGAGGGTGCTGGTGTAAACTAATGGCCCATAACACAAGCTCTGCTTAGCTCGGGGTTAAATGCTGCTGTGTGGATTGTTCAGCATTACTTATTTACTTCTCGGACTACCCACCACAATCCTCGAAAATCTGTAACAAACTATTCATTGTTTCCAGTAAATCACGTTCGACAACACACCGGCGAATCTCCGCACAAATGCTCGTTCTGCACGAAATCATTCACTCGCAAGGAGCACCTAACGAACCACGTGAGACAACATACCGGCGAGTCTCCCCATCGGTGTACCTTCTGCGCTAAGTCTTTCACGAGGAAAGAACATCTTACCAACCACGTCAGGTGAGCTGCGTTTTGCTGTGTGGTTTTTGTGGATCTTTTTTAATTTAGCGTCCTTGAAGAATAACGGCAACTGTCGTGCTGTCCCGCTCAGATCGAATTCGAACTAAGATAGACGAAGCGGGAGAGCATGAGAGATGACGTCATTCTCAGCTCCATTCTCTAGTATGCTGGTTGTAGTTGGACTATTCCTAAATTCCGATCTAATCGTTTTGGTTATCTACGGACACGAAGTTGAATTTTGACACATTTTATCCAATAAATGATAAAAACTGCTGATAGGCAAAACGAGAGATTGAATATTGGGAACGACCATTAGACTGTACAGACTTTGTGTTGCTAACAGACTGACATCAAGAGGGCCTGTGTTTGCGAGATTAATAAAATTGATGTGTTATATTAACATGTATTTCGAGAACGAGTTCATATATGTTTAGAACGCGTGGTGAGACTAAGTATTATAATGTAGAGAATATTTCGATAAATATCCACAAGAATCACCAATAGAAAGTCATATTTCCTGATCATAACAAAACAATCCCTTTTTAGTTAGTAGAAAATAAAGTTATGTTACAATGCTGTGCTACGAAAATAGAAAATAAAGTCGTTTTGTAGTGTAGAATATTGCATGAGTAGAAGGCATGTGAACTGGCTTGTTTCCCTTCATTAAAGTAAATAGAGCTCCGAAGAATTTGTCAAAACAAATTAAGCAGAAACAGTAGTAATTGATGGCAGTTATGAATTCACTGGTCCTATTCCAATAGTTTCGTAGGTGTATTTTTTCTTTCTTTCCACACTATTAACCTGCCCCTTCGCTGTTTTGGATTCGTACTTATTCTGATATCTGCATGATGGTCATAATCTAAATCGACCCAGGCGGCATTTGTGTGAGGTTTTCCTGTAGCACAGCATTGTGCATTCCGATTTGTGTCTTCTCTCGATACATCCATGCCAAGTTCAATGATAAGCTTCCGTAGTGATTAGGGCGAGGTGAGAGATGCGTGATTTAAATTAAATTGTGATAAACGAAATTGTGCCTTAGCTGTGTTAAATTAATGTTACAAATCGGAATGTGCTCTGTGCAGACAGCATACGGGCGAAACGCCACACAAGTGCACGTATTGCCCGCGCGCGTTTTCGAGAAAGGAGCATCTGAACTCTCACCTGCGGCAGCACACGGGCGTCACTCCGCATTCCTGCTCTTACTGTAGCAAGACCTTCACGAGGAAGGAGCACCTCGTCAACCACGTACGGTATGTATTCTGATTACCAATAACCATGTTTCAGACTAAAAAGAACCGTAAATTAAAGTAATTCTGCTTGGGTGATTAATTTCCTTACAAGCATCAGTGGTGCTTTCGCTTTTAACTTCTTGGTTCCGATTAGTCTCTGGATATCTAAGTAGTTTTTTCGTCACGCATTATCGTTTACCTGTAGCCTTTAGAGGTTCTACAGTAGTTGTAGATTAGTTATCTGTCTCCGCTATGTTACATAACATTTGAAATACCAATGGCAGGAAACACACCGGCGAAACACCGTTCAAGTGCACATTCTGTTCGAAGTCATTTTCGCGCAAGGAGCATCTAACGAATCACATAAATCTGCACACTGGGGAGACGCCGAACAAATGTCCATTCTGCACTAAATCCTTCTCTAGGAAGGAACATCTTACGAACCATGTCAGGTGAGTGAACATTTCGTATTTTTGTTTATTTGGAACCATTTAGTCATAAATATTTTATGTTATGACTGGAAGTACCTACATAATGTTGATTCCTATTTTGCCCTAAAAAGCTTGTAGTGTCTTTTGTGATGTAAATTAACAACTAAATTGCTTTGACTGCTAATAGATCTTTATTTATTCTAAAGCTTTATGTACTCTATATCAAAAGAAATTTATTAACTTTTTACTCAGAATACACACGGGTGAATCGCCGCATCGCTGTGATTTCTGCCAGAAAACATTCACCCGCAAGGAACATTTGACGAACCATATGAAACAGCATACGGGTGGCGCTGCTCACACGTGTAAGGTTTGCCAGAAACCATTCACAAGGAAAGAACACCTACAGACGCATATGAGGTTAGTAAGACATGACAACAATGTACACAGAAGCCAAAATTTGTTTTTCTAAGTCGCCGTTTTAATCATTTTGTATTCGTCCACTGCTTGTCGAGTCGTTCATAAACTCTACCTTTTTTCTTGTCCCAACTTGTGTGACAAGACCACCGTTTTAATTACAAGGGAAGCTAGAACACACAATATTGTCCTTTAGAAAATTAACTTTGTTTTGTAGAGCAATAAAAAAAATACTCTTCAAAATTATTAGTTATAGCACTGTTATAGCATTTTGTCACCCATTTCGCCACTCCTAAAAGCACAATGTATGAAATTTTTGTAGCTTGACGAACTAAATATCAATGTAAGCGGGCGAACTACGAACCTAAAATCTAACAAGGTAAAGGTTTCTTGTTCGCTTCTTTACTTTAGCTTAAAAAGATTGAAGTGAACAATGAATCAAAGTTATCACATTATTTCCCATTTTATTACTTGTATTTTGTGACGTGTCCAAGAGTCCTGTAAGGTCGAAAGGGAATAAAGCACTTTGATTTTGATTTTGGTTTTAAAAGTCACAACATGCATACATTTATATTGAGAATAAAAATTGTTGATTGAAAAAATATCTATTACGATATTTTATAAAATAAATCTTTACAGGTATCACAGTTGTAGCGAACGACCATTCAGTTGCGGAGAATGCGGCAAGTCCTTCCCACTGAAGGGTAATCTCATGTTCCACGAGCGTTCCCACAACAAATCCGGTGGAGCCCCGAGGCCTTTCCGCTGCGATATCTGTTCCAAGGACTTTTTGTGCAAATGTAAGTTGGTTTCATCTGCTATTTTCTCGAAACTTATGTGAACTAAATAAACACTGTAACGAAATGTCAATTGAAACAAGTTTAGTGAAGTCTTATTTATTGATTTGGCACACAAAACACACATTTTGGTTATGTAACACGACGGAAAAATTCTTTCTCATTTGATCTTTCAGATAGATCGATTTCTGTCCTTGTGGTATGCAAATAGCGCTCAACAAGCGTATACACAAAAGAAGAACAAAAGTTAGTCTTGATTAACCAAGTCGCCTTTAAAGAGGTTATTTATCATCTACCTATAAACCTGTATCATCATCATCATCAGCCCATGTTAATCCACTGCTGGACATGGCCTCCTCTAATAAGCGCCATAGCGCCCTGTCTTCAGCTTGTCGCATCCAGCATCTGCCATTAGGCTTTCGCAGATCGTCATCCCACCTGGCAGGAGGGCGTCCTACACTACGTTTACCGAGTATGAGAGATTAATTGAATGTTTCAGCTCATCTACTAACTCACCGGCGGGTGCACGAAGACGCCAGTGATGAGACCTCGGCAGACACCCGGACTGAGAATGAGGAGTGCTTGCCCGTCACCGCGGATTGCACCAATAAATGCATCAAGGTGGAGCTTGACACGCCAGAACAAAGGTCTATATTTATATTATAGTAAATATTCATATATTTTTCAACTGAAGTAATCATAATCAGGTTACTTCAGTTATTTATTTAAAATCAGTTGAAGAAATTATTTTATTATTGTATTATTTTGTCTCAATTGTAAATACTAGTTCTAATTTAGTTATATAATCGTAATTTTCTTTGCTTACAAAGGTTTTAATTATAACAAAAATTAAGGTTTGTTTAGAAAACATAATATTGATTTTGGCTGGAGTATAGAAAATACAGGACAAATGATACAGCTGTGTCATAATAATATCATCTTATTACAGAACTTCTGTGGAAAATGGACCAGCTGAATCTATTACAGTGCAACCTTCGCTCGATTCCCCGAATCACATAGTAGTCACCCAAACTCAAAACACTGTGATGCAGATAAGCAGTCAAGTGAGTTGGATTCATTTTAGCTATCTGTTTTGTTAATTTTCAATCAAACAAATATCCATATGAATAAGGCTGAGACGCCACGCCCGATTATTTTGTTTTGTGTCTTTGAAATAATAGCGATTGTAAAACATTAATTTCCTTTACAGCAGGTGCGAGTGGGGTCATCAAGTCCAAGTGGTGTAACCACAGGCACATTCACCCACACGGTGAGCGCACAGCACCACCCAGGTTCTACGATCGCACATCACCCAGTCACTGTGAACTACTAGCATAGGGGCCCGGTGGCTGGCTAAACCTTCGCGAGCTGACCAACCGCATCCGACTTTGTGATGCGAGCATGTAGACGTTGAGTGATCTAGTGATCTGTTATAGTTTTAGCTGTGGAAGCTCTAAAGTACCGGAAATTATGTAAGCAATAGTGATGTTACATCAAGGACTTCAGCACAAGACTTCTACCTCCTGATTTTGCATATTTGAAGTGTAGTTGGACATTTTGTATAGATTGTTATATTTAGGCGATTGATGTCGCGTATTGCGTGCGTATACATTGTAAATATTGTGTTTTATGGGTGCTTAGGCGCGCAATATGGGATGTTTTGTGTGTCGCTGTGCTAAAGTTATCTATAAAGATGTTGATATTGTAAATAAATTTAGTTTATGATATCATAGTGATATCACATAGTTTAAATTCAAAATGTAAGTACATAGCTTAATTTCTTATCAGTTTAAAATCATGTTTTCTAAGTTTTTACTACATATAATCACTATTATTATTTATAAGTTAGCTTGAATTACATGGATTTATATAATTTTCATGTGCCATTAGTTTTATTTTAACAAATATTCAAACTATACTAAGTAATTATTATTATTAATAACCGCAAAACCATATCTGGGTACTAAATAAATGCCATACTTACAAAAACTGACTAGTATTTTTATAAAAACTTGTAGTTGAAGAAGCAATTAGCACATTAATTATGCTGTAAATTATCCCAAATAATCCTAACTGACATGGCCATGCCATATATTGTTGAGTATACTATATTTTTTTAATTATTTGAGCACCAACTCACATTCAAATGCGAATACAATCATTATGTTACTGTGTTACAAATACACACACAATGTAACAAAAATTATATCCCATTCTGATTAAAGTTTCTAAGGGCCTCTTTCACCACCCTCAAGTAAAGTATCGAGTACCCTAACCGCCACATAAAGTCACGCGTAACTTCATGTGCGAATTTCACGACGTTCAAGTAGCACTAATCATAAGATTAACTGACCCTTAAGTTACTTGGCACGACATCTGCCAATTAACGTATTTACTTTACGGTTGTCGTTTTTTTCGTTGTCATTTTGTGTACATCGGAAAACAAGGCTAAATTTTTTGAATTGTATTATTAAAAATGGATTTATTTGACTTGATTGATCATCAACTGGATGAATAAGAACATTCTACAACGCAACAAGTATCAAGGATTCGTGTATTTAAATTCCGTGTTGGTTATTTTTAGAACCTAGACGAAACTGATTTTTTTTTGTTAGATTTCGTCTATTGAAATATGCAGTAAATCAAGTGCGTAACTTAGTAAAACATAAAATATTTTTGAGTCAACTCATCGAAAAGTGTTTTTTTTTGGCACACTGCTGCTGTAAAGAAAACAATAGTAAAGTTTGCACTCCCCTCTCTTATAATTTTCTCCATCGAATATTCGGCAACAAATAAAATCACACGCTTTCCAAATAAACACGGTACCCGTACGTAAGAACTTACAAAAAAAAAAACAAACAGCAAAAAGCAGTGATTTGACAACTGCCATAACCTTTGATGAGAGACATTGACATATTATTGAATGAACGTAACTTACGATTTCCTACCTCATTCACTTAACCAGTACGTAGTTACGTGAAGCTGTATTAACGTTGGTGAAATTGACAAAAGATACTCGACACTTTTACTTGCCAATTAACGTTAACTAGGAAGTAACAAATCAACGCTTTACTTGAAGATGGTGAACGAGGCCCTAAGTCTGATTAAAGAAATCTTACCGGAGGAATTCTACATAATACAGTGGGTGGTTTGGATCTTCATTGAACATTGTATGCAGATTAAAATTAAATTTCCCCAAACAACCAGTTCCTTTATCTGTAAAAATAAGGGACATCTATGAGACGGGACATCTATACTAATACTATAAAGAGGAAAGATTTGACTGTTTGTTTGTTTGAATTGAATAGGCTCCGAAACTACTGGACCAATTTGAAAAATTATTTCTCCATTAGTATCCTAAATTTTCCGTGATGAACATAGGCTATATAATATTTTCAAAAAAGTTAGGGATCCGCATGAAAAATTCAATAATTGAACCCTGCGCTGTATATTCAACCTCTTTTTCTATTATGGCGCGTCATAATAGAAAAAGAGGTTGATATAATATAGCGCATGCTGCTTGCTTTTTCTCTACGGCCAGTGTCAGTTATGGAGTGTCAAGTCAATAATAATAAATCCCTTTTTTAACAGCATTAAAAATTTCAGAAATTTTTGTTTAATACCGTGCGAAGCCGGGGCGGACCGCTAGTGTAAATATAAAATTCATTAGAAAATGCTGATACCCCTAGGGTTTACTAGAAGACGCAAATTAAAAAATTACATTTAGGTTTAGGTGGGTAGGTACTTTCATTGTTCATGAACTAGGACGTGCGATGCGAGCCGCGCGCCGCCGAGTCGGTGCAACCACAGGTGCAACGGTGCGCCGATTAATCGCGGGCGGGAAAACCTCGAAGATGACGAGCAGGTACTGAAGGATCATAAAATTCGCATTTCCAATGCTAAAGGCTTTGCCAAACAGAACGCGCAGCTTAGCCTCCATTATGTATGTATACTGTGCCTCCTTGCTGGCTGTACTACTAAAGGCTAGTTCGGACTAGGCTAATAATTTAGTAGAGTACCGAGTAATTTAGTGGCTAAAAGTGTGTGAACCACAAAAATTTAGTCGAGTAGTTTAGTGAACGATTAAGTCGAGTCGATCCATTTTACCCTATTTTTATCGGGCGAGTAGCGCCTCCCACCACGCGTCCGTGCTCACTGGTTTACCGGCGAAACAAGTACGAACCTGTTGATTAGTCGAGTTCATTAGTGGCTGCAAAAATAGATTGTATGTATTTTCGTTAACAGAAAATTCACACAACTTTCGGACATTCTCAAACTATCGAAGTATTCTTTAGGATCTTCCAATGCTAATTCCTTCAGAAGACAATTAGTAGCTCCTGTGTATCTCTTCTATTGATCCATTTTCGTACCCATAACTTTTTTTTCTTAGTCTCACAAATTTCCTCATCCATCTCTTCTAAAATAGCCGTTACGATATTAGTTTAATCAGATTATTCACTCTATTGCGTTGCAGCCCGTTCATTTTGCGAAACACCACTTACTTGTGTAGGTACTATACTGGACCGTATGCGAACGATTTCAGTGCAGTAGCGTGTAGTTTAGCCACTAAATTACACGTTACTTTACTAAATTACTTACTAAAGTAGTCCGAACTAGGCTTTACTGCTGTAAGCTAGTAACGTCTTGCTCTAGTATTTCTATTCACCAGCAGGAAGCTACTTCGTTTTATACTATAAACTTTAAATCCATATCTGAATCAGATGAACTCATTTTAATACAAACAAAACTCTACAACACGAGAAACAAGTACGACAAGTGCGAGTGTAACTCGCGCGCCGAGGGTTTTGAACTTGTGTCGTTTAGGTAGGTAAGTACGTATATGACGACCTGTTGGCGCGGTGGGCTTACAACGCAGGAGGTTGCGGTTTGATTTTTGCCTCGGGACTAATATTTGTAGGATATTCAGATTATTTGTTCGGGTGTTCTTGTCCTTTTCTGTACACAAAAATAAATCATCTAATGTGATACTTATAGGTACTTTATTAACCACTTAAACGTTCGTGGGTACTACAGTGCCCAAAAAAAAGTAGGCGACTTACGTCCCGGGTACTACAGTGCCCACTAGTTCGCTAGTTCGTAGTTAGTAAGTATAAAAGCTATCGTAGTAATACTAATAACACAAGCTCTGCTTAGCTTGTGGGTAAATGATACTGTGTAGATTATCTAGGATACATATCTCTTCTCAAAAATTTTGAGAACAACGGTTTTGGTGCGCTGTGGAACTACTATAACAGTTACCTACTACAGAGATTAGTGGGTTGGTACCTACAATTTTTTTTCGACTTTTTTCAACCTATTTTACTAAGTATGAAACTTAGACGATTTTCAAAACCTGTTTTGAATTGTCGAAATCCATACCTTTGATTTGATATTACTTTTAATGAAATAGCCCCCATTGTATGAAAATTAGTTTTTTGGCCATATTTCAAAAAGTATTATATTTACAGACTGCTCTATATTTTTCCTGTAAAATATAGATCTATATCTACAAACGCTTAGTACATTTTACATCAATCACTCTGCAATCTTCGGAGATAAGGGGGGGGGAATGGTAAATTTTTCGACCTTTTTCAAAATATTTCGAAAAGTATAAAACTTATCGAAATTTCAAAAACTGTTTTGGAATGTGCAAATTGATACCTTTCATTTGATACCCCACTTGGGGGGTAGTCTCCCCTTTAGAAAATTATCCCCCCCTTTTTGACCATATTTCAAAAAGTATTACTTCTACAGACTTTTCTATATTTTTCCTGTAAAATATAGATTCATATCTACAAACACTTGGTACATATCACATCGATCGCTCTGCAATCTTCGGAGATAGAGGGGGGGTACCGGTCAATTTTTCAACCTTTTTCAAAATATATCAAAAAGTGTAAAATCTATCGAAATTTCAAAAACTGTATTGGAATGTACAAACCAATACCTTTCATTTGATACCCAACTCGGTGGGGTAGTCACCCCTTCAGAAATTTTTCCCGCCCTTTTTTGACCATATTTCAAAAAGTATTATTTTTACAGACTTCTCTATATTTTTCCTGTAAAATATAGATTCATATCTACAAACACTTGCTACATATCATGTCGATCACTCTGCAATCTTCGGAGATAGGGGGGGGGGGAACGGTAATTTTTTTGACCTTTTTCAAAATATTTTAAAAAGTATAAAATCTACCAAAATTTCAAAAACTATTTTGGAATCAACAAACCAATACCTTTCATTTGATACCACTTTCAACTCTGTAGGACCCATTTAAAATTTTGATTTCAAAATTTGTATGGAAAATCTTCATTTTGATTTTTCATTTATTTTTATTTATTTTTCTATAAATATGTGCGGGCGCACAAAATGTATTATTATTTCAAATTTCAAGTCAATAGCTGCAGTAGTTTCTGAGATATTAAGGATTCAAAACACAAAACAGACCCAAAGCGATTTCATAAGGGTTTTGCAACCGATGGCAAAACCCTAAAAATGAAGATCGAATTGCCGCGTTACGTTACGTTTGAATATGTTAGAACAATAATAATGCGCTTACATGGGGAAGGTCTGTACCCCTAAGGGACTAATATCAGCTAACAATGATGAAATATGATAAACATCCAACCTGCACTATGTAAGGTTGGATGTCATGTGATCTAACTAAGCCTGACCTACATAGTTTTCAATGATAATGATGTATTGGAAAATAAAGATAAATGATCTGATAAAAATATTTATTAAATTGATTTATATGTACATTTCACAAGCTAAATTTTAAGCTAACTGTCCCAGCTCAAGCTTCGACGGCAATCTTGCTTGGACTTTTAACTTTTTCGGAGGCCTTTTCTTCAATAATTTCAGGCAAGTTATCCGTAGGGGCATCAGGTAGTTGATCCTTTACATCAAGTATGGCTTCAAGTTCTGCCTCCACAGCCTCATTATCCTCTTCAGTTAATTGGCCAGAAATTAGCTCATCAATCTCTTGTTGCTTCTCAATACCTTCTCGAGTCTCATCCAATATCTTTTCTATTTCATCAATGCTCAGAATGTCATGGACCTTCTTCAGTGCATCATTTCCAGTCTTCAAGCCATCAATCACCTGCAAAAAGATTATTGTGAAACCATATGTATACAATACAACCAACAAATATCCTGAGTAAGTTTTAACTTTCAAGAGCAAGATTGAAGGGAATAATTGAAAAAATACATGATAACATACCTGTACTTCAATCTGTGCAAATTCAAGATCATGAGTAAGCTGTTCAAGTCTCTCTAACTGCGTATCTGTATTCTGCAATAGATTCTCTTGGTACTTTTTCTTCCTAAGCAGAAGTTTAGCTCTGTCGCGTTTGCCTTCAGTCAGCAGCTTCTTTGCCAGTTGCCGGTCCTTCTCAAGGTTCAATTCTATCTTTTTCTGATACTGTTTGAGTTTATCTCTTTGTTGTTTCAATTGGAGAACGGCTTTATCTTGCTCGGTTATCCTGCTTACGGGTTTTTTATGTTTCCCAAATAAAACCCCCATTTTTTATATACCTACAATCTAGCTACAAAGAAATAATAATTTTGCTACACTCACATTAATTAAAGAGTTACGTTCTGGGTGAGTAATTTTACTCCTAGAACAATCTCGTAAATGATTTTATATAAAATTTAATCCTCCCAGCTCAAATCAACAAACACTACACAATCAGCTTCAACTTCAACTTCTTTATTTATGGCGCCGCTTGCAACACAATCAGCTAAAGTTATATTTGGCTAGTTGACGAGCATATCATACCGATTTTCACATTGACAGGTTTATGTAAGGACCGAAGGGAGAAGGAGCAGTAATCCAAGATCCGATTCAGATTCAAACTTTATTTCTCTAGTACCCATCATAACACAAGCTCTGCTTAGCTTGGGGCTAGATAATGCTGTGTAAATTGTTTAACATATTATTTTATTTGACTTGAGTTCTTCGCTATGGCAATATATTTTATTTATTTATGTTTGGTTATGTCAAAATGACACTGACAACTACTGAAGTGGAGCCTCCCCGTCTCTGGAAATCATGATAATTCTATAATCTGTAAATTTTTAAAATTCAACAAAATTAAGTTATAAGAACTATATCTACTAATATTTATTATAATTTATGAATATTTATTTACTATAAATTACCAGAAGACATAAAAGATCTTAATGGAAATATATTTAGGAAAATGTTAAGTAAATGGTTACTGGACAAATGTTTTTATAATGTGAGAGAATATTTAGAAACCTAAGTGTAATAACCTAAGTGTGTAACTTTAAATAAATAATCTATATTTTAATGACAATAATATGACTCACATAATATTTGCACGCCTGCGTGCAGGCTGAATACAGTGACAAAATAGTTGTAGGACCTGACATTGTATAATAATTACCTATGTATTCTGGCAAATAAATGATTGATTTGATTTGATTTGATTTGATTTGACTATTTTCGTTAATCATTGTGCTTTTTATGTTGTGTTGTCCATTTGCTTATGTGTGTTGTCCATTTATTTTAGCAAAATCATATAGAAGCAAAATTATTAAGTTATTCCACAAAACCGATCATTATCTTGAAGTTTATGACACTCCGACGACACCGACACTGGCAGAGTCTTGGCAGAGTCGTGGCGAAAAGCAAGCGGCGCCATAAATAAAGAAGTTGAAGAGCGACAGATAGAAAATGGCGCTCGAGGATCATGGTACCGGGTCTTGAGAAGACACCACAAATGGGTCCCCGTATCAAGTCGGAAAATGTATATAATCATCAATCATCAATCATCTATGTAATAGTGTTCCTTTTACTTGTTTAGGTACGATACTTTTTAAATCATTGAAGTCGGTCCATTGGTTGCGAAGATCGGTCCATTGGCCGTAGAGATCCTTGTGACGTCACGATTACCATTTCGCCCGAGCGCGCGCTCTCCGCCATTCAAAAATCAAAATCAAAATCAAAGTGCTTTATTTCCTTTAGACCTTACAGGACTCTTGGACACGTCACAAAATACAAGTTAAATAAGAAATAAAAATGGGAAATAATGTGATCACTTTGATTAATTGTTCACTTCAATCTTTTTTAGGTAATGTTAAGAAGCGAACAAGAAACCTTTACCTTGTTAGTTTTAGAGTTGGAGCATAACTCGTTCATTTATTAGTTCACTCGATCTGGGCGGGTCGTGTAGTGGTTTTGTGATTTTTACGTAAAAATATGCAGAATTTCTAGGTAGGTACTGTATAGTACCGAAATGTACTAATACTTCAATTAGTACTCCTGAAAAACTGTTTTCAATATGCCAAAGGACCCGAAAATTCGCAAAACATGTACTGTCATGAAGAAACAATTAAGTTTGTACATACTTATCTACATAGCAATGTTGAAAAAACGGCGTAGGTAGTTACAACAACAAACACAACTGCCCTGACTGACTAGACTTAAAACTTTTCGGTATTTTTTAAAGGCTAGTCCAAGTATGTGTACCTACCTACTTATTATCCTGCTGTTCTGATTAGGTTGATAATGAGATTTGTCTAACTCTGAAGTTTCCAACCACGAATTTCAGTTTACATATATAAATATAAAATAAATAATGCTGGACAATCCACACAGCATCATCTAGTCCCAAGCTAAGCAGAGCTTGTGTTATGGGTACTAGATGACTGATATACGTAATACAATATTATTAAATAGATAGATATTTTTTATTATACATAGAAAACGACCAGAACCTCTGAACAACTAGCTGCAGATCGTACAAATATTTGTCCCGAGGCGGGAATCGAACCCGCAACCTCCTGCGTCGCAGGCGGACCTTCGCCCACCGTGCCACAGTGGTCATCAGTGATGAAATGATTACTAAGATAATCAAATACCATGAAGGTATCAGCCTAAGGTAGATCGAAAAAACGATAACGAAGTAGTATTTCTACCACTCATTTGTTATATATTATAAATAATAATAACCTACTACTATAAAACAAATCAAATCACCTATTAATCGATTGGGTATATTATAAACTGGAGAAGTTACGCTCCTAGTTGGAGGAGTATCGCGAACAAAATAAGACTGCGCAGTGGTTCGGCGGCAAGCGCTTGGTCATTGTGACGTCATCGCTTGCGTTCGCGCGGTCAGTGAGCCTCGTTCGGTATTTTGTCAGTTTTGGATGTAGAACAAAAAATTTTGCACTTTATGTTTTAGATTTTCAAGGTCTATAAAACTGCATTCATAGCAAAAAACGTGACGGGTCCTCATTGTAGCAGTTGTTTTATCCAGTTTTGGTTTAGTTTTCACACTAGTTTGGGCTAGCTGGTATCGGTGAGCAGAGCATAAAAGTCATTGATTAATTTATACGATAAAAGTACATTATTTAACGCCATAGCGCAACACGGGCCACCGGCCGGGGCGGCGCCGCCGGCGGCGGACCGGAGTTTAACCTGTGGTTTAACGCTAATGTAGGCCATACACGCTACGGTCTACCGGAGAGATAGTACAAAATCTAATAATATAATATAATGTAATCTGTGCAGGATCACAATTTTTTTTTTAACCAAAGTACATTATCACCTTTGCTTTAAGAATTTTACTAATTTTGCCTGCTGACTTTTGATTCTGCTGTGTGACTTTGACAGGGTTAATGGGTGGTGAGCGAGTTTGATTGCGCCTAAGCTTTGCCTTTTCCAAAATTTTGTGAGCTTGTTGAGATTGTGTTTTTGCGTTGTGATTTGATGAGTGATTATGTTAAAATTAGTTTATTCTTGACATGATAATTATTTCATCTGGATGATTTTGGTTTTAGGCATATTTGTGGATGTTTTCATTCAATGAACTATCATTTCACTTTGATAGTAGTTCTCGTTGTTTTGTTGAAATAGAAGTGTGGTGTGATCTACGACAATGGCGGTACTAGCTGCTGCTCAGCTACTTGACGAGTTGATGGGAAGACATCGGAACACCAATCCTAATGAAAAGATACGGAAACCGAACTGGGAGGACCCTGAGGTAACGTTACCCCAGCTCTCAATGGATGCCACTAAACTTTATTCACTAGAAAGAGAACCATTTCCCGTTGGCCTCCCGTTTTTGCCTTCTAACTCATTGTAACCTAAAATACATTTATTTACCGCTCGTTACGTTTTTTCAATACCTAAAACTTAGTATTCATTTCAATTTACCTTTATATTATAGGATTTTTATCTTGGTTTGATTTTATTGCAGTATTGCAGTTATTACATGGTAAAGTTCTGCCCTCATGACTTGTTTGTGAACACCAGGGCAGACCTTGGAGTGTGTCCTAAAGTTCACGATGATGAGGTTAAGGAACTGTTTGAAAAGGCCGAGTCTAGTTACAAGAAATCCCAGTATGTTGAAGAGTTCCTACGATTTTGTCAGCACATGATCAATGATGTTGAAAGTGAGTACATTCAATGTAGTTACTATCAAAAATAAGCTGAATTGTTTAGAGTTAAATTTAAAAAATAACCTAATTTCCAGGGAAAATTCAGAAAGGGAAACAAAGATTAGAATTAATGAATTCAAAGCCTGAAGGACCACCAATGACTGCTGCTCAAACTGAGAAAAATCAGGAACAGGTATAAAAATATAATTAATAATTATCAACCTGATCTCTATGATCAGGAATTACACATTAAAAATATACAGCGTGTTTGGTGAATCATTTTCCAAAATAAAATGGATTGGTGAGGGAGGGGTTCTGCTATTTTCTTAACTCCCTCGAAAAATTCCTGGCCTAGATTAATTTTTATTTGAATTTACATAAAACTTTATTTAAACTTATTGATTTTGTTTTTTTTCTTTCAAATTGATAGACCTCCATTTTGACGGAAAGTAAAGATGTGGTCGACAGTGTATCATGAAAGTGTAGAACTCACCTATTCACTCTAGTCTTGAAGAGACCCGAGGTTGTATTTATTTTGAAAAACACAAGCTATTATTCAATATTTTATTTCCATAGGTAAATTTACTCTCCGAAAAGGTAAAAGCCCTGGTTCAAGAAGCAGAAGAAGCAGGCACTAGGGGTGATGTGGAACAGGCGCAAGGTCTGATGAAGCTCTGCGACAGATTGAAGGAAGAGAAAGATTCACTGCTGAAACAACAAGAAAACAGGTAAATTTTATGTATTTTCCACGGGTAAATTTTATGTATTTTCAACTTTTACCCTTACCACTATCTCCTAAAAATAATACTTACTCTAATGTCAAAAAGGCAAAGGCTACCCTGTTTGTTATGGTGTCTGGCATTGTACCTAAAACAATATGAATTGAGCTGTTTTGTTTAAGAAGTAATTTTCTTGAGATGTTCTTAGCTATGTTTGGATAAAACAAGTGCTCTCATGTCTTTTTGTCTTGAGTGGAGACTGCTAGGTAAACATAATGCAGGATGCCCTCCTTGTAGGATGATGATGATGATCTGCCAAAGACTGCTGGAAGATTCTGGATGCGACAAGCTGAAAACAGGGCGCTATGGCGCTCATTAGGGGAGGCCTATGTTCAGCTGTGGACTAACATGGGCTGATGATAATGACGAGTGCACTCATTCCTCAGTTATTTACTTCTGAAGTTTTGAAATAAAATAATATTTTTTGTATAATGAACTTTACATTCTCATATTGTTGTAGCAATTTATTTTTAAACGCCAAACATATTTATATCCAATATTTGTTTTGTACATAATATTTGAGATAACAATTATATTCCAGTCACTGGTCGATTACCGCGGAGTTAGCAGCGGCGCAAGAAAAGCAAATGGAGGTGTGCCCTGTTTGTGGTGCTTTCCTGATTGTCGGTGACGCACAGCAGAGGATCGATGACCACTTGTCTGGGAAACAACATGTTGGGTATGTTCCTCTACTTACAGTAAAAGATGTATTTTTCATAAGTTTTTGGAAGACTGCATAAGCAAGACCCACATGTTGATAATAAAGGAAACAAGAGCCACACAGAACGTAATAAAACTAAACTGCAAAGTTTTATCCTTTTATGAACGTATAGTTTCGGCATTCTATCCAATGGGAAGTGATTTATGTGATAAAGAATAGCTTATCATGTTTTATTTCTGACCTAGAACTACCTAGCTAAATTTCAGCCTCAGTTGTTCAGTAGTTTTGGTATGAAGAGGTAATAAATCAATCTTTGCATGGTAATAATAGTGTGAATACTTATTGTTCAGCTTTTGACTTAGGGGCCATAATTTGACGCATCATCTACAGTTAATTTAAGTTTAGTTTCCCTTTCTCTATTCACTCCATTCATCTATTCTATGTACTTAACAGAAACAAACGTTTCACAGCTACTTCAAACTCCGCCAAGCCTACGAAGAAATGCACGAGGCCCGTGAAAAGGAACAACAAGAGAAAGAGAAAAAGCGCCGCGAGGAAAGAGAGAAAGAGAGGTCACGTGCCGGGGGCGGCCTCGGGTCTGACCGCCGGGATAGGGAACGCATGGAGCGAGACAGGGAAAGGGATAGGGATAGGGATCGCAGCGAGAGGGGGGATCGGGACAAGGATAAGGATTCAAAGGACAAGGATAAAGATAAAGATCGTCATAGCCGTAGGTAAGAGAAACAAGGATCTATCATAAAAATAAATTAAATAATGTTGGACAATCCACACAGCATCACCTAGCCCCAAGCTAAACGAAGCTTGTGTTATGGGTACTAGATGACTGTATACATAATACAATTTTTGACTATACATAGAAAATGACCAAAACACCCTGAACTGAATCTGCAGATCGTACAAACATTTGTCTTGAGGCGGGAAAAGACAGAGGTCGTAAAAAAAAAATTAAAATCGAAGTTTCTGAGTAGTTTTCATGCAATTACTATCTTGTATTAGTGATTTATGTAGATTTTGTAGGATTGTAACATAAAACAAATCAGTAATGGTTAAATCTTGAGCCATCTAAGTAAGCTTATAGACAATTCAATATTTAATAATAATACTTTTCAAAGATTTTTTACAGGTCGAAATTTTCTTATGTATTTACTGAAATACTTTTTTAAAGAAACTATAATGATAGAAATTTTTTATGTTTTTCTTGAAATTAAGATCAGGATTCGTAGCAAAATTTATAAACACTATGTTTGCATAGAATGGTTTTTTACATCAATAATGTATCCTACATTATCTTGAAAGCATTGTTCAATTGAATACTTGACTTTACAGGTCATCCGGATGCTTACGTAATAAAATAACACAATTACATACATAAATATAACATTGTTTGTCTGTAGGTCGAGCCGCGATGAGAAGAGCCGTGACAAGGATCGCGACCGCGACCGCGACCGTGACCGCGACCGCGACCGCCGGCATCGCAAGGACAGACACCGTAAGAAAACTACTATATCTGTACATTCATCATCATCAGTCTATAATTAGTCCCCTGCTGGACATAGGCCTCCCCTAATTATATATCATTTGGTTATTGCCTATAATCCCCACGCTGGGCATGTGGGTTGGGATCGCAATTCGGTGGAGTTGTTCTGCAGAGGGCGCTGCTGCCCACCCCCTGGTTTGTCTCCCTTAGTCGCCTCTTACGACACCCACGGGAAGAGTTGGGGTGGTGAAATTCTATGCCGGCACCACACGGCAACTGTATAATGGAGTAGGTATTGTCCAATTCGACCAAATTGGTTGACAGGGAAAATAGAGCTATGAAACACAAAAGCAGGGTAATTAAATTTGGCAAGTTTGGTTATATCCTGAGTAAGGCATCTTTTTATCCTGGTAAGATGCCTACAAAGCCATGGGCAGAAGCTTATTAAAATGTACCCATGGAAAATACAAGTCCAGAAAAATCCAGAAAACGATGAATTATTAATCTATGGAATCAAACGAAAGTGTCAAAACAAGTGTCTAATTGCAGTTTGTGTTTACAGGTTCTCCACATGAGCGGTCTCGCCGGCGCTCCCGTGACCGACGCTAGCATTCACTGAGGTATCACAAATGCGCCTCGAACCGGTAAGTATACAATCCTACCCAATTCCGCAAGTCCAGCCCACAACCGACCCCACATCAGCTCCTACCCATTCCCCTCCAAAATAACATATAACTGTTTCAAACATCCCACAATATCCAAAAACCCTATCCAAAAATATAAAAAATACAAGTAATAAAATGAACACTGTTATTTTACAGCCTAATGTAGAATTCCAAAATATAACTTCGTTATATAATGGCAATAATGGGGCGTATTGTTGAGCCATTATCGATTCGGTAGTTGTCGTCACACCGACGGACCTGGCAGGTATTTTAATTGGTATTTTGAATAGTTGCCGAGAGGAGGCTTCCTATCTATCGTTTATTGGCGATTCCCAAGGAGCTGTTGGCTTCGGCATTGTTTTGAGGTATTCCTAAATATTATTTTTCGACGTCGCGTCGTGAACTCTGGTGCCGAAAGAAAATGCCAGGTATTTGTTATGATGTTGGTTTAGGGTTCAATACTAAACACTCATGTTTTTTTATTAATATGTATATCAGGAAAACATGTGATACTGATAACTGTGCTGTGTTCTATTAAAATAGCGAATTGTAATTCTGGAGATTTACCTATTATTGGGCAACAAAACTCATTATGTCCGTCGTACCATTCGATGTCGCATTACGGAGTTGGGAGCACGCACTGTGCGCATGTCAGAGCCTCTACTGTATGTTTCCAGGTACCCAAAATCTTTGTGTGGCAACAAGTTCTAGCTGCAATGTTAAATTATTTTTTACTTTGATTTATTTTAAATGTTGTAATTGAAACTTGATGCTACAAACTTATTAACCACCCCCACACCAACACAGAATTTGCTTGCTAGTGATTGTCAAGAATCTTAAAACTATTTAGATAAATTGGTATTAAATTGATCCTAGCAGCTGATTCCCTCCACTAATAAAGGGCTCTATACTAGCATACTCCATGGACTTTTCAGTTGGGACCGTGGACGTGAATCGCCGGGGAAAATGAGGTACTTTTCAAAATTCAGGCACTATTTCGAAGCGGTGGCGTTTCGCGGCGAACAAAAATTCACGTCGGAACAACTCTCCAACGGCTTTGAGGTGACATAGAATAGTCACATTTATTCTTGCAACACTCGCTGTTAAAAATTGTGTAACTGCATGAAATCGTTTACCGATTGACTACTTAGGTCTTAGAAATTTCTTTAGATGATAATTGTATGTGTACTGTGTAGATACAAAACGAACCCTAGGGAGGTCAGTTTTTTCTGTATACCAGATTCCACTCAGGATGATTCAGGTATTTATAATTTTGTTGTAATAACGAAGTATTGTCGCGTGTAATAATTGTGATTAGGGTTTATTTGATGAAATTAAATTCGCATTATAACACCGTTTGTTTTATTTTGAGATGCCTAACCAAACCCCATAACTAACAAGTAGGCAGGTAGGTAGGCCAGCCAAGCCAATGACGCAAGAAGGTAACGCCCGGTAATTATTCTAGACGTAGCCAGTATTAAGTAATAATAACTTCGGTAGCCTGGAGCAGCTTTAAACTTCGCAAGGGTCTTGCAAAGAGATCTAGACCTATTCTGTCGTATATTTTGTCCAACCGAAGATGACACTGATTGATGACCTGTTAACTGACGACAGTAGTCCTCGGATCTTGATTTATGATGGAGCCAGAAAATAAGAAGTTGAGGGCAGAGCAGAATTAACGCCCGGTGTTAATAAAGACGGTAGCCAGTTGTAACTTCGTTAGCCTGGAGTAATTCGCAAGGGTCTGGCTAGTCAAAGAGATCTAGACCGATCTGTGTATGGTTTTGACCGTCCAACCGAAGATGACGCTGATTGATGACCTGTTAACTGACGGTAGTTTCCTCGGCTCTTGATTTAACATTGAACCATTAAATAAGAATTTAAGAATGGCGATTATGAAAAATTTACTTTTGATGGCGGTCGTCTCGTCGTGATACTGGACTGGGAAGATTTATGAATTAGTTTTAAGAGAATTTCAATAACCAGTCTTTATGCGAGCAAAAAAAATTATCACACGTAGTTGGCACCTTATTAACAATTTCAGTACCGCAATTTTTATTTGCGACTTTTCAGATGTTCTATAAAATAGAATCAAGAGTTTTCTTTTATTTTTTAAACCTACGCCATCTGCACACATAATGATTAGTACTTTTTTAACGGCTATTTATCGCGCTATTTTTTGTCATCTCGTGACCACGACGGAGTGCAAACCTGTTGAAACGTCGAGAAAAATTAAAAAAACAATAACGCGATAAATACCCGTTAAAATAGTACTAATCAAAATCAAGAGTGACAAAAGAATTATGATTAGCGAACCTCGCAAAATTTTAGAGGCTTTGCGGTGGTATTTTTGGAGTTTGGTGGAGTAAGCAAGGTATAAAGATTTTTTTTTGTTACCCTTTCGGATGGTCACGTGGTAGTATAATAAAAATTATAATAGGCCGTTCAAAATGGTTGAGAAATTGTGACATTTTCGCAAGGCTGTTAAAAAGCTTAGAAGACTTCAGAATTAACGGCGAGCGGAGCGAGCCGCGAATTTTTTTTTGACATTTTCAGTCGTTACTAAATAGTTTAGAAAAGTATGCTATAGGTAACTAAAGACATAATAAGTCAATTACGGAAATACAAGAAAATAGGTATTGATTTACGAAATTAAATTAAGTAATGTCGCAATCTGCCTGCCTAGCTGGAATCGGCCTTAATGAATGCGATGCGTGCACCTAGCTCATTTACATAAAATGTAGAGACAAGTTTTGACGAAAAAATTTTGAGTTTTCTAGGGAGAATAACTTTAAATAAATAAAAGAATTAAGTGCTGCGTGCTTACAATTACAAACAATGCCATATATGTAGATACACAATAGGAAACGCATGGCACGGTGCGCGAGCGCGCCCCACCCGTTACCGACAACGCAGAGCGCGCTGTAGCAAATCGGAGACGAAATAAGACGAAAAAAATTTTATGTTTTTAAAGGAGAATAACCATTTAAAGTGCTGCTTGCCACTTAGGTATATCCGAGAAAATTTAATATATTAAAGTTAGATTTTAACGGTGCCTCAACATTTCGGGGGGGGTTTGAACCCCCAAAACCCCCCCCCCCTCCCTACGGCCATGCTATACAATAAACGGCGAGCGGAGCAAGCCGCGATTTTTTTTCGAGACTTATTCGGACGTAGGCTTAAAACTTATAAGAGAAGTTATAATATTGTACTAACCGTCACTACTCACTCCTACTGATAGTGAATTTATGCGGGATTTATCGGCAAAGCAAGACAATAGCAGGACTTTCGTTGTTTTGCAGTTGGCTAGGTACATTTTTTTGACCTCTAGGGGGGGCAGCTGCCCCCTCTGCCCCCCCTGGCGACGCCCTTGTATTGAGTGTTGAAGGTAGCAACACAATTATTACGTGACATTAACAAACAAACAGCAACACCTTGCCGTTTGCGGTGACAAACTCTGTGGCGCGGTGGCGGGTGGGAGCGGGTGGGCGAAGGTCCGCCTGCGACGCAGGAGGTTGCGGGTCCGATTCCCGCCTCGGGATAAATACGTTGTACGATCTGCGAATAATATTTGTTAAGGATGTTCTGTTCGTTTTTCTATGTATAATAAAAAATATCAATGTACCTATTTTATTATGTTTGTCAGTTATCTGGTAGGTACCCATCACAAGCCCTGCTTATGGGGCTAGATAATGCTGTGTGATTTGTCCAGCATTATTTATTTGTTGAATGCAGACATTCCGATAAATATAATGGTAAATTGGCTCCATCAGCCATAATTTTTTCGGGATAGTGGGCAGAGCAGAGACCTTAGACGGGTGTATGTGTATATATGGACACACGCACGCACTTCCGCGTCCGTCACGTTCACACAAGTGCGTTTAGAGGCAAATAAATCTTTTAATTCTTAGAAGGATAATCAGAAACAAACATTGGTGGAAGATGCAATGGCATGACACCAGATGCAGAGCGAACAGCGTTGAACACTTGCCATCCGTAACATAATTCATACGTACGACGCGACGACACGGTCTATAAACCTTGTTTTTGCGGTGCCATAAAAAAAGAAGTTGATGTTGAACTCGGTTGAAGTAACTTTGTTTTTATATCCGTTTGCCTGGTTTATTTATTATTTTTAACGTGGAATTCACACAAATAACAACAATTCCACCAATTTTAAGCTTGGATCACACTATGAACAAAGAAAGGGAAGATAAAGAAGATCAACAAAAGGCACGAGCTCTTCTAAGAACCAAGTTTTTGCACGCGATATCTGAATTAAACGGTAGGGCTTATTAACTTATTTCCTCCAAGAAATCAGAGACATAACAGTTATGAGAGCTTTTATATTTTGGTACCTGTGTACTTCAGAAGAGGCCACGCGCTGGTCCATCCTAACAGAAGTTATGTATGAGGACCGTGGCACACTCAAATTGTGTATTTTTTTATAAAGTAAAATTATTTTTTTGTATCTATAGAGGCCGATATTGGAACTTCGTTTATTTTATGGAGGACCAGACTTATTACGCTTAAACCAGCCATCCTATATTGACATTTGAAAGTCCTCTGAATGACCCTGAAAGCCATTTCAATTGCCTTCGTTATAACAATTGCAATTTACAATGGCTATTCAACTAGTGTAGCTAACTAATCTTAGCATGAACTTCTTACTCAGTTGATACTTTTTTGTCTTATTCTCAAATAGACAAAACCCCAAGTGTTGAGTGTAAAGTGAGTAAAAAATCCATTAGGTAGGTACCTAACCTAGTTACGTCAAATCCAAAGCAGAAATATATTATTATTATTGTTGTTCCAGACCAGCCTTGTGAAATGACAACAGTTGAGAAGTCCAACTTAAGTGGCAACTTCAAAGGATGGAAGTCAGATGGATCACAAATTATTGTCGACAACTTTATAACTCCAGCTGGACTGAATATGAAAACATCATTATTACGCGCAACAGATATTCTTTCAATAGAATATACTAATAATATTGAATTAAGTAATCACTGAGAGAAAAAAAAAAGAAGAGAGATGAGTTGATAGCCAATCCCGGAATCAACTTGAAAGGCAAGAGTATTTAACTAGCAACCTCTATGGCCTTACAGCTGTTATTTCCTGTGATGCAGGCATGATGAAGTCCAAAACGTCTCTCACAGCGGGAGAAATGATTGCAGACATTTGGTCGGGTGTTATGAGTATTTTCTATGTATAGTAAAAATATATTTATGTTAGTAGTGTATTAAGTATATCAGTTATCTAGTACCCATTATTCAAGGTCTAGTGTGTTTGCAGATGCTGTGAATTGTCTAGCATTATTTACTTATTATATTTGTATGTATGTTAGTCTGTAAGGTATTTGTTGATATGGGCCCTAGAATAAGATTTTTACCATCCATAACTGTTCTTATGTTACCTGAAATAAATGATTGATTATTATAATTATTATTTTGTATAGCCTGTTTATTAATTATTTAAATCCATTGTCGTAATGCATGATACATGTAACCATCTATATTGCTTAGTTAGAAATTAGCGAGGAAGTAGAAATTAAAATTTATTCATTTACAGTATTCTGAATGTGTGTTTTTTAAATTTTACTTCAATTAGTGAATGTAACCTATTAAGTAGGTAATAAATGAAAGGTAGGTAACTGATGTATTGAGGTAATTTCTTGGAATTTAATGCTTGTTTCGTAAGTAATTCTGTTGATTTCACTCTCAACAACTGAGTCTGTCATGCATGAGACAAAAATATCAAACTAAAAAAGCCTAATAAAAAAGCGACGAAAAAATTCAACAGAATAGCCACAGGGTGCTTTTTTATTAATATCAACAAATAAATAAATAATTTTTGTATTCTAGTCCTTTATCTTGAAAAAATCTTTATCGTGTGCGAAAAATCTAACTAAGTTGCGCGGGAAACAAATGTTTTTTGGTCGCAGAAATAAGGGAACAGATGATTGGCATATTCATATCGCTACGGATTCGTAGGAATCAGCGGCGTTGCTAGATTGACGTCATGATAGTAGTTACAGTGCCAGACTTAGGTAAATATCTCTTCAAGTAGGTACCGGGCCACTATTTATTTTGCTTAAGGCACTGGGAGGGTCTATTGCACTATTTATGGCAGAGACTTTTTTTTTTCACAGCAATTAAAACTAGCCAAAAATGTATTTACTTAGGTACCTACCGCAAATTGTACCTAAACTTTATGCGTGCAGATGCAGAGTACCTACCTATTCAGCCCGATTGGTTAAGTTACTGATTATGGCGTTGTCTTGTGATTAGGTATGATAATGAAAAGCACACATCTTCATCAATTTACGCCCTTTATAATGGTCAGGATTTCAAAACTTTGTTTATACATATAGGCTAATTACAAACAACGCGCTGAGACAAGTAAAATTTGAAAGTATTTGCCCGCGGCTTCGCATATGTAGGTACGTTTCTCATGGGAACTTATCTATAGGATAAAAAGTAGCCTAATATGTTCAGGGTTACACCTGAATAATGTGCATATTTCAGCCTAACCCGTTCAGTAGGTAGGTAGGTAGGTACCTAGTTTTGGCGTGAACAAATACCTAACAATCATTCAACCATCCAATCGTTAGGATATCAGTGTTCTGTGATCCAATCTTTCCCTCGCGTCTACATAGAAGTTTTGAACTTGTTAGAGCGAGGTCTTGCAACTAAGACTAAGAAACTAGGTTTAAAACACAAACTCATGTTCCTATTAAGGCTTTTTGAAATGAACGTTTCCCATTCCATGATAAGACGCAATAAAGAGGTAAGTACGACGACCACTGTGGCGCGGT
Organism: Eupithecia pulchellata; assembly: GCA_963931895.1. Classification (NCBI taxonomy): domain Eukaryota; kingdom Metazoa; phylum Arthropoda; class Insecta; order Lepidoptera; family Geometridae; genus Eupithecia; species Eupithecia pulchellata. Next base: position 4,251,566 of record OZ007529.1, on the reverse strand, counting down.
GGGCGAAGGTCCGCCTGCGACGCAGGAGGTTGCGGGTTCGATTCCCGCCTCGGGACAAATATTTGTACGATCTGCAGATATTTGTTCAGGGGTTCTGGTTGTTTTCTATGTATAATAAAAAATATCTATCTATTTAATAATATTGTATTATGTATATCAGTCATCTAGTACCCATAACACAAGCTCTGCTTAGCTTGGGGCTAGATGATGCTGTGTGGATTGTCCAGCATTATTATTATTAAGTACATTAGGTATGTACCTAGTGAGACAGGACCGGGTCCTTTGGGAGGCATGCCATGCGTGGGGCCGTGGCCAACAGCACAGAGCTCTATAAGATTCTAAAGGCTCATAATAATTCTAAAGGCGAAGGCTATACAAACGAGGATGTCGTTTGCACAATATGATGCCTACACCCGAAGATGAATCCGCCAGTTGTAGAGAAAAGTAAAATCGCTAGATGGAGTATTTTGGCTATGGGGGAGTGCGGACGCCATCTATAAACATAGTCTCATCATAAGCAACAGGGCTGCGTTCACAACCTACGCTCGAGCGCGCTCGGAGTGCAACTAGGTCGTTCATGACCTCAGGAGAAACGCTCGGTTGTTATTAACTAAAGCGTTCACAACCTGCGACGGTTGCAACTTATTACCGGTGTAATTCGATCGACGAAAAACACTCTGACATTGACAGATATTTTCCGTTGTCATAGTTTGTTATCTACTTAACAAGATTTCTACAGTAAATTTCAAAATTTTCAGAATTTATCAGTTATCGATCGTAGTTACAGTCAGTATACAATTTACCTCAAAGTAACCGCAAAACAAAAACAAAACAAAAGAACGTCCGGCAACTGTAACGTCAGTTTTGTCATGATAATGTCAACTTTGACGTATAACAACCGACTCGTTCTGAACCTTCGGATGAGTTAAAATTTACACCAAACAACCGCATCCTGAGCCTCTGAACGCAGCCCAGCTTATCATGAGACCGTTACCAAAAACGGCAGATGGTGGGATGCCGAATGCAGGATGGGTTCCTCAAACTACTGGCGTAAATTCACAACACCACCGCACCGGTGCAAACAACTGAAGGGTAGATAGAGAGGTGTGATCCCCATATTGTCTGTGAGTGGGTTTCCTCGTTATTACGCCGCATGATAACCAGGAACTTCCCCGTGAGCACTAGACACCCGTGGTGTCGTTACTCACCAACAGCTCATCACACAAGCTGCCTGCCAATCATTATTATTTATAGTACCTACATAGGTAATATAAATAATACCTAATGATTCGCAGGTATTTTTTATGTGTGATGTGACTATTATCCTGCCTTTAAATCTATCCTCAAAATAAACGGAGTTCTCTACCTAACGAGGCACGGAGTTTGCGAAAAACGAAAACACGTGGATCGGCGTCTTGGGGATAAATGGACGTCTACGAGGATGGATGAGGCTACTTTGTATGGGTTATTAGGTTTTTGTTCCCGAAATGACGTAGGTAGCGCCTATTTACTGTGCTTACGATTTATTTACTTTTCTGGTTATTTCGCATAATCACCTAAAGTAGGAAACGTGTAAGAACTCTAGGTGTAAGAACACCTTTGTGAAAAAAAAATAATGAATACTGATGATGATGACTTCAATACTTGATACAATAATTTTATAATGAAACATGAACAATTCAAGAATTACCTGTCTAATATTTCCATAGATACCTACTGGATGGGTATAGCTATACTAAACCCACGGATGGCAGCTTTGCGAAGAGGCCTAGTTAAACGTGTGTGCTCTATTTTAATTTCGCTCTCGTGAGAATTGATTTGTTGATAAGTATGTAGGTAGTAAGTACCTAGTTAAAAACTACATTCAGCCTGCATCGCTGAATCAGTTACATACTTACCTAGAGAGAAAGTTCTCGTGCAAGTTACATACAAGGCCTACGTATAAATTAGGGATGACCTAAAACGAAGAAAAGGTGAAAAACTCTACTCAAGTTAATATTCATAATATTATTAATTAATGATTTCAGGCAACATTAGTCAATATACCTACAAGATGTGAAATATTTTAAAACTACAACTACAACACCAGCCTATATCAGTCCACTGCTGGACATAGGCCTCCCCTAATGTGCGCCAAAGGCGGCGTTATTTCATCTGGGGGTTATTGCCCATAATCCCCACGCTGGGCATGCGGGTTGGGGATCGCAGTTCGGTGGAGTTGTTCTACAGAGGGCGCTGCTGCCCGCCCCCCGGTGTGTTTCCCTTAGTCGCCTCTTACGACATCCACGGGAAGAGTGGGAGTGGTAAAATTCTATGCCGGCACCACACGGCCATTTTTAAAACTACAAAATGTTAAATATCTACATCTACCTTAGTCTAACATCAAATCAAAGTTCATAAAATAAACCTGTTTACTAAAAGCTACTCGTACCACGTTGTGATGGCGATTTTTTATACATATCACAAAAAAAATATGAATTATGGATGAAGCTGTCTTCTAACACTGCTCAGCAGCAATTTTTTATTTATTTGTTGTTTACGATCTCGTCACCCAGTTTAAATAGAGACATTTCCTTGGTATAATTAATTAAGAAAATGAATAAAAAAAAATCGTAGAAGGCTTTAATGATAGTTTTATTTAAATTATTATTAAAGAAATGCACATCATCAGGTGTTGTATTATCCTAGTTATTGTTTCTTTTTTTTATGTCAAACCTATGTATAAGATATGCCTACCTCTTTTTATTTGACCAAATAACTGAATCTTTATTTCTTCAGTCATCCATCACGCATCGCTCAAGTAAGTCCAATATTCTTAATTTAGAGTGGCAGGCACATCCCTAGTGTAATGCTTACACTCACAAGGCCGGAGCCCCGGCCAGACCTGTTGCTGAATCGATTTGTGCCGCACACTAAGACTTGTAGGCGCAGCTTTTAACGCAGTTCTGAATTTCAATATTTATTGAACAAGGCAAGGTTTGAGTTATTTATGGCGCAGAGCCTTGGACATGGCAAATGCTGCGCTCGTCGAAGATCAGTTACATATTTTTCTACCATCTACCTGCACACAAAGGAGCTGCTACATACTACAACCATACACAGCTTATTTGTGTTTTTTTCTTGTCTCGTAGTTTGTACATACATAATTATGTAGCCTATCTATGTTTGCCCTATTGTATTGATTTATTGTTAATTAGTAATAATACTGTACGAATTTTTTATGTGTGTGCTTTATAGCTATAAAACAAGTTATTTCTAGCTCGCTCGGGTACAGTTATTTATCACAAGGTAGGTACACGTAGTTTTTAGGGTTTTGCCATCGGTTGCAAAACCCTTATGAAATCGCTTTGGGTCTGTTTTGTGTTTTGAATCTTTAATATCTCAGAAACTACTGCAGCTATTGACTTGAAATTTGAAATAATAATACATTTTGTGCGCCCGCACATATTTATAGAAAAATAAATGAAAATAAATAAAAAATCAAAATGAAGATTTTCCATACAAATTTTGAAATCGAAATTTTAAATGGAACGTACAAAGTCGAAAGTGGTATCAAATGAAAGGTAATCGTTTGTAGATTTCAAAATAGTTTTTGAAATTTCGGTAGATTTCATACTTTTTAAAATATTTTGAAAATGGTCAAAAAAATGACCGTTCCCCCCCCCCTATCTCCGAAGATTGCAGAGCGATCGACGTGATATGTACCAAGTGTTTGCAGGTATTGATCTATATTTTATAGGAAAAATATAGAGAAGTCTGTAAAAATAATACTTTTTGAAATATGGTCAAAAAAGGGCGGGAAAAATTTCTAAAGGGGTGACTACCCCCCCGAATTGGGTATCAAATGAAAGGTATTGGTTTGTACATTCCAATGCAGTTTTTGAAATTTCGATAGATTTTATACTTTTTGATATATTTTGAAAAAGGTCGAAAAATTGACCGGTACCCCCCCCTCTATCTCCGAAGATTGCAGAACGATCGATTTGATATGTAAAAGTTTTTGTAGGTATTGATCTATATTTTACAGGAAAAATATAGAGAAATCTGTAAAAATAATACTTTTTGAAATATGGTCAAAAAAGGGCAAGAAAAATTTCTAAAGGGGTGACTACCCCACCGAGTTGGGTATCAAATGAAAGGTATCAGTTTGTACATTTTAATGCAGTTTTTGAAATTTCGATAGGTTTTATACTTTTTGAAATATTTTGAAAAAGGTCGAAAATTTGACCGTTCCCCCCCCTCTATCTCCGAAGATAGCAGAGTGATCTATATAAAATGTACTAAGCGTTTGTAGATATAGGTCTATATTTTACAGGAAAAATATAGAGAAGCCTGTAAAAACAATACTTTTCGAAATATGGTCAAAAAACGAGTTTTCATACAATGGGGGCTATTTCATTGAGAGCAATATTAAATCAAAGGTATGGATTTCGACAATTCAAAACAGGTTTTAAAAATCGTCTAAGTTTCATACTTAGTGAAATACGCAGAAAAAAGTCGAAAAAATAATTGTAGGTACCAACCCACTTACCTACCCACTAATCTCTGTAGTAACTGTAATAGTAGGGTTCCACAGCGCCACGAAACCGTTGTTCTCAAAATTTTAAAGTCCATACCCAATGTATTCCACTGCGCTCGAAGAATATTTAGATAATAAGATTATGGAATTCATGAATTCCACCGTGCTCCAAAAAAATATGAGACGAGTAATGTATCCTGGATAATCCACACAACATCATTTAGCGACAAGCTAAGCAAGCTTGTGTAATTCGTACTACTACGATATCTGTTATACTTAATAAAGTATATATAAGTATCACATTAGATGATTTATTTTTGTGTACGTAGAAAAGGACTAGAACACTCGAACAAATAATCTGCAGATCTATAAATATTAGTCCCGAGGCGGGAATCAAACCGCAACCTCCTGCGTTGTAAGCCCACCGCGCTAACAGGTCGTCAATATACGTACCTACCTAAACGACAAAAGTTCAAAACCCTCGGCGCGCGAGTTACACTCGCACTTGTCGTACTTGTTTATTAGATCTATCACCAATTCGTAACCGTGCTTGGAAGTAATTTTGTAAAAGCGCTACGTCGTAGCACTTCAACAGGCCTAACGAATAATTGGCCGTGTGGTGCCGGCATAGAATTTCACCACCCCAACTCTTCCCGTGGGTGTTGTAAGAGGCGACTAAGGGAGACACACCGGGGGGCGGGCAGCAGCACCCTCTGCAGAACAACTCCACCGTACTGCGGTCCCCAACCCGCATGCCCAGCGTGGGGATTATGGACAATAACCCCCAAATAATGATGCCATCTATGGCGCTCATTAGGGGAGGCCTATGTCCAGCAGTGGACTATTATAGGCTGGTGATGATGATGATGAACGAATAATCAGGTATTGCCGGCGTTTGTTTAGATTTAGATACTCACTAGCACATAAATTAATTAACAGTTTAATGAAAATATTTCCAGAGAGAACAATGACCCGAATGGTTATTTAAGTAAAATTAATTAGGGATGACTGGAAAAATAAGGTTATTTTTGTAGCCGCGTAGAGGGATCATTGTTTCAACTCGATACGCTACAGTAATAATTTTGAGGAAAGTGTAAACGCTTTTCTAAAATAATTACCTACATAGCTTAGCTAGAAAATCTTTCTATTAACTATTAGGTTATTGTTAATGCTGTGAAGTAATGAAGTGTTTAATCTGAACCAAGGCGCTTTATGGCTGTTTGCACGTGTCCATAAAACGTACCGATGGGCTACTTTCTATTAGAAAACAATACGTTTAAAGCCACATACTAGATAGATTCTAAAATATTTCATTTGTACGTACGTATGAACTACGTATGCGTACTGAAATACGTTTGAACAGCTGCTAGAAAAAGTACAGTGGGTTGCGCAAAATGGCCTACTTTTACATACGAAAGTACCTTTGTAACATCTGTTTGTTTTGCATAATAAGTAAGTAAATAATATAATATTTGTAGAACTAATTAAGAAATTGTTGGATTTTAGCTGTCTTTCTGTATAAAAGAAAGCAGGTAAAGATGTAGAGACAGTTAATTAAATTTAAACTGAGTTGACACCAGTCGATAATATATAAGTTTAGTAACAATTATAAAACTATAAATTCTTGTTAAATAGAGCAAGCCAACACACTGAAGTTTAAAGAAAAGATTCAAGTTTTTCTTCTGTCGTCTTGTTGTCTTTTTTACATCCTAGTCATTATCATTATGAAAATTATTATCGTGGTAAGTTTACTTACGTGCTTATAACAAACAAGCAGTCCACCCCGGCTTCGCACGGGTATTACATACAAAAATTTCAGAAATTATACACCCTATCACGATGGGTTTCACAGTTTTCATACGGATCCCTTACTTTTTTTAACAGCATTGGGGTTTTTGACATTGACTCGACACTCCATAACTTACACTGGCCGTAGAGAAAAACCAAGCAACGTGCGCTATTTATTCAACCTCTTTTTCTATGATGACGCGCCATAATAGAAAAAGAGGTTGAATATACAGCAGTCAGTCATGTGATATAACATTTGTTTACAGTTTTTCTTGTGTAGTACAGCGTTGAACAGGACTGTAAAATGCGAAGAAGAAGAATGCAACATTTATGAAAAGGAATCACCAAACATCAAGAATCGTTATGTGAAAGAATTGGCAGGCACATTTTTTGCAGGTGAGATAAAAGTTTTTTTGTATTTTTGGCGGGAACATAATAATTTTGAACATATCAGCCATAACACAATAGCCATTGAGCGATACTAAAGCCATCAAAGAAAAAAATACTATTTGATTATTGTGTACTAGTTTTATGTTACCTATAGACCAATGAAGTCTGAAATAAAGATTAATTTAATACCTGTTTTAGTTTGCAGTTACCTCAATTATTTCAATTGTAAATACTACTTCTAATTTGGTTATCTAATTGTATTTTTGTTTTGTACAAAGATAAACCAAAAGAAGAAAACTAAACAAAGAAAATTTTAATTTATTCAGCCCACATGGTGTTTATATACTTTATGTAAAATTAAATTTTCCAGCGTTAAAGGACGAGCCATATTTGAAACTGAACCAAACAGTCCTGGACAGCATCCGCGGTGGCATTAGCCTGGGAATCGTTTACGACGACGGCGATACTAAGAGCATAGTGAATCTGATACATTTGAAGGATAAAAATAAAGACGTGGATGAAAGTGATAGTGAATCTTATGAAGAGTACGGATTGTTTTGAAAATCTATTGTTTTAATCTCGTAATTTTTTATACATATTTTCTATCTTGCTTGATGAAAAGGAAACATGCCAGGTTCTTGTATAAATAAACAATTTGGAAAAATACCATTATTTCAAAATACTTCCATAAAAACTCCTTCAGACAAAGGTACTTTAATTTTTTTGATTTACCGCGATTTGAGTTTTGCGTTTGCGCCATTCCGCGAAAGGCACTTGATACTGTGCCAAAATATTGGATAACTCAAATCATGTTAGAGCCTTCAGAAAATTTAAGAAGGTCATTTACAGTTATTCTAACTAACATCTTGTTTCTCCAAATAATGGAGAGAGGGTCACTGGAGAGGTTTTAGTGGTTATTACGTCCTTCTCAGGGCGTTGAGTCCCACATAATTCTGTCCCCCCAGACCAGTTTATTCGTAAATGAATTTCCTCGCCGAAAACGAAAAAAAAGTGTACTTACCTAACTACTCAACAATAAAACGCTTTTGTAAAATTACGCCTAAAAGGTAAATAAAAAATAACAATGTTTAAGTATAATAAAGTAACCACAAAGTTACCAGGGAGGTAGTAAATCCCTAAAGATTTATCCTGTAACTTCCCCACAATGACCCTTGAAAACGTGATACAAAAATGTATTGTCATACAAAGTGGAGAAATATAACCGCATGATTCTATAAACGAATCCAAAGGTAGGAATGGCACAAATCTATCACATCAATGTTGCGTGGAGTAAGGAAATTTAAGGAGAATTGTATAACATTTCAGAAGGAATTACAAATTGTAAATCTAACTCGTACAAGAGCTCTGGACCAAACAATATCATACAATAGTAAGAAATAAAAAAAGAGTTAATTACGGTCAAACAAACATGGTATCAAAAATTGGTCTTACATTATACAACCCCATACAGTCCCGTTGGGAAGGAACCATTGAAATATAAGAAACATGCGTGTTTTAGAACATAATATATTTAAACAATATCAGATAACATATTATCTGATTATCTGATTTATATTTAGGTTTCAAAACATATCTTCAAAAATTTTAAATGTTCTGAATATTTATCTCTGAAGTCGCTCAGTTATTTAACAACTAACTATGATTATTATTATGATTACCGGTCGCAGCACATATTGCGTCATTACATTACGTGTTAGTAATTAGGTTTATTTTATGTATGTTAGATTAAGGTATATATTTTATATGGGCCTTAGTTTTTAAGTATTTTCCATCTTGTACTAGACTAATGTTGGCTGAAATAAATGAATATTATTATTATTTTATTATCAATATTGAATGTTTTATTTTACACCGTCTTAACTTCTTTAGTCTATATTGGTCCAACCGACGACTCTTGGTTTATCTTGCGGTCACCAGATTCGCTAGAGATACTCTTATATAATATCCCAGTCATCAGAGCATACCTTTTTACCTGTCTTTTTGTAAGTAGGTACTCTACTTACAAACACATTTGGGTAAGGATTTGGAAAGGCAAAAACATTTTTGGTTGGGTTTGTAAAGGCTAAAACATTTTTATGATTCACGCATTTTCGTTTGTTTTTGGTTGTTGTATTACCTTACACTGCTAATTTTATTATAGCTAGCTTATTATAACGAGTACACTTTTCTACCTTATATTATAGGCATTATAAATATTGTAAACAAACAGTCTTTTCTCTTATGTCGCACTACTCAAAGTACTTCACGAATCCCCAAATAGCCGTAATGAGAGCTTTGTCCGCTATAAGGGCATCGTTAGGGCTCGCAGGGTCATTGAAAAACTTAATGATGGTTTCATGGTTCTTCCTGTCATGGTTTCCAGTATAAATTTAATTCAATTTGAAAATTATCACGATTCTTTTGGTTTTTTCCTCAGTTAAACTTTTCAAATGTAAAGTAAAATCCTCTTAATCATTAGGTAAAATGAAGCCAAACCACATTCAAGCCAAATTTTCTGAATTCGTCTACACGCAATCATCAACTTAGCGAGGCTCTCGTTTTAATTAAAATTCTAATGATAATCTCGAATCGAGGTCGAGAGTAATAAATCCAAGGGACTTGTGTCCCCTGAGACTTCCCTGAAAAACTCGCCTGGTGCCATTTGTACGTTATTGTACCAAACTTCCCTGTATTTATAAATGGATGGCGGAATTTTTAGACAAACAATGTATTTGGAAAATGTTCTGCGAACAACGGTTGCTAAATGAAACATTCTTTGTTGATCTCCAACGGTTGACCTAATTTTAAAATGGCAGATCAACACAATTTGAAATTGGTTTGTAAAGTGTTGCCACAACATCGCGGGCAGATTGAGGGGAAAGATAAGAAATTCACCAATTTTTATCATCTCGTTATTTCAAGATCACAGGAAATAGGAACCCTTATTATCCAAATGGATTTTGGATTAAAACTCCAAGCAAACTCCAAGTAAGTACAAAGTCGAAGAAACTTTGCACTTAGCGTTGCGACAGCAGAATTTTTAGGTTTAAATCTATAGGTAAGTTTAACGTCAAGGTATATTTTATGAATTGCGAACCAAAAACTAGGAATTGAAGTCATCAAGTCACCCAATTGACTGTGGGACCGTGGTTGAAGCAATTCTATCTAAATCCCTTGCAATCCGCGTGTAATCCATTACCCGGCAACGTCGGAACCAATAGAACATTCGCGATAACAACCAGAACAATGCTGTTTGGGCTCTCCCATTGGAAAGCTGTTAATGCACAGGCACGGTCAAATAGTAGTTACACTAAACAAGTGCGTGGTTGTTGGTGGCTATAAAGTAGCTGAGCTATACCCGGAAAAAGCAAGATGTTTTGTTGTTACTAGGTTGTAATTGTAATTGTAAAGTGCGGTGATAGGTAAGGTAGGATATAATATAGGTACACCATTTGTATTTTTTAAGTATTGTTTTTTTGAAGAAGCTTACCTACATTCAAAAGTAACGACGTTTTGCAGACGTAAATATTTTATCAGATTTAAAAAATAATTTACCATACAAAATAGATACCGATCCAAAACGCAGTACCCTGCGGTATGCGTACACTTATTCGTATTAAAAAAGTCTAGAGTGGTAATTTGTTCCGTTGAAGTGTGCAGCGGTGAGGTGCAATCACGCTGTGTGTCTTATCTCGACAATACCGATCTATTTGATAACTGCGGCAAAATCAAATACCGCTTCTCCCCACAGATACACACGTTGTTCCGCTTACCGCAAAGTTTTGCGTCCCGATCAAGAGACCAAAGCAAATGACCTCGTTATGATGTATTCTTGAATCAAGTAGTATAACACAAAGTTATACTCTATATCTATTTATCTCTAGCACTAAATACTCTATAGTTTTTCAAGCTTACGATAACAACCTCCAACGTGAAACTATTATCCGAATTCCCCCTCGAGCAAAAACAGACCAAACTTATGTTTACAAAGAAGCGGTTGTGTGATTAACGAGGTACCTACGTAATTTGCGGATGAGGGTCACCAGAGGTTGGCATCTTTGCACTTAATCCGGCCCTGGGAGGTCACGTGGAGATTTGCGCGACCAAGGACCAATCGATGGGCTGATAGCTTGAGATAGAAGGGGTGGGAACTGAAGGTATTTAATATTGAAGCTGTCGTAGGTGAGATAGACATATATTAATAGATAGATAGACATTAATAGGTGGTTGAAATTAAGATAAATCGAAAAGAAGATCTTGAAAAGATTGCATATAGAGTTTACAAAATGAATTCGAGTCTTCATGTAATTATCTGTCACCATAATGTTTTGTATAGTGGAGAAATGACATTGCTGTTGTACCATAGAATAGACCAAACCTTTTGATTAATTGTAACCTATTATGATTTACTAGCTGGGTGTCCGCGGTTTCACCCGCGTAGCTCCCGATCCCGTGGGATTTTCGAGATAAAAAGTGGCCCATATGTTCACTATATGATAACCTATCTGTGTACCAAGTTTCATCAAAATTTTTACGCGAAAGAGTAATAAACGTCCATCCAGTAAGCATCCATTCTTAACTTTCGCTTCTTTTGTGTAAATTATTGAATTGGAAGTAGAAGTAGTTGTTTCAATATTTCACGCAATGGATAAATTCAAGTTCAGGTTTATTTATTAATTTGTGACACACAGGTATTACAGGGATGTTCACACGTAAAATTAAGCGCACTGTGATCTGCCATTAGGCGTACAAATTCAAACGGTTCGGTACCTATTTATTTCTGTCTATTCCACGGTACATAACAATCGTTGTTCTTGACCTACTAACAATTGATCATTTATCCATAGTTTGCATTACACAGTAAAATTTCCCTGACGGACAATGTGATTAAAATTTTCTTGCCTGACGCTGAGTTCTATTTCACTTTCAGTGCGGTGCGGCGTTATTCAGTATTTTTTGTAATTTCTGGCTATTCGAAGTTTACTACTCTATTATCGTTATCAATGAAAAAAATGAGCCAACTTTACATACTTACCTATTTCCAATATAGTTAAACAGGACTCGAAACTTTACTTTTCACTGTCGGTCACATAATCTGAAGTCATCGACCATTGTGAATACGACAAATAGGACTGAATTTCTTAACAATATGGAAAAAATATGACCAACGTATATTCCTTATACATATTCACTCCAGCTCTGGTTTTACATAATGACAATAGAAGTTTAACTTTACTTGTTTATAAATAATAGCTAGTTGTTATGTATTTGAAACGACAACGCACTCAATGGTATTTTGGAATGACCCCTAATCGATAGAGAATAACCCCAATCCGACCTTATTATTTGACCTTGTAACATAATTCTACTTCCCGTTCATTCCAACTTTGCCAAACGCACGCCAATCGCTAACAAACCAGAGCAAACTGTGAACTAATAAAATAACTTCGCAAATAAATTGGCAACCCTAGTCTTGGTAACAAAATGAAATGTTTTTTCACTTGTAGAAGAATCTGAATGATAAAAACCTGGGCTGGGCAAACTTGGACTTTGTAAAACTTAGCAAGGTCTTGCATTTGTCATGTTTACCTACGTGCTATGCGATTACAGTAATATTCATTGGATTGCTATACGGGGAGACTGGATATTAATCTCATGTTAGTTAATATGCAGGTGTGGGCATTCTTTCAAAGGCATTGGTTTGTACTTTCTAAGTGTTTCCCAACGGTAAATAAATTCTCAAATTGGCAATAGTCGGAAAAACTCATGTTGAAGTAAACAATTTCGTCGGCAATCGGCCACATCTCGCCAGAAAACTGTATTTTGTTTCAGTGAAGTTTAGAAAATAAAATAAATAACAATCAGTTATTTCCGAAAGCAGATGGATGGCCTATTCAATGGGAAAGGGAGATATTAGCGTAATCGCACACTTGAACTGTGATACGGCCGTCTTCACTGGCGTGTCAGAAATTGCAAGGACATTAAAATTATGTATATTATACTATACATATTATTATACACGGTGTAACATAATATGTGTACTAAGCGAAAGGGGGAGAATTTCCACCTCCCCGGGGACCAACTTTTGTTCAACGACTTTTCGAATTTCGATCGGTATCTCGGAAAAAACTGCATCAAAGTTTCAACATGGACAGCTGATTTTTTACGAAGTGACAACCCTAATGGCAGCGGTTTCATTGTACCTGTGACAATGACGTCAGTATGGTCACAGATGTAGAGTGATAGATAGATAGATATATAGATTAGGTAGTCTCCCGCCCCGCCATAGCTGAACTCTACGAAGATAAATACCTACCTACCTGCAGTGGTAGTAGGTATGTATAGGTTACCCGGATAGGGAAATAAAATAGAAAAAAAAATTAAAAAATAAGATAATTAAAATAGGATTTTTTAATTACAATTGATCATCATTGGGGTCTGAAACCTCCCCCTTCGGCTTAGTACACATATTTTGTTACACCTTGTATATACCCGCTCATAGAGCTGTATTAAACTTATTCCGGTGCTTGCGCACTATATAACATTCTAGGCTAAGTTCTCAGTTGAGACTGGTCTTATCACAACCTAATATTATAAATACAAAAGTTTAGATGAGTGTCAGCATTTTTTTTCTTAAAACCATAAACTACTCAGCAGTTAAGGCTGGTTTTGCATAAATGTAGCGCTAGATCTGGGACTAAAACATAGGATTAACATTTCATTGATTTTATTTCAACGACGTGTGTTAGCGCTGCGAGCAGAAAATATTTTTAAACCGCATAAAAACTAAAACAGTAACTAACATACTCGTACGTGTGTTTGTAAATTTTCCCGTTAGTTATGGACCTATTAATTAATTTGGAAAATTCTTTCGCTATTGTATGGAGAATGACCCGGTGTTTGTCTCGAAAAACTTAAAAACTTTGTAAATACCAAAGAATTGAAGTTGGTTTTAAAGAAAGACGTATGAACCGAGAACTGGTGAGTATCTGACGCAGCGCATCAGTATTCCCATACAGCGAGGCAGTGCAAGCAATGTCTTCGGGACGCTTCATACTCATATAGATATGGATCATTTGAGCTTCATGGGGATTATTTGCAACAATATGTTAGCTCAATTACTTCAATTCTAAATCCTAGTTCGTAATCATATTAGTATCTAGTAATTTTATGTGAATTTTCTTCGTAAATAAAGGTTTTTCCAAAAGAAACAAATAATATAATATTACTTGTCGTATCTAGTGGAACAAGACCTTTACGGTTATTACATTGTAATGTAACCTATGTTCTTAACGAAGGGTCTTCTTATTGTTGCGGACCTCAATAGCCATTATAATCGTTTACTTACGCCTTACTTGTTGATAATGGGAAGTAACGAGGCTGGATTCAACACAACCTACGTAGGTAAGTATTGTCTCTCGAAAGAGAACTACGTAATTTCGATGCACGGAATTTCGACCGATATAGACAAACAAACTTGTCGAATTGTTGTATATAGATTGTAACTTATAAATATCTATGTATGTAATCTATTGTATTATGTTTATCAGTCATCTAATACCCATAACACAAGCTTTGCTTAGCTTGGGGCTAGATGATACTGTGTTATTTGTCCAACATTGTTAATTTTTTATTATAATCGTAAAAAGAGTAAAATAACTAGAAGTCGTCAAATTTCTTACTTAAATTTATTATATGAACAGACAGTTTTCTGCTTTGGCAGATAAATCGAAATAAGCTAATTTAACAAAAAATTAAATAACATGTCTCATATTTTGTCTATAAGGGTATTTTGATTATGTATGATGTATTGATGCCGGTGATTAATACCTCGTATATAATACATAATCATACACACACCATACACAATACATTTAAACTCACATTCATAAAACCTGAAGTCATACACTTTTTTGCAGTCGTGCTTACTAAATACTATTAGGCCTGAACTTAACTGAACTTAACTGTAATAGCCTTCACTTCATATATCAAATCACTGTGTCTGACGTAGACGGGCTACGTGCTACGCCGTAGCAACCCCTACGGCGTAGCATCCTCTACGGCAGGCCGCATAGCAATCAAATGCGGACAGGTTATATTCAACGAATATATGTAACAGTTACGATATTTTTGTTTTATTAATAAATCCTTTTAGCCGAATTTTAGCTACTAAAGTAGTCTAGTATAGTAGACTAGAGTCAGTTACACAAGTGTGTGAAAACATGGCGTACCTTCTAATCCCATTTAAAATATTTTTTGATACAGAAATGTAGTTAGGTATTTACTAAACAACTTGGATTTAGAAAAATATTAATTTGCTTAAAAATCTTGGAGAATTTTCGCTTACCAAACATTTTAATACACACAACTGATTATTGACGCGCTTGCTAAAAGATTCATCATCATCAGCACGCTAAGCTCCTATTTAAGTCGCATAAATATCTAGTTAGATTTAAATAAAATTATGAATAAAATAAGTTTCGTGTGAAAGTCATAAAAAGTATTAAAACAGGTGTAAATTTTAAATTTTTCGATGGATCGACATAAGCGGATTTCACGGTGCTTCTCGGAGTTCAAAGGGTGGATCACGGGATCCATTTGCTCCGAACCGAGCTTAGGCCGAGAATTAACTTCCATTGTGTCGGCGCAGATGAAGCGAGGGCAATTATGGAACTCTATCGGAAGTCATACGTATTGAAGTCAAATTAGACTATATGGTAAGATACATAATATAGATTTTCGTATTTTTACAGCCAAACATAATAGCACGTAGTCTTTTATAATATTATTTATAATTATAATATTTTGGCTTAACATTGAATATCCTTGACAAAAGCTCTTTGAAATCTTAAATAGAATACTAAATTAAGGCACAGAAATTGTCAATTTTGTGGTTGTAGTTTCAATGCGTTTTTTATCAGAATAACGTTTTTCATGAAGGCTATAGTCCATTATTAAATTGAATACTTGCAAAGTGATAATTAATCACTTGATTGCTATACAACAAAAAGATGTAGTATTTTACTCTTCTATCTAATTCCTAAAAATATAAGTCGTCACCAGATGGCAGAATACCCAGAATGCTGGCAGCATTGTAACATTGGATGCCGAAATAAGAGCCAGCATTCCGATTACCTGACTCTATTTACAATTGAGCTAACTGCAGACTATTGAAATCAATATACACGTAGCTCAATTGTTTGCCCATAGCAGAAGAAACGAAGTGTACCTACATTATATTTTTTCTTTAAATTCCCGCCCATTACCAATATCAGTACCATCTGGAAATATTTGTGCCGAGTGTTTTGGTCGCTTCCTCTGTACTTAAAAAAAAGTAAGCAAAAAAAAAGTATGTATTTAAAAAAAATATCCATCTATGTACAAGCTCGGCTTAACTTGGGTTTAGTTATGTACACAGCATCTATTTTTCTAGCGTTTTTTAATTTATTTATCTCTGCACATATTATTTTGAGTAGGTAGTTATCACCTAAAACTTCGTGAACCAACTCTTTCATAAAAGTTTCTTCGTGGTCTCACACGCTGTGTAGTCACTTTGCAAGAAACTTTATCTTCTTTTAGTGCCAAAAAGCAGCTAAAACACATAAACAGCAATAAAAACTTAGGTCTTTCGTGAACCGTAAAAAACTCAAGGAATAATATTTTGGGGTTAAACAAATTTATTTCGTCCCGCAGAAACCAAGTTGGTGGGCTATAAATCAAGTGGCACCGCTGCTCCTGAGCACCTATTTACTGTAATAACTGGCAACATTATTAAAATTAAGGAGCAGATGGAAAAGATAGCTTGTACCTAGTTGCAACGATTGATTGAAATGGACCTGAGCGAGTGTGACCACTTGAAACATTAAATCACATTAAACTTAGATTTAGATAGGCAAAACAAACATTGTATTAGACACATAAGTTATATATGAATGTACTAGTGGTTTCTTTTTCACTTCTTCTACTAGTGGACAAAAAAATTAAGTGAAGAGAAATCAATAACAACTTATTTCTTTTTTGTTATAATAATAATTTACTGTATGAAATTTTACTTGTCTAATTGTGCTTATTTTGTAAGCCTAAAGAAATAAAGTTATTGAATCTTTATCTGAAAGGCTCTTTTGCGCTTTTTTACAAACGTAGGTTTAAGTATTCACTAAAAAGAGTTTGCATACGACTTTTGAGAGCTTTGTTTGCTAAGATAATTTTGAACACCCTGACTGGTCACTTACGATATTTATTAGCACTTTTGATACTTACAACAATATGATGATTCAAACTACGTATATCAAATAGATTTTATGTTTTTCAGATCATTTTGACTACTCGTCATTTCAATTTGACGCTGATATATTTTAATTATATTTTTTTTTCAGAAATTTACTAATCATTTTTCGAGATTCAATAACTTTATTTCTTTAGGCTTACAAAATAAGCACTTAGACAAGTCAAATTTCAAACAGATACCTAATTGTTAACATAAGAAATAATTTGTTATTGATTTATCTTCACTTCAATTTTTTGTCCACTAGTGGAAGAAGATTGGTTTCGAAAACCTTATAGTTTCGTTTTTTTTCTGTTCTTCAACTAATGCAGCTTTTAATTTGAATAATACACTATTTTAAAGGTAATTTTCTAATGATTTGTATCTATCTGTGTGACTCTAATAAACAGATTCCTTTCTTTCTTTCATAAACTTAAGAGGTAACTGACCCGTAAGTGGTATCGATTATCAGGTCTTAGGCTGCATGTTATTATTATAATAATGCACGCGTAGAAACAGCACCGATTAATTTCTTTATACACTAAGTATTTTTATGATATTCGTTTAATCAGCCAATAGAAATAGCAGTGTCACGGGAAAGTAAAATTTCCTTTCATTCTGCTATGTAGTAGTGCAATCACTTGTGCATAAGCAAATAAAGGATATTTTCTTAACAGTGACGAACAGCCTGTATACAATAAAAACTTATTTCAATTTGGGTAAGTACTAGATAAAGGCTTAGCAACAGCCACAGATGTGTTTCACAAATTACATATCAGACTATTCGTTACCGACTGGCCATTGAAACTTTACAAAGGGACTCGGCACACAAATATTGATTCACGGCCTTTAACTTTGGGTTGTTAGCTGGCAAACAGAAGGGCTGGACCAACACACAAGGTTACATAGAGCTCCTTAACTATTATAATACCAAAATAGCTACTTATAGGTTCTATAAACTATGGCGAGTGTGGCTTTTCGGTCTTTCTTAGAATCTCTCTCTTGATAGAATAAAAAGATATTTTTTATTCGCAACTCAAAAAACAGCATGTCTTAATAGTACACACAAACCAGACTTATTATTTTTGTGTCACAAAACAGTCTTTGTCTGAGCACGAGCTGGTTGGACACTCGTTACAACCAACAACGCTGGTCTTCCGTCAGAGCCGTTTTGTGACGTCACGGAAGAAATAACGTTTATGAGAACAAACCTTTTTGGAATGTAGACTTACATCCTGTACTTGCTCAGCAATTACGTAGGAAATCTTCAGTTGGATACTTTGAACGGTTTTTCTGGGATAAGATAATGTATAGCCTAATTGTAAACCAAGATCTCAAAGACCAAGATGTAAAATTACACAACGTAAACAAACAACAAAACGTAAAATTAAGACCCAACCCGTTCAGTATTCTGGCGTTCCAACACAAACAGGATTCGTATTTGCCCGCCTCCTTTACAGGAAAATTAGAGAATATCATTTATAATGAATTAGAGAGATGTTGGATATTAGAATACGCCAACTACTATTCAAATAGTAAAATAGTTTGTCTCAAACATCGCACACCACATATTCACATTCTCACAATGTTTTGCTTCAATAATTTCTGTAGGAATTATGACGTAGACGTATATTTATTACGTTTGTAGGATTTTCTCTCGTCTTTGTGTACTATTAGGTACGTTGTGCGTAAATCAGGGGTAGAAACCAGTCCACTATGTGCACCGTAAATATTTTACTAATCCGTACCATTTTGGGGACAAAATTGTCATTTTTATTATTCCATATTTGTCGTGAACCGTGAAAAGCATTGACGGAATATTAATTGGAACGATGCATACTAACAAAGAATACAACAATATTTTGCAAAAACGATTCACAGTTTTATTGAACACACATTTTACATGACAACAAAATATCACAAAATGTTTTAAGGGTAGCTAAAAATTGAGCGTATTACTAGGTATCTATCTATATGAAACAGAGCATGTTCAACCAATTTTGGTAAATGTATAAAATGTCAGTTTTTCGTGTATCGATCTACAGAGTGTATTGTAAAAAAATCTAAGTTTAGGAAAAAATAATATAACTAGCTCCTAGGCAGGCAATATTGACTGAAATGCCTATTATTATTATATTTTTGTAGTGGTCTGTTCCCAGCAGTTTGTGTCAGCCAACAAGCTGCAAGACTTTTGTTTAGTGTAGAATGGTTTGTGAGCAACAAACAAGGACATGGCCACGAAGTACAGAGTAGTACAGGAATCAAGCTCTCATAAAGTGGCTCCACATCTGTTTCTCTGATTATTTTCACCGTGGTCGAGCTCATATCATCCACAGAATGTTTCACAATCAAAAACTTTGCTTATCCATTGTTTACCCCAAGTTTTTCGTGAATCCATCTTCAAATTATAATCAAATTATGGTAAATTTGATCGATTACTGTTTCCGTGAATTTTGCTGTTCGAGTAATTTCCATTTAAAAACACTTTTTAATTTAATTTGCAAACCAAATAGAATTTCCTTGTTATTTTTTACAACTAATTTTCCAAGTTTTTCGGCTGACTGAAGCTGTCTATTTGTTTTGTTTTCACCTAATAAAACCTTTCGAAAATATCATGTAGGTTAAAAAATCAAAAAAAGAGTTTTAAACATAGGCTTTGCGTCACAGAATCTATATAGCGAGTACCAACTGCTTCGTTGTTAATAAGAGCAGTTTAGCTTACAGGCATGAAGCTAAGCGGCGGCGGCGGTATGTTTTCGTATAAAACCTAGCAATAGTGCACTGGATTTTTATAGATACTCAGCTAGACGGACATTGAAATATTCGGACATGTGTAGGTACATGAGGGTAACATAAGTAAGGTACTAGAAATAACAGAAATAACTAAAGATGAGGAAATTATGTGGACAGTCGGTGAACTGTAGTTTAAGACCTTTACTTTGGATTTTAGTTTTTAACTATATTTTAATTTGCGAACGCGACGAGTAGATGTCTTTTGCAAGACTATGGAAATATCTAAAGATCGTACAAACATTTATCTTGAGCAATTCAAAGGTTGTCGCTGAGGCACATCGGTTCGTCAAAGAGACACGTCTCTATTGCGCTATAATTTCCAATTCAATAAATCTATGATAAACCTAAAATTGAGCTCCAGTCTAGCTCAATTTACCAGACTTTTCAGAAGTAATTAACTGGTATCCACACAAAGCATCTTAAAACACATAGCTTCACTATCAACTATACCTACTAGAACTCCTTGTTCAAAACTTAACAATGTGCCCGCATGCAATGCAGGGAAAGATTCGAGTTGCATAAAAAACATTATGCAGTAGTAATACAGGATGTTCTAAAAATAAAAGGGTACCTGGTAACTGGTTCCATTACGCGGTTGCATAATTAAGCCACCCGTATTTCTGGTAAGTTTAACATCTACCTTCCGCTTGAACACTCGTTAACGGACCTGATGAACTGTTTGAGCTATTCATTAGATAAGAGCACCTTTTTAAGTCTCTTACAAAAGCGGGTTTGAGATTTAGTGGGGCCATAATGACTTTTGACGGCAGTTTCGTGGCAATATATTTAAGGAGATAACGTTTTACTGAAGGTGTAATGCCTGTGTAAGATTGGTTGTTTAGTCAACTTCTTTCACTCAGCATACATGATATATTTCCTTAATCCTCTTTCAACTGGAGTGAACTACTCCCTTATGGAACCCTATTTATAACAAATTTTATAAGTGAAAGGGTTCAGTATAAGTTTCTAGGTGCAACTAATTATAGACGACAAAGACGTTCCTATGATTCAATATAAATATTAATATTAATAATGATAATTTCGACTGTATTGACTTTACTTCTGGCCTGGCACACCATGTGCTTCGTGCCGTGAACATATGTATTTATTTTTGTTTTATTATAGAGTCAACAACCTGTAGCGTTAATTATTGATACATTTGCCGGAATATGAGGCTATATTTTTATCCATCTAAAATGTAACTGTTTTACCTTTTTTTAAGATATAGCTGTTTGTTGTGCCTTCTTAAAATAAATAAATTTGTGTTGAAGTTGTTTTGGTTTTCGTCTATTAATTGACATAAATTATTTTTTTTACTGCTGTGAATCTGTGCTCTACGTAACTACCCTCATGTGTAATTTTACCTACCTATTCTATAAGCTTCTTTTTCTGATTATACCTACAATAACTAACCTACATAGGTGAGAGCAGATCATATCCTATGAAAAAATATTACACGAGCCTGCCTCACCTCATCTGATATAAGATAATAACCAGTCTGTACTCACGTATCCTTCAAATCACGTATCCACGATCTTTCACGCCAAAATAGAAATATGCCCTGAATAAACAGCTATCCAGCCCAATGAGTTTCTACATGATCCAGCCACCACAAAGGTGTACTTGCTTCAAAAAATACTTTGGAGAAAACTATCTATGTGTGGTTTTATTATATTAGCATTATTCAGTTATTTCTTACAAAACTTTTGTCTTGTCCGAGAGCTGCCGTGCAATTACGCTAAAATCTCCCATTCCCATTGAATGGGCCATCTGAGGAGACTTTTTTACGGAGACTAAACGATTTCGGTTGCCAGTACTACGAACGCCAAAGCTAAAAATAGATACTTTCTGGCCATTTACAGCAAATCTGATTCATAGTTCAAACAAATAGTAAATATATTGTAGTATTGAAAAGTAGTCGACCAAAACAAGCTCAAGTGTGAATAGGTAACAAGTAAGGTGAGGTTTAACGTTAAGTAGCAATTTAAAAAACATTGTCATTCGCGATATTTTGACGTTGACAGCTTTGTCATCTCGTTTGACTCCATCCTGTCAGAAAATTTTATGACTAAGATTTTGTACCGTGTGATGGCAACCGAAATCGGTTATGGCCAGTCTCCTCGGCGATCCATTGAATGGGATATTTTACCGTAATCGCAAGTCTGGTCAGTATCTGGCGCAGATATAAGCATTGGCATTCAGCAAGGCAATGCAAGTTTGGAGTAAGTTCCGGCTGATAGGGAATGTTTATCGAACACCTCAAATAACACGAACTAGTATGCTGGTGAATTGTTTATTACACTCGTAACACTTATTTATTAAACAATGAGAGAGACGGTTTAGGAGGTAGGTACACTAAGGTTCGAATTGTTAAACCGAGAATGCAGGAGGTCGAAGAAAATTTCGTGACCAAGTATCCCAACAAGAGAAATCGAGTTCCGTTTCGTCTCCTGACGACCGTTAATTTTTACTGCTTGAATATCAATCCGTTTGACAGGTTGACTGTCAAACCTGACTCGAACTGTATTGTCAGTGCGATCGATTATGATGTACGCCACACAAGTATTGGGGACGCTTCCGACTGGTTTTGAAATGAATCAAGATCAGCCTGTAAATCGTTTGCAAGAATCTGCAGTTAACACAATTGTTTTTATTGTAAATACTGAGATATTGCACAAAAATTTATAAATAAAGCATTTTTTTGCGATAGGGTGAATTTGTATACTGATATGTATTACTAAAATTTAGATTTACCGTTCCTAACTCTTTAATCTTCCTAGTAGATTAGAGGTTATTTATTAGGACAGTAGGTAATAATTATTATGATAAAGTAACAATGATAAGGTAAAACCTAAATTACTATAAAATAACCAAATTTGAAATTTAAAAATTTGAGGTAACTGCAAGTAATCTACAGGTAGCCATATAATAATAGTAATAATAATAAAGCATACCTCATATAATGGGTACCTATATTATCTGGGTTCCTACTAGATAATAATAATAATAATAATAAGCCATTTATTCCCATTTTATACAATTTTTAAAATTATACTAATGAATAATTAATTTAATTTATAATTGGTAGATACTTATTGCATGCATTATTTAATAAAATTTATCTTTAATTTTCTTTGTGGGACGTCCATTTATGAACATAGGCCTCCTCCATCCTGTTCCATTCCTTCCTGTCCTGAGCCTCCTACTCCTCCTACTAGATGAGTAGACTTAATTACAATTGGTGACTCTTGGCTTACGAATAAAATTGCAAATAATATTCCGTCGTCTGGCCCAAAAACTATTATACTTCTCCTACAACCCTACATCCGTTTATAAAATTTTAGAGTCCATTAAAAAAGGTGTGAGTGTAGAATGACCTTTAAAGTCGTCAGTACAAGCCGCGCGCAGTAAAGACGTCTATTCCAACTGGAACGAGCTCGCTGCTCAAAATATCTGCCAGATAAGGTTTTATTGCTGGTTAGACATATTATTTTATAGAGGGTAGACACTAATGTTTCTATTAAACTGTGAGATGTCGATGTTTCAAAATGAACAGAGAATGAGAATCTCTAAGGGGCACATATATTAGTGTGAATTTAATACATTTTTCTTTTTTTTGGTCAAAGGCTTTTTATGCTGTCTTCTGTCTTGAATGAGGGAGAATTAAAATCAATGAGAGTACGTAATCGAAATCGACATTCATTTGTTAGGTACTCTAATTCTCAATTTACTCTATATTTTTATTCTATTCACCACCAACTGGTAAAAAAAATAATAAAACTTATAATCAACTGTCAAAGGTAAGAAGCCTCCACAGCTCAAGAGAATTCCAATGTTATTTTTCTTGAAAAGTTTATGCCATCTGGTTACGCCAGACTTTATCTCAAATGCGGACAATTTGAACCCTTATTACTTGTCGGAGCGGCTTATTGTTCATGGAGTTACAGATAAAATGGAAAATTTCGGAAATTTTATCATTGGTTATACCTAGTTGTCAGGTATAGATTAGTATAGGTATTTTTATTGCCGAAGGTTTAAACCGGAAAAAGATATCTATTTAGTTTTGTACCCTTAGAGTAATAAGACGTAGAGCGATAATTTCACACTAAAATTTCGCTCGAAGTTGAAGCAACAAAACAACCAATGTGTGCGTAAGCAGCTCGTGATTACATTAGCCGACACGCACACAAGCGCACAAATAATGTTGCAAGCTATCAACATTTACCCCATAAATTAGGGAAATTGTAATAATTGTAAGGAGTTTATGATAATCATTTTTCTGTTAATATTACATACTCTATGGGCGTTTATATAAAGGTTAAGTAGTTAAGTCGAGTAGTAAGTATGACAAAAGTAAAATCATTAAATTAAACAATACAATAACAAAATACTTTATTTATAACACAAGAAAAAGAACATAATAACAAAAAAACAGGTACAATGGGCGGCATTCGGATGAAATTAATTATGTTAATTAAAGATCGTCAAAAAATATACAAAACCTCTGGTTTTAAGGATGACACTGTTTACACAGACACCCTGTATTAACTTAAAAAATCCAGGTAAGATAAGAAGTAATCAAGTAACCCTTATAATATTTGGCAAATAAAAGTACCTACCAGTGGAAAGTAGAAATAAATAATGCGGGACAATCCACACAGCATCATCTAGCCCCAAGCTAAGCAGAGATTGTGTTGTGGGTACTAGATGACAGACATAAATACTTAATACAAAATTACTATACTTAGATAGATATTTTTTTACTATACATAGAAAACGACCAGAACACCCGAAACAAATATTTGCAGATCTTACAAACATTTGTTTCGAGGCGGGAATCGAACCCGCAACCTACTGCGCCACAGGCTGATCTTCACCCACCGCGCCACAAAGGTCGTCAAAAAATAGACAAAACCTCTGGTTTTAAGGATAACACTGTTTACACAATCACCCTGTATATTTTACTTAAAAATCCAGGTTAGATAAGAAGTTACCCTAATAATATTTGGCAAATAAATGTGCCAGTGGAAAGTAGAATAGACAAAACCTCTGGTTTTAAGGATAACACTGTTTACACAAACATCCTGTATATTTAACTAAAAAAACCAAGTCTGATAATTAGTATAACCCTAATAACATTTGGAAATTAAAGTACCTATCAGTGGAAAGTAGAAATAGACAAAACAAATAAGTACGGGGTAAAATATTTTTCGCTCGTAGCTAGCAACAGTTTTATGTAATGGCGTTTGTTTTGTTTACAATTAGTTTTTGTGCCTAAACGGATGTTTGGTTGGAGTGGAGTTTACGGGACGCAGGACTTAGAAAATTTTCGACGAATTTTTTTATGTATATATAACATATATTTTTTTTTATGGCTACGTAAAGAGGGTCACTAGGGGTGCAACTTTAGTTCAGGTGATCTACCCCAAAGTTCAATGACCTCGGTGCTAGAGGTCAAAGTATGTCGTTCAGTTTAAAGGCGAAAAAGACTTAGAAAATTTTCGAAAGATGTTTTTTTGGGCGTATATATAACACATGTTTTTTCTTATGGCATCGTAAAGAGGGTCACTAGGGGTGCAACTTTGGTTCAGGTGATCTACCCCAAAGTTCAATGACCTCGGTGCTAGACCGGATGTTTTACTCGATAATGTGTTGTACTTACCTGTGAAATGGAATCTTTAATTGTTTCTGGTGATTATGTGAAGAGTTGTGACACCCTTTCACTGCACAGTATGTCATTTTTATTGAAAAATTACGGAGCTCTTCCCAGTTAGTGTTGACCTTGAGCACTGACGACTGACGCGTCGAGCGATGTAGGAAGCCTTTAAAGGCTCCCTTGAAACACCTTCATTTCGCGTGCGCCTACTAGGGTTCTAAGTTTAGTTATTCTAAGTTTGTACCTATGTCAAACATACTCATGCGGCTCACCTAGCAAATCAATATTTTTTTACATTTTGTAAATCAAAACTTTTTAATCAATAGAATTAGGGATACTACCTATATCAGGCGGGTGTCAAAATTACGAACCAGCAGTAAATATGTTTACCTAACTGTTCACAACTCGTTCATTATGCGTTTCAGGTAACACGTATATTTGAGAGTAAACAAATAAAAGCCCAGAGCCGTAATGAGGCAAATGTAATTAAATGCATTGTCCACAGCGAGGCGACGCATGCAAAGTAAATACCCTAATGACTACGCAATTCCAACATTTCCATTTTTAAACATAAACATGGAATTGTGTAATGAAATCTAGGTTCTAACGAAGCCATTAAAGAGATACCAGCCAAGATTATGGGAATGCCCATTGCGGGACAAGCCGTACTCAGGGTGGGGGTAATAGGGGGTCTCAAATATTTACATATCCAGGGCTTGTAGAGTGATGTAGATTGCTGAGCTCTTATTTTTTCGAGAATATTTACAGTACTGGTAACATGCGAAATCGACTCTGAGAGTTCAAGATAATCTGGGTAATCTGAGAAAGTTAAGACCCTTCCCTTGGGGAGTTGTATCGCAACCATCAGGGCAGTACCGCTGTTAAAAATGCAAGAAAGCAGCTTTCTGCTGCCCTGCCTCTGAAAGATTTCCTAAGGTCTTACTACATTCGTGGGTTGATTTGGTGGAGTACATTCTTACGCTACCACTACGGCTGGCTATACATATAGTTAAAAACAAATTTGATCCACACTAAATGTCTACTTCTTTCTTTCGTATACTATCCGAGTAAAAAACTTGAAATATTTTACTTGTTACGAGTTTTATATTTTATCAAATTTAGTACATTGCTATCCTAAAAATAGGACGCAAGCAACGTGCCCTACGTACTCTCCTATCTACGACCCTGTCAAAGCTAAAGTCGTTACGGCTTATAAAAATATTCCAAGTAAGTAATGAATTTTGGAAGGGCGCTTAATTTAATGCCCCTAGCAGATGCCATATTAATAGGCCGAGATTAGGTTCAGGCTTGTAGACAGATTTAGACTTGAAATGGCGATTAACAATATTAAGTGGTCGTCCCACAACGAGGCTAGTGAAAGGTATTGTTTGGGCGAAATGATAAATTTATGCAGTGACCTGTTGATTACATTTTGAAGCATGTGTTGACCGTTATTTGAAGGTTAATCTGCATATTAAAGCAACTGAGTGTAGGTGTGCTTTGTTAGATAATTTTTCACGCTTTATCATTCTGAGACGTAGGTACGTTTTTTATACATATCTACTACAAACTTCTAAAATCAACTCATATTGTTCCACCTTTTCAGAATTTTATTTGACGTCTTCTGCATTACATTACAAACAAATAAAATCAAATTGGTCTGCTAACTTAAAACAGCTGCTAAACAGTGTTATTTCGACTTATGTTCAAGGAAGAAGACTGACTGTCAGGTTCCATCTGAAAACCACCTCTACTTTTCATTAATGTGAGGTAGCATTAAGCTGAGGTGGAACCTTTTGGCCCGGCCGTCACAGCATGGAGCATGAGAACTTGTAAGCTACTGAGTGTAAGTCTTGCACTCGATATCTTAATTTGTTCTAGTATTTAGTATTACTTTGTTTTAGCATTTGTATAATTATTACTTTTTGTCCATTTATAATATTTACTGTTTTTGTTCTGTGCTGCTACTGAGTTTATTTAAATAAATGTTTTTCTATCTCTGTTTCTATCTCGTTCTGACTGAGAAATGGCAATGCTTAAGGTTAGCAAACCATTAGGAATAAGGGGGTTACACTTTTCCTACGCTATAACAAGGTGGTGAACCACTCATAATCTCGTCACAATACCATTTGCCATCTCAAGTCTCGCGGCCGGTCACGTTCCTGGTCGACTTACTACAGCCTTTTCTATATCAGAACTGATGTAGATCTTGATACTCAAATGTTAGGACATGCTGACGTTTAGACAGAATAAATTAAGACACTTTTTCCGAAATGACACTTTGTTAAGATATAGCCTAACCGAACGCATATTTTCTTAAATTAAATATTAGACAGATACACACTCAAACCAAACAGCGTTTTCATCATCACTACATAGTTAAAAACAATATCGTTTCTCGCTGTCTGTCTGTATGTCCCATGTATGAAAATTTATGTACTTATGTTTAAATCTTTAAAAGAACGCATCGGATTTTGGTGCGGCTTATACATATAATAGATTGTTTCAAGAGGCTGATTTCTATGTATAACATGCATAAGTACCAGCATTGTATCCGTGCGAAGCCGTGGCGGGTCGCTAGTAATATAAATTTAATAAACTTTACAGTTTCATGAAAAACTAATGCGTTACGTTAAGAAAATATTTAATAATAATATTTCGTTCACACAATATATAAAATACGGATAAAAGAATAACAATAAAAGTCATGTAAATTCAGTTATAACAACTTCCAAACAAATTACTTGCTTATATCATACTAGCGGCCCGCCCCGGCTTCGCACGGGTATTAAACAAAAATTTCAGAAATTATACACACTAAAACGATGGGTTTCACAGTTTTCATACGGATCTTTACTTTTTTAACAGCATTGGGGTTTTTGACATTGACTCAACATTCCAAAACTGACACTGGCCGTAGAGAAAAAGTAAGCACCGTGCGCTATACAACCTCTTTTTCTATTCTGACGCGCCATAATATACCGGTTCAATTATTGAATTTTTCATGCGGATCCCTAACTTTTTTGAAAATATTATATAGCCTATGTTCATCACGGAAAATTAAGGATTCTAATGGTGAAAGAATTTTTTAACTCGGTCCAGTAGTTTCGGAGCCTGTTCAATCCAAACAAACAAACAAACATACAAACAATCAAATCTTTCCTCTTTATAATATTAGTATAGATTAAGGTAAAACTTTTATTAAAATCGAAAATTAAAATTAAATCACCAAATTAGAGCGATCATTTACAACAGAAACAATTGAGCTTATTACAGACTGTTGAAAATAATCTACAGGTCAACTCAAAGTAGAACGTTTCTTCTGTAACTTATTTCACGTGGATTGTCTCATTCTGCGAAGTGAAGGCTCAATGGAAGCCGAGTTGGAATGACTACAATAATGATGATTGCAGCAGTGCAGTGCTGACCTAAATAGGTTACCTCCACCAGGTTTTAACGGTTATCAGTCCCTGTTGCTTTTAAAGGAAAATATAGTATGGTGTGTAGGTATGTTTGTTGAATGTCTTCCTAGGCTAATCTTGGCTACGAAGGCTAGTTCTTATGGAGAATAGTTATGTGTGCCGGACATACTAGTGCACAAGTGTGTATAAAAACAACAACATACAACATCAGCCTATAATAGTCCATGAGTAATATTAATATAAGTACCATTAGATGGGTATTTATCAATTATTTACGACGCTTGACGCTTACGCACTGTTGCGAAGAATTGTAAATGAACGCGGCAAATACCTGTATAGTGTATAATATAACTAATAATTATGTATTCAGATCTCTTAATTTTAAAAATATCAACACGGTAAGAGAAAATATCAACAGTGTTTGGTTAACTAATCGCGGTGTGTAGATTCCTCACTATCATCGTTTTCTATGTAGATCAGTCATCTAGTACCCATAACGCAAGCTCTGCTTGGCTTGGGGCTAGATGATGTTGTGAGGACTGTCCAGCATCATTTATTTATTCAAGTTCCTGATAGTTTTGTCATGATTATGTGTTTCTAAAGTTCCAGATTTATTCCGAAATTCCAAGTAGTACTGTAATATCCTAATTAATTTCGCTGTCCCATTGAGTTCTACGTCACAGCTCTCTACGTCAATGCCGAAACAAAACACGACCCTAGATCTTAATTAGCCCGAAGCTTTGTTATTTTACGTCTCCAAAATACGCAATCTATAGTTTTTCTGTGGAAATTGGTGTTTTCAAATCAAAAGTAAAACGAAATTTAGTTTGGAGCATTATTATAGGTCCACAATTCCCTATTGATTGCTACCTTGTAGCTTGCTCTATTGATGCTAGAAAAGTGCTACGAAAAAAAACTACTTACCGTAATGTACTTACTAACCTTTGATGCTGAAAAAACATAAAAGCCTTTAAACTACTTAGTCTATTAGTTAAGAAGTTTATTTCTTGTTTGTGCTTATTTATGAAACGGGGAAAATAGAAGCTTTCATCTCTGTAAATTTAATAAGGTAATTGCCATTAGCGCTTTCCCTGGCCCTCTTCATTTTACATTTTCCAGATTGTAGAGTTTATAGTTTGGTTAATTTTTAGATGTTTCTTGTTTTTAATATGCTAGAGATGCGATGAGAATATGAATCATTTGATCTAATAAGTGCTTGTGGAATAAATATTTTACTTTGTAAATCATGCGTGCGAGTGCAACAAATTTATTAAATTTAGTACAAACTTACGAGTAAATAATACTTTGATCACTGGTTGTTTGTTTACAAATATAGCTTCTATCTTTTAATAATACATATTCTCTTCTCCCTTTAAAATTAAAAAAGAAAAAGTCAGATAGAAACTAAGCAATAAAGAGAAGATACATGCGATTTTCTGTTAAGTACTTTAAAGACCACACATTTTGCGGTTTCATTGGAAGTTTGACGTTAAAATATCGTTAAAATACCTTGAAGTTTTTGTCCTTCGGCAGAGTTCCTCTAAGTACAAGTACGCAAACAACATGTTTGCAATCGAAAAACATCAACATGAAGGATGAATTCCAAGAAAAGTAAAGACTGAACCGTAAAAACCTTGCTCACGTGTCTGAATTAGTTTTTTTTTGGCAAATTTCTCACAGCTTGGACCTCGAGGTTTATATTTAATCTAAGAAGATACTAACAGTCGATATCTAGAACAAGAAAACACCAAAGTAATTAGCAATCGTGCAATTAACAATTTTTGACTTGTCGTTCAGCTGTCCGGTTTTAATTAAAAATAATCCACATTTCCGTTTTCTTTATTTTTCTTTGTAAAATGAGATTAAAGGAAACTCGGAGAAAGGGCATAAGGGTCGAGTAATTGTAGCAATTTTTAAATTAGTTCTTGTATTTTTGCTTTTGTATAGGAATAAAATGTGGAGGTTCGGAGCCAAATATCGATTAACAAACGATGGCGACGTACGTTAATCTACCCACAATCGTTGTGGCTGATATTCTAATACTAATCAAATATAATATATGTTTTTGCTTTCAAAAGCTTTGCTATAAAAAGACTTTTAAATTCGCTTCGTTCTTCGATTAGCAGTTCTTAACAGAACTTAGAACATTTAATCAACAAGTAAGTATTAGATATCGATACACACAGTACCTACTTAATCATACTAATTGTGGTTCAAACAGTTAGTACTTATGTAAATTAATGGTTCGTTAATCATGCGGACTTGCAGTAATGAGTAGGTAATCCGTTTACTCTAGAATTTCACGGGATTAGGTATGTATATTTGCTTTAGCAAACAGCATTCCGGCATAATAATGTAAATCTATTATATATGAGCCTAACAACATTATCTTACATACAGTGACAGTCATTAGTGACGTGAACATACATAAATAAATAATGGCGGACACATACCATCATCTAGCCCCAAGCTAAGGAGTCATCCCATAACACAAGCTGTGTTATGGGATGACGATATACATAATACAATATATTAAATAGATAGATACTTTCTTATTATATATAGAAAAATTACAGAACACCCTGAACTGATCTGTAGATCGTTTAAATATTTGTCCCGAGGCGGGAAAGAACCCGCAACCTACTGCGTCGCAGGCGGACCTTCGCGCCACAGAGGCCGGCATTTAATATTTCGGAGGTTAACGAGAGGTACGGGTTCATTTTCTGTAGGTATCTCTATTATATTCCCACATGCAAGGTTTACGATTGCAGGGCTTAAATAAGAACTGCCTTGCCATACTTAAAGAGATTAAAAGTTCTGAAGCATGAACGAACGGCGAGGGAAAATGTGATCGGCCATGCCTCAGCGACTCGCATACATTACCATAATTTCACCATCTATTGATTTAGCGTTGCATCTCTAGAGAACATTCGCCTCGTGTCGCAAATTGTTAGAGAGGAAAGTTTTTACGAAGAAGTTCGGTAAAAGATTTTTTTCTTCAAAATTAAAAAGCTTTAGTTCGAGATATAATTTTTTATTGTAAATTCGCAGGTTACAAAGTTAAATTTGCCTCATTGATTTGACTTTCAGGTACCGTTCTAAAAATAATTAAACGCGAAGCTGACGATAAACCTTGTCGGAATATTTTAAAACAGAATATGGAACATCTTTTAGCTAAAATAAAATAGAACCTACAGTATCAGTGACGCCACTTCTCGTTTTAATGAGCTAGTCTAGAGCCCTCACTGT
Source organism: Eupithecia pulchellata (assembly GCA_963931895.1). Classification (NCBI taxonomy): domain Eukaryota; kingdom Metazoa; phylum Arthropoda; class Insecta; order Lepidoptera; family Geometridae; genus Eupithecia; species Eupithecia pulchellata. Next base: position 4,219,485 of record OZ007529.1, on the reverse strand, counting down.
ATAATTCCTCGTTAGTTCAGCTAGCTTCCTTTTCATAATGCTGTGTACCTTTACCTACGTTTTATACTGCGTATAAAACGGCGTAATATCTCCTTTCCTAGGCAAAAATTTTATGCACAATAAAAAGTCTATAGAATTTACCGGCGGACTTATTTAAACATTGAAGAGCATGACAATGTTTTTAATTAATGCGGGTAAACTCTGGCTCTTTGATTTAAACCACACACAATCAAATATCTAAAATTCTTTATTGCTTATTACTAAGGTTTAACTTAGCAAATTTTTTATTTCTGTCGCTTCGATAATTATGTAAACTAAGACTAAAGTAAAGAAACGACGAAAAACTTGTTAGCTTGTTGGTTTTAGAATTGAAACAAACAAAACCCGCTCAATCTGTTATTTTGTAGTGCCAAACTTTTTAATAGAGAATCGTTTTTACAATTTCCTTTAATTTATTTATGATTTTCCTACTCACTTAGGAGTGCTTCACGTAATCCCGACAAACATTATCTCGATGCACGGAATGCCAGAATTTTGTTATAAAAGCGATGTATACAATGACGACTTCAGTGGCGCGGTGGGCGAAGGTCCACCTGCGACGCAGGAGGTTGCGAATGCCGCCTCGGGACAAATATTTGTACGATCGAAGTAATTATATTGTACTATGTCCTATTACCCATAACACAAGCTCTGCTTACCTTGGGGCTAGATGATGCTGTTAAATTGTCCGGCATAATTTATTTATTAATACATCTATTTGTATATACATGTTTATTTGCATCCAATTTCAAAGGTGTTATAATGAAGCCTGCATTTTTCAGAGTTGAACCAAAAAGGTATATATATATATACCTCAGTTACATGAACAGAAAGGGTTTGCGTTAGTGAATATTTAATATTACCTCTTCCGAGCAGGTATGAGCTGAATAAATAATAAGTACGAGTAGTAGGTAAGTACTTCACCCAGATCTGTACAGCGACTATTATTCGTCTACAGTTGTTTTAGATGGGCAATGAACAGATTTGTACATCAACTATTATTCTTGTACAGGAGTTGTAGATTGGTCAATGAAATAGGAGTAATTAGTATACTACTAGCCTCTCTCCATAACTTCATTTTATTCCTGGATAAAAAGATGCGACTGCGTATTATTCCAGGATTCTGAGTATTGTCATCTGCCAAAATAAATATTGTATTTCGCCCTTAGTCGAAACTATGGATAGAGAGGCTTTTCGTATATATTACATCACTGTTAAGATTTAGGGACTGGGTAGTCAACGTGACAAAATGTTAAAGGGTTGAAAAGACCTAGTGTCAAAATGTACATACCAATAATGGTCATATTGTTTTAGTGACAAATGGTACACATCTCAAAATGCAAGTATAACAAAAGGTGCGATAGTCAGAACGTTCGATTGATATATCGTGTTTAGGTCTAAATGAATATCTGTCAAAAAGTCCAATGTTCTAGATAAGTTATCCTATTACTTTAAATGAGCGTTTCTTATAGGTATATTAATATCTATTACGTAATTCGTTTCTCAAGAACGGCTATGTTCCGCTTTTCAAAATTATCTACATAGGTGTCATCTAAAATAATAAAACATCAACCTTGTTTCTTCACAAACACCTATAATTATTCTTGGTTATTGGAAACTAGGTACCCTATACCTCTAGATGGTCCAGGCGATATTTCATTGTGAATAAACTACCAAATTACGATTTTCAGATATTTCCCTTTACTTCTGCTACAATAAAATTTTCTTTATCAAAGGGCATTTGCCTGCATTTGATTTCTTAGAAAATTTTGAAAAATTTACATAATTGACTATAATTTTTGATTGCGTTGACTAAGAAGGTTAAGTTAGATCGCGGCTCCAAGAGGCTACGGACTTGCGTATTTGATGATGTTAATTTCTAATAGATACCTACACGCACTTCTGAGAAAAGAGGATTGTCAGACACACATACGAACGGCAAAGTGATCCTATGAGAGTTCCTTTTTTCCTTTTAAAGCATGGATGGAACCCAAAAACAATCATCTACACCGAGGGACCAGTAAGTAGTAAATTATTACGCAACGTTATTATAATATACTTTATTTCAACTTATGTCACGAATCAGAATGGTTACTTCAATAAGTACCTACTTAAACTTAAAAAACAAAACGTAACGTAAAAAACCTAACTAGTAAAATTATTCTTCTATAACTTCCAATCTAATATAAAATAAATATGCTATTGAAATATTCTATAGCCTGTGTTCACCACGGAAAATGTAGGATTCTGATGGTGAAATAATTTTTCAAATCGGTCCAGTAGTTTCGGAGCCTATTCAATTCAAACAAACAAACAATCAAAATCTTTCCTCTTTATAATATTAGTATAGATGGGCCGTGTGGTGCCGGCATAGAATTTCACCACCCCATCTCTTCCCGTGGGTGTCGTAAGAGGCAACTAAGGGAAACACACCGGCGGGTGGGCAGCAGCGCCCTCTGCAGAATAACTCCACCGAACTGCGATCCCCAACCCGCATGCCCAGCGTGGGGATTATGGGCAATAAGCCCCAAATAATGATGCCATCTATGGCGCTCATTAGGGGAGGCCTATGTCCAGCAGTGGACTATTATACGCTGGTGATGATGATGATGATGATGATGATGATGATGATGAAGACATAACACTTGTTGGACCCAAACACATTTTAACTCCTCCATGCAGGTTCATAATTTTGCCGCATAGACAGCCGGTCCGAATAGACATTTTGACAACTGCACATTCCATGCACGATTTGACGTTCTTACTTTTTGCCGCATAGACAACCGATCCATATGGACATTTTGACACCTGCACATTCAAACCTTTTAACATTTTGTCACGTTGACTACTTGACGTTCATACTTTTGGTCACATAGACCACCGATCCATATAGACATTTTGACCCCTGCACATTTCAACTGTTGAACATTTTATCACGTTGACTACCCAGTCCCTAAACCGAATAAAGTACCTTATTGCTCGTTTCATGAAAGAAATATAATGTATAAAAATATTTTACAGAAGAAATAAAAAAATGTAAAGACCAAACATCTCCAAGTTAGTTATCGAAATAGAAATTATTAACTACCCTGTTAGTTCAATATTTGCACTACCTGAAGCATTCAGAATTTTGGAACTGTCGCTAAACTTATTCAAAGACTAATTTTGTTCGCAATACCTACCTGAGAAACTTTAAAATCTCAACAGAAATCTTAAATTTTAAAAGTTAGAACCGATTCCTAATGGAAAGCCTTCTTGAGACAATGAGATTTACGAAGGTAAGGAAACACAGAGGTGGGTGCTTAATTAAATTTATTTCTCGTTATAAAACAAAACGAAAGCCTGCAAATTCTGTAAAGCCAATTTACCATCCCTCAACGAGGTATAAAATAATGTACCTAATTTTAAACAAGATAGGAAATCTGAATAGTATCTAAGTTGGTAAATGTTTAGAGTAGTCTTATCGTTAGGGAAAACTTTTCGGTTGGCTTTTTGAGATAGGAGTGGATGGTCATTCCTAAACCTTGAGTTGATATGCCTTAGGTATCCAAACCGTCGTCATCTGGATTACCCAAATCACTATATAGTTTTTCACAACTCAATGTAAAAAAAGAATCCAATACAATTTTCAATAACTCGGAAATTAAAGATAATTTGGCACCACTCGCCAACCGTAACAATGAGAGTGAGAGAAAAGTGAAAGGAGTCATGAGCTTGATTTATGAGAAAACAATGTCACAATATATATAAATATAAGACGAAAAAATAAAAACTATTTATAACACAAACGTCAGAAAAGCATGACTTTATTTTTTTTACTGTTACCTTAAGGACCTTTACCTAAAGCTAGTCAGCTTACATATAAAAAAAATATAGCTAGTAAGCAAGTTCAATCTGTAAGCAGTACCTTCACAAACTAAAGTCGTTTAGTTTCACTCAGGGAAAAACTGTTTATCTCCAAGGTACGTGTTCAGAAATGTTATCGGAAGTTGTCGACAAAGTCTCCGAACATGAGGTGTAATTTCCGCCCCTTAATGTTGATCGGCATCCAATAGCACCTTAACCCTTGGCGTGGGGAACTATTGGGTGAACTGTTGTTGATTGGTGTCGATGAAAAATAAAAGCTAAGAGGTTATTTTAAGACTTCGAAAAGGAGGGGTTCTGTGATCGTCTATTGTATAGTCTATTATGCAGTTATAGAACGATTTGGATGATTTGCCCCGGTCCCGTTTTCCCGAGGGATAAGTTATTATTAACACTGGATGATCGACGTAAAATTTGAAAAATTTATCAAAATCAAATCAAATCAAAATCGGTTTTTAGTTTTTTTAAACAATCGAATAACAAATTCACCTAACTTTAGGTCAGTTTAAGACAATCAATGTTTACATACAACAACGTCTAGTCAGGATTAGTGCCCGTACCGCATGTACCTAGGTATGTCTCATGCCCGCATAGAAGCAACGTAAATATTATGTTCAAATAACGTGTATAGGCATAGATTAGCTAACTACGCTGTAATCTTCTGGATAATTACAGAATTGAATAAGTTTATCAAGCCATGTTTTTGGATGAAAAATAATCAATACGAAAATATAGGCATATATAAATGTTCCGGCGCTGTCAACGTCAAATGTGACATTCCGTGGACCGCGTGTAGACTAGTGTCAAATGCTTCTTCTTTTTTTCTCTTCTACTTTTGCCGCCATCAGGCACGCTGTATTTTTCCTATCATAATTGTAAAATACAAGATTATACGATATTTACCTATTCAAGACCTTATTCATTTCATCCGCCTTCGAAAGATCAGGCCAGGACAGAACATTGGTGACCCGACGTGATGAAGACGTTCCACGTGTAAAACCCATTGTACGCGACGCGATGCATCGCACATAACCATTGCAACCAACAAGAAGCTCCATCCAACCGGAGGGCTTTCCACCTGTTTCACTTCAGCCGGACTACGCCGCAGCTCAGAACAGAAACAAGGAAATTGCCCCATCCCATCGCGTTTGGAGGGCCACCTCTTCAGCCGGAACCACACCGCAGCCAGAAGCAAGGGACAAGCCCCATCCTACATGCGCTTGGAGAGCCATTCTACTACAATTGCTACGAACCGGATAACCTCCGCAGTTACTACAGGGAAGTGCCCTAACATTTATTCATATCCAATCCATTCTAACCTTACATTCCTTCACTTTTCATGAGTATTTTCATACCAATATCCTATCATGTCTGCTCCTATTAAAGAATTGCAAGTCAAAATTAGCTCTGTAAAAGGTCGCATTACAAAATTCAAGAATTTAGTTAAAAAATTCTCCGAGTCTACCAATTTAGATGATGTAGATTTAGCCATGTTAGAGCAGAGGCTCGCATCTTTCAAAGAGCTAAGCCTCACTTATCAGGAACTGCAGACAGAATTAGAAGTATTAAATGAAGCCAACATAGACTCTGAACTTGATAATTTTTCAATGTTCTCTGTCCTGGCCTGATCTTTCGAAGGCGGATGAAATGAATAAGGTCTTGAATAGGTAAATATCGTATAATCTTGTATTTTACAATTATGATAGGAAAAATACAGCGTGCCTGATGGCGGCAAAAGTAGAAGAGAAAAAAAGAAGAAGCATTTGACACTAGTCTACACGCGGTCCACGGAATGTCACATTTGACGTTGACAGCGCCGGAACATCCTGGGGGGCCTTGGAAGACTCCAATATATCTTTATCATCATGATCCAGAAGAGGGCATAGAGTCTGGGTGCTGCGCCGAGACGTTCCTGCTCTTGTCTTTACCTCAGCTACTCTAATCACTCCGTCCTTCCCTGGGAACAGTGATGTTATGCGGCCCAGCTTCCAGCGCATGGGCGGATTATTTTCCTCCTTGAGCAGTACCAATTCTCCTTCTTGAAGGGGTCGTGTAGGAACGCGCCATTTGTGCCTCTGTTGTAGCTCCGATATATATTCCAGCTGCCAGCGTTTCCAGAAGTGTTGACGAAGTTGTTCTAATCGCTGGAATCGATCAAGCCGGTTACTGTTATATTTTATTAGGTCCGGAGAAGGTAATGCCATCAGTGGGCGTCCAATCAGGAAGTGCCCTGGTGTGAGAGGATTAAGGTCATTGGGACTTGAGGATAAAGGGGATAAAGGTCTACTATTAAGAATAGCCTCAATTTGGGCAAACAAAGTTGCAAGCTCCTCGAAAGTTAAATGAGATTCTCCTAGAATACGTTTTAGATGAAATTTAGCTGATTTAACACACGCTTCTACTAATCCATTAAAATTAGGTGAGTAGGCAGGTTGAAAGATGAATCTTGTGCCTTCTTCTAAAGAACTTACTTCATTCTTTGATGATTCTAAAAATTTACCTATTTCATTGGCAGCGCCTACAAAATTTCTGCCATTATCGCAAAAGATTTCTAAAGGTTTTCCTCTGCGAGCCATGAATCTACGCAAGGAGGATAAAAATGAATCAGTGGATAGTTCACTTACGGCCTCTAAATGCACACACTTGAACCGTAAACAAACAAATATGCATAAATAGCATTTGGTGATTTTACACCCTCTTCCTTTTCTGTCAGTTATTAAGAAAGGGCCTGCAAAGTCGACGGCAGCACTATTGAACGGAAACCCTGGGTCTGTGCGCTGATGAGGAAGAGATCCCATTATAGGAGTAAGAGTTTTACCACTAGCCTTTCTACAAGTTACGCACTGGCGTGAAGTGGTGCGCGCTAGATCTCTACCTGCTATGGGCCAAATGTATTCTCTCACGGATGATAAAAGAAGTTGTGGACCAGCATGAAGGTGACGCAGGTGTTCATACCTGAAAACGAGTTTGGTGAGTTTGTGTTTTGCATGTAACAAGATTGGATGACGCTTATCAAAAGCGTAACACGAATTGTCTAAACGTCCACCTACTCTTAGCACATTTTCAGCGTCAAGATAGGGAGAGAGTGAGAGCAGTGGGTTTTTGGAACTAAGTGTTTTATTTGCACGAAGAGTAACGAGCTCGACAGGAAAACATTCTTCCTGTGCCAATTTCACTAATATTTGAAAAGAAGCTGCAAGTTCCTGAGGCTGCAAATCACCTTTTTGTTTATTATTAGGATGCCTACAATTATGTACAAATCTTAGTAAGTATGCTACTGAGCGTTTGAGTTTACTTAATTTAGAAAAACGATCAAAATCTATGAAACTATCTATTTTATGTTCATTACTTAAGTTAATTTTTATTTCAGGCAACTCTTCTTCGCAGTGCGACGGGTTAAATGTTGGCCATGAACTATCATTCTGGCTCAAAAACGGGGGACCTTTCCACCACAAGTCTAAATTTTCTAAGTTTTTAGGACTTACACCACGTGAACCTAAATCGGCTGGATTGAATTCTGTAGGGACGTGACGCCATTTAGAACCATCAGTTAGTTCTCGGATTGTACTAACCCTATTCGCTACAAAGGTCTTGAGCTTATCATACCTCATACCTATCCAGGCTAGCGCAATGGATGAGTCAGTCCAATAAACTGTTCGAGTAATTATACATCGCAGTGCGCGAATTACGGCGCCCGCGAGCTTCGCGCCTAAAACACATGCGACCAGTTCGAGTCTTGGAATTGTAAATGGCTTGATGGGAACAACCCTAGCCTTGGCACATAAAAGATGCACTTCAATATCACCTTGTTGATTTATTGATTTTAGATAAATACATGCTGCATAGGCTGACTGTGAGGAATCACAAAAGCAATGCAACTCTATTTGAGTAGGAGACCTACATAAACTATGCCTAGGAATGCGTAAGCTCTGTATGCTAGATATATCATTGATATAAGCTAACCATGGCCTACTAATATCTAAAGGAACTGGTTCGTCCCAACCTACACCATCCAACCAAAGTCGTTGGATTAAAATTTTAGGAATAATAATTATTCCTAAAATTTTATTATCCTAAAATTTTATTGAATAATTGTGATTAAACTAAGTAACCCTAATGGATCAAAAACTTTGCATGATTCAGATAGAATGGATCTTTTAGTTATTTTACAAGTTGTTTTACAATTTTGGTAACTAGTAGGAAAATTAATTATGTCTAGATTAGGATTCCACCCCACTCCTAATGTGTGGGACGAAGAACTTATAATAAGCTCTTTTTGGTTTGTCTGCGGCTCAACAAGAAGTGATTGTAAGTTAGATCTATATTTTCTAAGATTAAAACATCCAGCTGCCAAAGCCTGTTCAATTGCATTCTTTATGTAAGTCAATTCAGCTTGGCTTTCAGCACCGGTCAAAAGATCATCAACTAAAAAATCTGACTGAATAATGTTTTTTATTTTAGGGTCACTGCACTCTTGACCTAACTGCCAGAGACAGCGTGTACTTAAGTAACTAGAGCTGGATAAACCATAAGTCACTGTTGTTAAGTTATAAGATTTTATAGGTTCATCAATATTATTGCGCCACAAAATCATTTGAAGGTTTTGATCCATATCCTGTACCTGAATCATCCTGTACATTTTCTCAACATCACCAGATAGTACATAGGTGTACTGTCGAAATCTTAATAATATGTTAAATAGAGAGTCCTGTATGTGAGGACCAACCATCAGTATGTCATTGAGTGAAAACCCAGATGTTGTTTTGGATTAATTGAATACAACACGCAATTTAGTGGATTCACTGCTTGGTTTTAACACTGCATGATGAGGAATGAAATAGCACACATTAGGAACTAAAATCTTAGACTCTTTTAGGTGACCTAAGTCACTGTACTCTTGTATGAATTTTGTGTATGACTGTTTTAAGGTTATGTTATTATTTAATCTTTTTTCTAGCGACAAAAATTGTCTTTTGGCTAATTTGAATGAATCACCGAGGCATTCAGGATCCGACACTAAGGGTAATTTTACACAGAATTTACCATTATTATTTCTATAATAGTTTTGCACAAAATGATTTTCACATTCTATTTCCTCAGGTGTCCGGAGACTAACAGGCTGAGGTATTTCTTCTAATGCTCAAAACTTTTCTAAATGTTCATTCAATGTTTTATTTGCTAAATCCTTTTCACTTCTGTGAATAAAAGCATGATTGCATTGTAAATAGTTAGTAACTGCTAGTGTAAAGGGGGCCTGCTAAAATCCAACCTAATTTTGATTTATGTATAATGGGCTGGCCGGGACCAAGCTTGATTTGTTGAGATTCTATTATGTCCCAGAAGGCATCAGCACCCACCAACATGTCTACAGGTGAAGACACATTGAATGTTGGATCAGCTAGTTGAATATAGGGAGGCAAGTTGAAATGTTGTATGTCAATTGTTTTGTTGGGCAAACTGCCTGTTATTTGAGGCAATACTAGACATGACAGCCTTGTTTTATATTTATTGTATTTAGATTTAAGTTCAATTTGGCATCTTTTCAATGAAGGGAAATTAGTTGCTTGATTTCCTATGCCTACAATATTCAAATGAGTCACCTGAGGGGTTAACTCTAATTTTTCACAAAGATTTTGACTTATAATGGAGCTCTGGCTTCCATTGTCAAGCAAAATGCGTGCTGACACATGTTTCCCACTTGTGGGATTGTATATTTCTACTAAGGCTGTAGAAAGTAAGACACCTTTATTGGTACTTACTGACATAACGACGGCGTCGTCGTTGTCTTGAGTCTCAGACTCAGCATCAGACACATCCTGATCCGTAACTATGTCCTGTGAGTCCTGTGCTACCTGGGTAGTTTGTACTAAATTTGATGAATTAGCAGCCTGAGAATTCCTATGCAGCAAGGTATTGTGGCGTTTTTTGCATGTATAGCATGGACCTAACCTGCATTGTGAAGAAGAGTGCCCTTTCCTCAAACAGTTAAGGCATAGCTTCAATTTTTGTGCTTCACTAATTCTCTCTGACACTGACTTGCCCAGGAATGTGGCACAATCATATAGGCGGTGACTGCCATTGCACATGACACACACAGGTGAAGAAGATGGCTCTGCTGAAACAGTTAATGATTTTGTGAGAGACTTGTCCCTTGAATTGTTAATCTTATAATTTGGTTGTCTTTCAGACTTGTTTAATTGGACAGATTCTAATATATTAGCCCTGCCATTTAAAAAAGCAAAGAATTGCTCTAAAGATGGAGATTTTTCTAAATTCATTTTGTATTCTTCATCTTTAGAGCAATTCTTTGCTTTTTTAAATGGCAGGGCTAATATATTAGAATCTGTCCAATTAAACAAGTCTGAAAGACAACCAAATTATAAGATTAACAATTCAAGGGACAAGTCTCTCACAAAATCATTAACTGTTTCAGCAGAGCCATCTTCTTCACCTGTGTGTGTCATGTGGAATAGGCATAGGCAATAGAAGCTTCCTGCTTTGTAAAAGATGTTCATGCAAAGGTACGTTGGGTGGAATGATTTGGTTAACAATATCCGAGGTAAAACGGCTGAGTTCTAATTGAGTGTTCAAATTATTAATGAACGGGCTTGGCGGGATAGACAACTTGCTATAATAAGAATTTCTTTATGGATAATATATAAAAGAAAAACCAATTGAATTTTTTTAGTTATTTCCGAACAACGGACACAAAACATAATCACAAACTATGCAAAACTTTTAAGTTCGAAGGAACTTGCTAGCTAAGTTGATGTGCGACTACTTGAGAACTTTTTACATGAAAATCGTTTTATGTCGGAACACAAGCGGTTCTCTGAATAGATTGTATAGCCAATCCTGATAATGGTGAGGAAAAATTTATAAGCAACGAAGAAAGAACAATTTCTTATATTCTTCGCATCGATTCTTCGACATTATATTTAGCAACTACCTTGCCTTCTATTGGCGTACAGCGAGGCAATGCAGCCAGCATCTTGGGTACACTTCCAACTGGTATTGATATGGATCAGTTGAGCTACCTGTAGTTTGTTTTTAACAGTCTGCAGTTGCTCAATGGTATTAATTGTAAATACTAGCTCTAATTTAGTTATACAATTGTAATAGTTTTTGTTAATAAAGGTTTTACCTACCCTATCTACAGACTGTATTATTTAGTTTATTAAGTTTGTAAACCGACAGCTAGCTGAAATATGCATAGTAATATCTAACAATTTCGCGCTGCAAGTAGACTGATTTTACCTTTATAGCTGTTACAAACCCTACGCAACCAGCTAGCGGTATGTCTGCGCACCATATTTAGCCAATTATGGGGGTGCCATTACCCCTTCCTCAATCTAGGTATCTAACCATAAGAATAATTAATTAGAGCTTATGCAGTTTGACATTGCCAATGTGCAACTGGGTCAGGGCGGCTCCACGCAGACGTGGCCATAATAACAGAGGATTCTGGCGACCTTACAAGGTAAACTCGAAAGTGAGAGAATAAGGGAGGTAAAATAGATCAGTTCACCTAAAACTACTCCACAACTCGGTTTTCCTTTATTTTAGTTCCATTCAAGAAAAAGCTATAGGTAGGTACCGGTTGATAAATTTTTCAAACCCAATTTTAACAGTTTGGTTGTAGGGGTCTCGAGTTTGGGGACTTTATTCCCGTCAATGAACCAATTAGATGAACGCTGATGTTACAACCTAAGCACCTAAGAAAACCTCTATCATTTGAACAAAACTAAGTGGTTCTACTTATTGCATAAGGTGGTATTGTAGCAGATTCGAGCAAGAATGGTTGTCACTGTAGTGGCCCCGAAATGTTGGATAAACGTGTCGGTCTTGGTATAAACTTTTGAAATAAATAAAAAAACGTATTATGATAATTGTCGTGAAGGTCAGCTACTAGAAAAGAAAATAATATACCTATCTATACTGTTTTCAAACTTTCCGGCTGCGACGGGCTTGCCGAGACTTGTATAAATTTTTTTCCTGTATAATATAAGTTGGATTAGTAGAAATTCTAAATTTTTATATTTGATTAAGGTTATTTTGTAAGTAACGGAGTAGGTACTGTGTTCCAACTGTATCCACAGTATTTAGGTCAGATTTGGAATAAAAGACTTTTTCGAATTGTCGATTTATTTTTTCAACCTAACATTGTCGTAACTTCGTAACTTGACAGATCACCAGCTAGTTAACAGGTGTACTCAACTATGAACATTGTTCATACACTTAATAATAATTACACAATCAGTACTGAAAAACAATAATTTATCTTTATCACGAAATTTACTTTTATCACGAAAATACTATACTTAATATTACTAAATTCCGTTTAAGTAATCAATTTCATGAATGTGAGGATAAAACGAATAACTAACGTTAATCACGCTGTCTATCATACAATTACCATCTATTGTAGCTACTGATTCAAAAATTCCCTTTGATAACTTTCAAGATAAAGAAATACGAGGAAATGGAAGACATTATTTCAATGAAAAGACAGATTATAATGGAAAGACAAGCTAAGTATAAAGTTGTTTATAAAAAGTAGCTAAATTATTTTGATTGTAGAAAAAGTATAAAAGAATAAAGGCGTCGTTAAATGCTAAAAGTTCTTACTATAATTCAATACAATATAGAGTTAGTAATTCGGAATGATGAAATTAATTCCATAAAACGGGTAATGTCTTGAAAATACAAAAATACACGTGACATAGGTACAAAGAAAACTTAATTAAGTCTTAACAGGGATTATAGTCTACTTTCGAACTCCTAAGTATACATTAAATGAGAGTCTAACACATTTAACCCCACAAGCTAACACGTTAGAAATAGGAAAGGCACAGTCGAAGTATAAAATGTATTGCTGACTTCCCTAACTAGATACCTTCGTTACACTTAGTCACATCTCCGGAATAGATCGCATAAGCTTAAAATCGATTTCCCATTAATACTTTAAGGACTTTGGCATAATTTGTCTTGTTTCAGCGACCTCTGCAGGGAGTTATTTGAACCAAAACGTTTCAATGATAAATTAATAAAATAACGAGTGAAGTAAATGCTTTGAAATGGCTTGGAATTAACAGATTTGGCACGGCTAGAAAAAGTTACATTAAATAATGATATAAGTAGGTATCTAAAACATCCAAGCATATGTCTATGACCATTGACGAATTTAGTTTTTCTACTATAAGTACTTTCTAATGCCTAACTTGTATGTGCGTATTGCCATTTAAGTGTCTAGTTACGTACGTTTTTGTAAGAAAATAGGATTAAATTTGTTTAGAAAATATTTTTTGTCTCTGAGTGAACACTGACCATTCACGAACAATTGGTTCCTCGGATACTCATACATTGACGAAAATCTAACTAATAACAAATAACTACGAGGCTACACAGTCGTTGGCTAAGTTATACTTTGAAGTAACAGAAACAATCAAGACACGATACTATGATACTCGTTACAATTACTTATCTAGGATTATTTAATCGTTGGACTACAAGTAGCAAACTAGTTCAATCATTTATAATTATAACCCTTCAATTTAAAACATATAACTAATAACAAATTGACGCTTAGTTCAACGAGACAAAGTTATTATAAAGTAGAATTTAATATTCTTTAAACATAAACCATTTCGTTGAAGTTTTTGAAACTTTAACAGTTAAATACAAATCAAACTGTTTCAGCAAGCACCGTACTAATAATTAATTTACGAAGTGAACTTTAGCTCTTGTAGAAACATTTCCACCACAACAAATTGACTAGTTCTAATTCCTATCTAAGTAATTAATACGTACCACCTTAAGATAAATTTATTAAAGTCTCATTGTTAAACAGTTGAACCGGCCGCGAGCGGTAAAGAAAGGAAGCGTGGAAGAAAAGAAGGACAATCATCACACTAACTAAACCGTAACAATCACCAACAAACCTTCGGTCGAATCTAAAACGCAGCACTGAAAATGTAGTTGAAACGCATCGTTTATAAAAATCACTTCACTGCAACCGAGTTCAAACTTTCACTCACTTCATTCGTTACCTATTCGTAGAGGAGAGAGGGGAGGATAAGGGGAGGAAAGGGTAGTGCTCGCGAGGTGTACACGTAGAGCTCGTCTAGATGTAGACCTCGTGGTGCGAGTGCGGCCGGCTGCGCCTGGACTAGGAGGCGCGGTCCGCGAGCTCCACGCCGCCGCCCTCGTCCTCTGTGCGCCGCTCGCCGCTCTCCATCCGCCGGCGCTCCGCTATCACTATCCTGATGTTCTCCCCCTCGCTGATGTCTCGCTCCGTCTCCTCGGGCGTCGTCGGCTGGCTCGGCGAGCGTGCGCCCGCATCAGAGCTCGCACTGGATATCTCCGCAGACAGGCGCCTTTTGGCGCCGGTGAGCCTCTGGCTCTGTCTGGTGGAGGGCACGGCAAGTAAAACCGGTCGCAGCAGGCGGGCCTCCTCTCCTCGAAGGGAGTTGCGTTTGTCGACGCGCTGACGACGGTTCTGGAAAGAGTCGCGGCGCGGTGCAGGAGGCGGACTCCCCGGCTCTAGCTCCTCGACGTCGTCGGCGTCGATGAAGCGTGCGTCTTCCTCGTATAGCGCGGCGGGCACCTCAGAGGTAGTGGAGTCCTGGCGGCGGCGACTGAAGGCGTGCGGCGAGAGAGAGGCGCGGCGCGGGGGTGCAGCTGCGGGGAGTAGCGCGTGGTGCGAGTGCATGGTGCGGCGCCGGTTGCGGGAGGGTGACGGCAGCGGCTGCTTGGGCTCGCTGTAGGTGAAGTTCGTGGGCAGCGATGGCACCTTGCTGATGGGCCGCGGCGGGCTCACGCACTCCTCCAGCGCACGGCACAGTGCTCGGTCCTCTTCGTCATCCGCTTCTCTCTCCAGCTCTCGCTCGAGTTCTACGTCCATGTCCATTTCATCTTCCATTTGCTTATGCGATTCTTCTAGGTGTTTCATCAGGACCTTTGAAAATAGAGTCACAGTATTAGTTAAATTAATTTAATTTTTCAGAACATACAATTAACTGAGGTTCGGTGGTACTCGTATACTTACGGCCACAACAACGTTGACAAGTACGAACTGCGCCATGAGCACGAAAACCACAAAGAAAATCGGTGCTATGATGGTTGAAACGCAGCAGTTCCGCACACAGTCCACGGAACTGTCACAGTCTTCCCGAAGAGTGTCTTTCATTATACCGTTCCAGTTGTCACCAGTGGCAACTCGGAATAAGGTGAGAAACGCCATGCCAAAGTTCGCAAAGTGGGCATGTTCACCTAGTCCTGCAAAGAGGTTGAAAGGGGTTACAAAACCTCTACTTTAACCACCATGAGGCGTGGCGGGTAAAGAACCGCCTGCGACGCAGGAGTTCGCGGGTTTGATTCCCGCCTTGGGACAAACAGTTGCACGATCTGAAAATATTACTGCCCGGTATTCTATATTTTTTAAATATAAATAAAAATATCTGTGTAATATATTCTATTAAGTATATCAGTCATCTCACCCATAATACAAGTTTACTTAGCTTAGCACTAGATGTGTTGATTGTCAAGGATTTTTTTCATTAAAGGTTTTTTTTATTTAAGGTATTTACATGATTATTGGTCATTATAGAATTTTGTCAAGATCAGTTGAAAGGTTGATATTACGAGTAAAACAGAAGTATGTTATGCAAATATAATTTTCCAGATGCCCATTTAAATGAAAAGCTTCATAGTAAGTATTAAAATTTATGCACCCTTTCCATATCAAAACAAAATTTTTGGATAGTCTCCAACGAAACTCAGGGTTTTACTTGTTCAAAATAAGATGCTAATCTGTGAAATTTGTATAAACTTAAAAGCGTTGGTAATTTACCTTGACAGGGAATTTCATCAGAACATTCTAGCCTTCCAAATAGTTCCACCCCTAAAGCCGCGAATATGAAAAACAGTAGAAAAAATAGCAGTCCGAGGTTCCCCACTTGCGGCAAGGCTTGCATCACCGTGTCCAATAAAGCTCTTATTCCCTTAGCCATCTTCAGTAGCTTTAATACTCTTGCTATCCTCAGAACCCTCATCACTCTCATTATAGTGGGGTTTATAGGAATGATATTAGTTTCAAGCTCCTCTAATACAATGCCCACGATGGACAATATTACAATACCCACATCCAGTTGGTTCCATTTGTCTTTCATGTATATTTTTATCCCAAGAGCCACTAATTTCATCAGAGCTTCTAAGATGAATACTGCGGTGAAAAAGTAGTTGAAAATCTTCAATGCGTATTGTAACGCAGGTGGCATCCTGTAGTATTCGATAGCCATTGTTACGACATTCAAGCCAATCACCCCGGCAATGGCCAAGTCAAAATACTTTGATGTTACGACATTATGGACAAATAATCTGTAGTGAGAATAATCTGCATAGTAAGGTCTTTGGTGCATTTCTGAAATGAAAATAGTAAAATAAACATTTATGGTAAACATTAAGCTTGCGTGTTCGTTGTTGGCCATTTTTATGAAGCAGTTTGGTAAAACATATAACTTTTGTCTAGACAACTTTTATTGCGCTAATGATGTTTTGTCTGGGATAAACTTTGTTTTACTAACTTCGCCTTTTTTTCTCCATTTGTAACGCTCGTTTCGCTGCCCGACGGACTCTTTCTTCCTTTTCTTGTTCTTCTCGACATCGGTGGAAGTTTTCCACGACAACTCCGACAAACATGTTCAGTACAAAGAACCCGACAAGCAATATAAATGCAATGAAGTACAGTAGTCGCCATTCGGAGTAATTTACGATTGGCTGCAAAATGTAATCATAGATTCAGTGTTAAATAAAATTGGCCAAAATAAAATAGCAGTTAAATAATTCATCTTTTATGCTTGAAATTAAGTGGGTGGCCATAACAAGCATCTGCTACATCGAGAGCGCATAACTCAAATTACTCCACAAAATCAACTGTTGATGTCGAGAAAATTACGAAATAAGAGCTTGAAAAGCGTATTTCAGAGTAAATTATTTTTTATTTGTTTATATAGCGGAATTGTCACCCTTACCTGTTGATCCACCCCTACGGCATCCAGTCCAGTGTACATTATATTGACCCATCCATCTCTTGAGCTAAGCACGAACAAAGACATCAAAGCCTTGCCCAGATCGTCGAAATTATACTTCCTGTTGACCCATACGTTGCCGTCGATGGCGAGGCAGTCGGTTTTGTTTTTTACGTTCTTTATATTCGCACCCTCGCAATAGAAAAAGGCTCCTTTGAAAAGCTGAAAAATTGATTGTGTTTTTTATTATAGAACGGTTCTTTTTTCAGTCAGTAACATTATTTTATGGATAAAGCCCGAGTGAGTCTATATATTATTATTATATACTGCGTAGCATAATATTATTTGCCTTTCCAATAATCACACAAATCACAACAATTACAATTTGATAAACAGCCAAGATAGGAATGTAATTATTCAACAATTTCAAGTCATGTAGCTTTCAAACAGGGATGAACTAGATATGATAGAAATTATAAACGTGTCTCTGCGGCATTTGCGACTGTCGAACACTTTAATCCAATTGTAGGAATCCGAGAAGTGATTTGCCTTGAGAGTAGATAGCCTAGGAAACTTGGCATTGCTCTAGCTTAACTCGTCATCTCAAAGGAATACAAATTAGTTATAAAGTACGTGTATAAGGTTGTAAAGCAAGCTGCATCAGTTTGGTATGTTGTTTGGGATTCTTTGAATAAAATATAGCAGAGGTAAAAGAGTAAGTTAAGTAGCTTTAACGGTCGGTTGTTCGTATGTGTCTACGCTGATTAGCTTATCATATTTCTTGGCAAATAGTTATGTAGATTGACAAAATATTATTGAGTTAACAAAGAGGCCTATAAGGGAACATCGCATGCCCTGTAGTGTTGACATAAGTGCGATCCGTGCAACTGTTAGAATTAAAAACTGAGAAATGATTAGATACGGTAGAAATTATTTTTCACAGTAAGAATCAAGCAACAGTTACAGTTCTATGGTACTCACCTGAACTCCTAAAATGCCGAAGATAATGAAAAATGTGCAGCAGATAAGCACAATGTTTCCGATGGGCCGCAGCGAAGACAACAAAGTCTGCACTACCAGCTTCAACCCTGGTGCTCGGTTTATCACCCTGAGCGGCCGTAATGACCTTAGTAATCTAAAAACCTGGTCAGGAGAAAGAAAGAACATAGATTCTATTAGCCGTTCGATATTTTAGTTTGTAAGAAAAAAAAATCTTAGAGCTTGGTTCGAAGAATTTGGTATTTTTTTATTTACGGATTTTGAGTCATTGGAGTAACTGTGTCGATCTCGTATTTAACCAAATTAACCAGTATTTTTGGTACAACGAGTGCCATAGCGGCTACGTGGAACTAAGTGCAAGAACTTGACAAATTCTTTCTCCGGTTACCCTAAGGTAAACGTTCCCAAGACCCTGCATAAGTTAAGGTCATAAATGTTTAGGTCGGTGACCGGAAGACTGGGGACAGTACACTCTCACAGGATTGATTAAAACGATTTAAAAGAACAAAGAACATACCCTGAGTATTCCGAATATTCTTGGACTCGACTCCGACACCAGAGACATGAGTAGATCTATGATGGATATAATAACAAGGGATCCGTCCATGATGTTCCATCCAGATGTAAAGTATGCTTCTTCGCCGTAAAACATTCCACTAGCCACTACCTGTTGGTAACCAGACAAAGTAACAAAAATGTATTAGAATTTTATTATATGACTTATTTGTAAAGTAATATTTTTATATATGACTTATTTGTAAATAAACAGGACCAAAATCGTAAAAAAAAATATACATCTGCACCGATATACTCAAAATCAAAATCAAAATCAAAGTGCTTTATTTCCTTAAGACCTTACAGGACACCTGGACACGTCACAAAATACAAGTTAAATAAGAAATAAAAATGGGAAATAAAGTGATCACTTTGATTAATTGTTCACTTCAATCTTTTTTAGGTAAAGTAAAGAAGCGAACAAGAAACCTTTACCTTGTTAGATTGTTAGTTTTAGAGTTGGAGCATAACTCGTCCCAAACTTTTTTGTCGTCTAGATAATCTGATATTTTATAGTAAGCTTTTTTGCAAAGTATATTTTTGACAATCCGTTTGAATTTATTTATAGATAATTTTTGCAACTCACTTGGAATTTTGTTGTAGAAGCGTATACATTGCCCTTTAAAAGATACATTAATCTTACGTAGCCTAGTAGTGGGCACAGCCAGTTTGTTCTTATTTCTAGTATTTAAATTATGTATATCGCTATTTTTTATGAACTTATTGATATTTTTATGAGTGTACATCAAATTTTCATAAATATATTGACATGTTACTGTCATTATGTTTATTTCTTTGAATTTTTCACGCAAGGATTCTCTGGGACCCATATTATAGATTGCACGAATAGCCCTCTTCTGCAGCACAAATATGGTGTTAATATCTGCAGCGTTCCCCCACAGCAGTATGCCATAAGACATAATACTATGGAAGTAGCTGAAATAGACTAGTCTAGAAGTATCAACGTCTGTAAGATGACGGATTTTTTTGACTGCATACGCTGCAGAACTAAGTCTCTTCGATAGCTTATCTATGTGTGAGCCCCATTGAAGTTTACTATCTAAAGTTATTCCTAAAAATACAGTACTTTCTACTATTTCTAAAGATTCCTCTTTTACCTTTACATCGGCCTTAACTTGTTTTACATTGGGTAGAATAAATCTAATACATTTCGTTTTGGTTTCATTAAGCAGAAGATTATTGACACTAAACCAATTGACTACTTTTGAGATTGCATTATTCACATCGTCGAAATTTGTATTATGACGTTTCATTTTAAAAATTAGTGAAGTATCATCAGCAAACAATACAATCTCGTGATTATTCTTAACGAGATGAGGGAGGTCGTTAATATAAACAAGAAATAGGAAAGGACCGAGGATAGACCCCTGCGGTACACCCATTGTAACTACAGATCCCGAAGACCGTTCCCCATTTATGTCAACTCTTTGTATCCTGTCACACAAGTATGAAGTAAGAAGATCCAAAGAGTTGTCTTTTATTCCATAATGATGTAGTTTCCTGATTAATGTTACATGGTGTACACAATCAAATGCTTTTGACAAGTCGCAAAAAACGCCTAAAGCATCTTGCGACTTCTCCCAAGCATCAAAAATATGCGATACCAACTCTACACCAGCATCAGTGGTAGACCTGCCGCGAGTAAACCCAAATTGCTTACAGTGAAGCAGGTCATTGCCATCGAAATGCCTTAGCAATTGATGTAAAATAAGTTTTTCAAAAACTTTGCTGAACGTTGGCAATACTGATATTGGTCTAAAGTTAGTGGGGTCAGACCTACTACCCGATTTAAACAATGGAATTATTTTACTATGCTTCATTAGATCAGGAAATATGCCACAGTCAATGGATTCATTGAATATAAAAGCTAGATCTGGTGCAAGAGTATCAATCAATGGTTTAATAAGTCTAACAGAAATGCCCCAGAGATCTGCAGTTTTTTTTACATTTAATAGATTAAAAGCTTTTTTAATATCAGTTTCATTGACATGATTGAAATTAAATTTATTTTTGCATTTGGGTACATTTTCTATAAGCAAAGACTCAGCGATAACTTGAGATGAGTTTAAGCACTTTGTAGTAAAAATTGGAATGTCAGTAAAAAAGTTTTCAAATGCTTGGGCTACGTCAACATCATTTTGGACTGAGCAATCATTAATCTTTAAGTTATAATCATTATCGTAAGTACTGACTTTTCCAGTCTCACTATTTATTATTTTCCATGTCGATTTTATTACATTTTCACTATTTCTGATTTTCGAGCTTATATAATTTGATTTTGCCAGTTGACAAACTTTTCTGAACATTTTTGAGTAGTTTTTTACTTTTTCTTTGAACTCAAGACTAAAATTGTATTGTTTTTCATTATACAGTTCATACAAAGTTTGCCTACTCTTATGTATACCTACTGTTGCCCACTCACTAAAGTTAAGTTTTTCTGAGACAACAATCGACTTGGGTGTGAATATTGAATTGAATGCAGTGGTGAATTTGTTAAAAAAACTGCAATATGACTCATTGGGGCTGTTATATGAGTAACAAGGTGGTGGTTTAGAATCCCAATCCAATTTCAACCACTCAAATCGACTTGTGGTCACAGGTATGTATGTTATTTTTTTTTGTACATTATTATTTTTAACTTGAATTTGTAATTTGATTATTTGACCTAAGTGGTCTGATTTTAAGTTGCTTATTACATTTTTACTAACAATTTTATCATTTAAGCAAACAAACATATTATCTATACATTTTGCTGAAGTTTCAGTTATTCTAGTAGGTTCCAAAAATAGTGGCTTTAGATTATAAGAGTTAAATAAGTTAATTAATCTACTACTTAAGGAGTACACTTCTAAAAGATTAATATTAAAGTCTCCACATACTATGAGATTTTTGGTTGATTTTGATATTTTATATAAGATGTCATCCATAATTTTTTCAAATATTTCAAAAGAGGCTGATGGTGGGGTGTATACGCTTACTACAATAGTTTGCTCCAACTCAACACATGCTACTTCAATGTGGCTTTCAACCGATAAACAAACTATGTCTTTACGTTCTTTAAATTTTATAAGTTTATTTAATAATATTAAAGAGCCTCCACGAATAGCATGTGATCTGCAAAAAGAACTACCAACCTGATGGTTACTAAAGCTAAACATGATCTCATAGCTTTTTAGCCAATGTTCTGTTAAGCAGATGATGTCAATATCAAATGAGTTCATGTATAATTCTAATTCTAATAATTTACTTCTCAAACCTTGAATATTTTGGTGCACCAAGTTGGTAAACTTTGCATTTATTTTACAATTTTGTTTTCCTTGTTTTTTCTTGTGATTAATAATATTTGACTTTATAGGGCTAGAGACTTCCTCTATTGTCGTTATTTCTAATTTAAATGACTTGGAATAACTTCCAAGGTATTGTTTGTGAATATAAAATATATTATATTGTTTATCGTTTAGTTCATAAAATAAAACAATCTAATACAATAAACACATACAAATACAATTAAAACTAAATAGATTGTGAAATAAATTTCCGAAATACCTATGTAGTTATATAAAAATATAAAATAGATAGGTATCCAACTCATTGTTGATGTTGATTCACATCAGGATATCATGTAAAAAATAATACATCTTCCGTATAGACAGAGGTATTATTTTTTTACGAGTTTGTTCCTGTTTACGGACAAATACCTAAGTCGTAAAGGGCGACGATATAAAATAATGAAGGCGAGATCAAAGACTTCCTAACAAAACTTTCCCGACATAATTTTGCGGATGAAAGAGTAAACAATGCGAGACGGGATGATCCCAGCTTACAAATCTGTGACTACTGTTTATGAAAAAATAGTGTTAAACGTAGCCTTGAGATGTGGATGCTTCGTATCAGCGAGGGTGTGGGTCTTTCTTACTATCTACTCCTTCCACTGCTTTTATTCACACTCCCGCTTTGAACATGCAAATACAAATATATTCATAGCTGCAGGCATTTGGTATTGCAAATGTTGCAAGCATGTTATAATTACACAGTCTAATAAATAGGTAATAAAAATAAACAAATAAAAACAAAATTTAAAAAACATATAAGTAAAATCCTTGCCCTGTGTAAATTGTGTTCCATTAAAAAAATCAATATACGTATTCTTGGCAAAAATACAGGTTGTCCCCCAAATAACTGCAATCTCCAAAACAGGTGTAACTACATAGATCAAAAATCAGCGACGACGTGTGTTTGCCATTTTAAATTATTGTTTTCTACCGTGCTTAACTCGGCATACCTATAAGTGCTACATGAGATGTTTAAGACAATCTTGAAAAACTAAATCAATCTGTCTCACACAATGAAAAAATTTGTAAAATTATTGAAAAATACAGAGAAACTAGATTTTTTTGTTAAAGAGCTTTACTGCAAAATCGAGGCTGTTGACCTATACATGTTTGTACGTATACAGTAAGATGCTTTAATATAACTCGTTGTACAGAATTTTTTAATCAAACTAAGCCATCCCGACGTTAAAGCAGTGTAATGTTTTGGAATGGAGCTGTTTCGTTTGGTTAATAGTCATGTCGTATCCAAATAATAAGAAAACATCCCTAAATATCGTACCTTTTTTTCTAATAATAATAATAATAATAATAATAATAATATATATTGCTATAAATGATTATAGTTTCAGGTCGAGTATGCAAAGTTCGAACCATAAAATCTCGAAATCGACAGACATAGTTCCAAGTGTTAAATTATAGCGCATGTCCCTGTAAATATTATGAATATGTACAAAGTCAGGAAAAATCTTTATTTATTAATAATCGATAGAAAATATTTAAAAAGAAAAGTGAGTGTGTACCAATGAGTACCTACATGAATAGATATGTCATGACAAGAAAGAGCATAACCATATATGTGAAAAAAACAAATGATCCTCCCATTTAGTGAGAAAGCGGTTCCTGGAATTTTTCAACCATTATTTGTCGATTATTTTTAATCTTATTTCATCTGTTTTAGGAATTAGGTACTGTGTTATTCGGGGGACATCCTGTACCTATATAATAAAAAAAATATGTACAACTACCAATCCATAACTCCTTGTAAAATTTCACTTACCTTTATAAACATCTCAATCGCAAACACAACAGTGAACACATAATTGGCAGTGGATAGAAACGACCTCTCCTTGGAGTCAGGCGGGATGTTGGGTCGCTCCATGGCAAGGGTGATGCAGTTCAGGGCAATGAACAACAAGACGATGTTGTCGAACCAGCCTTGCGCGACCATCCATGAGCATAGCCTTCTGACCCTGTGTAAGTAAAAGAAAGCTGGAATAATATGGTTGGCAATTAATGGCATGGTTTTCCTTCCCAATTACTCAACACATATAAGACGCCACCCTGTCATCTTGGTTCTAAGAATAAGTAACAAATATAGTTCGATATGAATAAATTCTAAGATGCTTGGTGATTACGGCAAAAACCAACTTCAAGCAGAAGCCGATTACATTATCAAAACACATAGCGCCCTTCTCGATTGCGTCTATGAGAGACGACTGAAAAACTAAACTTGGGGAAGCACGTTCTGTAGTGGACATAGGTGTGCTGATAACACAATTGCTAGAAATGTGACACCGAGCATAAAAATGGCCGAAAATAACACAAAACTTGGTGTAAAATCTTGTAAAACTTGTTTGGATTGTTGGGTAAAGTTTGAGGACAAGTCTAGCATTTACATATGTTTTCCGTTAAAGCAGTGTTCATTGTAAAACGGGTCACGTTAGTAGAGAGAAGTTCCATAATCCCTTTTCAAGTGCTGTACTAAGATAAACGGTTATTTTGTCCCCCGCTTCGGCAAACGTTATTCAGTTTGCCGCGAACTAGCTTATGAGTTTATCTCCTGCGCTCAGACATTATTGGATGTTTGATTTTTCACAAGTTCAATGGTAAGGAAACTTGGTTGCTTTCAAGATTGAAGAGACTTGATTTTGGGTCTAAAATAGATCTGAAATCAAATAATTTTGGAAAATTTCTGCGTGAATTCAAATAATAAAACCCGCTTTCTTTTAATATTTCTTTTGAATCTCGAGGACCTGTCAAATTAAATTAGAGCCTTCTCAAAATTTTCCAACGTAAATAATTTTACACTGTAAAAAATCACGGATCCTCGGTTCGTAATAATGGTGTTTGCCGTAATAACCACGCTTGGCAGGCGGATTAGTGATTGCAGTGAAGGTGTTTGATAATTATCATTGTATTATAATACACAGAAAAAAGATGCTGCATCTCGTCTGGGAGTTTATTAGGCAGTTGTAGTAAAACACTTACTTGTTATCAGGTGCGAACAAGTACAAAGAGAAGTTTTCTTTCTCTTTGAGACAGCCTGTGGGCTCCATAAAACGAAACAGGTCTTTGAAACGGAATTGTCTTCTGTCGAATCTCGATGAAAATATGCACATTCTGTTGTTGTTGTTGATTGCAACCTAAAAATATTTCAAGCCTATAAATACTGAAAAATCCAACCTGCTAAGGTATTATTGTTGATTAACTATACTAATATTATAAAGAGGAAAGATTTGATTGTGTGTTTGTTTGAATTTAATAGGCTCCAAAACTACTGGACCGATAATGAAAAATTCTTTCACCATTACAATCTTAAATTTTCCCTGATGAAGATAGGCTGATGAATATTTTCAAAAAAATTAGGATACCGCATGAAAAATAATTTTTTTGTTAAATACCCGTGCGAAGCCGGAGCGGACCGCTAGTTATTTAATAAAATAGTTGAGTTATAGTATGTTGCCACAACGTGTTAAGTAATTAAAGTGACTTACCTCTTCATTGATCTGTTTGATGAGCGGCAGTGGTTGGTTGTTTGGTCTGGTTGGTAAGGTTGCTTCGTTGATAGTTGCTCGAGCAACCACTGGTGGTAATGGTGGCGGCGAAATAAGGTTGCTTGCTTTTACTTCGGAAACTGTTGTTACTACAAGATATACAAGATTTTATTAGTGAGGTAGATTATGATTTAATTATTGGAGAAATTACTTAAATTAATTAAAAGTTACGTAAGAAATTAACATTTAAAAGTATTAAACTAAGTGGATAATTATAAGTAACAGGCCTATAGTTTCTACGAGCATCTAAAGCGAAATTTCGAAAAAAAAAAAAACTATAATTTTTTCAATTTTATTTGCATGGACTAAAGCGTAAAATTCTTCTCGAAATGAGCCAAAACCCTATTTTAGGAGGCGAAAATTTCTAAAACACTATTATAATAATACAATTCCCATTTAAGCCCTTTTTATGGCATAGCACCGCACGTTAAATAGTCATTTCAATACGTTGCTAAACTACGGATCTCACATTTCTAGATTAACCCAATTCACAGGAATATTTTAGCAAATCCTAAATCACTTGTGTGATCGTTTTGTAGATTTAGTATTCTCTATGTTTCAAGAAAATCGGGCCACCGATAAAGGTGACAAAAAAGTATAGGTAAATAAAAACACTGACAAAACTTCAAACCCACTTTTTACCCCTTAGGGATGAAATTACCAAAATTCCATTCTTAGCTGTTGTGTAGCATAGGCAACTAGCTCGCTTATATTTTTGATGATAGGTACGGTTAAAATTATAATTATAGACTGAAAATGCCAAATAATTAATACAACATGGATGGTAAGCGACGTCGGACAAATGACTGAATATTTTATAATACTAAATAATGAAAACTGTTAAATCAAAGATAATTTTTTACCTGTGTTTGAAATAAATAATGTACAGTACATAGCAAGTCAGATTAATTAATAAACAAGGATAAAGAATTGTTCATTTAAATGTTTGTAATTCATGTGCTTACTGGTAAGGTAGTCATTAGTGAGTGACAGCCTGTGTGGTGGGGACTTCACGCTATCCAATCGCACTGCGGACTCAGACGTGAAACCTGCTTCTGGGGCCTTCCATGACACCTGGAAAAATTCCTTCATAAGCCCTGAAGACAGCCCCTGACTTCGGTAAATCGATAAAACTATTGAAACTATAACGTCATTTATGGAGGGATATTTATCATGTCTTAAGTTTTGAGTAGCCAATATTTCGGTACAGTTTCAGGCTACGAAACAACAGAAAGTCACTGAGAGTTACATTTTTTTGACAGATATAACGATCTACCTTCTTTCTTCATTTGTTCCGTGATCAGGGTGCATGAAACTGTGTCGAAATATTGGAAAACTCAAATTCAAATCATGGTCAATATCACGTCATAAATGATTTTAGCGTCGATAGGAACGAGACGTTGAGACGATACTATCGACTCACTGAAGTCAGGGCTCAGAAATGGTGAAAAAAAAAGTTTGGGACGAGTTATACTACAACTCTAAAACTAACAATCTAACAAGGTAAAGGTTTCTTGTTCGCTTCTTTACTTTACCTAAAAAAGATTGAAGTGAACAATTAATCAAAGTGATCACTTTATTTCCCATTTTTATTTCTTATTTAACTTGTATTTTGTGACGTGTCCAAGAGTCCTGTAAGGTCTAAAGGAAATAAAGCACTTTGATTTTGATTTTGGTGCTAGAATAGTAGTTAGTAAATTAAGTTTTCGTTAGCAATGACAAAAAACTGGCATTGTTTCGAGGTTTAATATTGGTACCACAATCCATCAGAAATGTCAACAAATCCCTAGAAATGATCAGACGCCGATGATGGATCGTAAGATTATTACAATGCCGCATTGCGTAGAATTCTCCTAACAAGAGAAAACAATAATGTAAAACAATGAAAAAAATACCTATTTTACTCATTTACCCGGCTGATAAAAAACGAACATAACACAAAACTTCCTTTTAGTGGATGTCAAGGCCATCAATGATGTAGACTGACCCAAATGCGTTTAAATTCAAAAGTGTGGTTAGACTTTGGCGTCTATAAAATTTACCTACTTTGATCAGTAGAATGTGACTTACGTCAGGCAGTAGAGGTGCATTATGGGCAGACACCCTCCTAGCCGGTGGTGCCAATACTCGAGGCGCGGGCAGTTGCGGCCGTGCGCGGTTGTTGGGGAATTCCGATTGCGTGTCGTTTTTGATCACCATTGACGATGATAAGAGGATCTCGTTCTTACGGACACTTGAACCTAACAATGAAACATCAAAAAAGCACTGTAGAATATAAAATTTTGTATTCAGGAAACATATGCAATGTTTTTTATTACACGACCCCAAAACATGTGCTCATTGTATGAACTGAAATTGCAAAATGTGCCATCAAATTTAGCTTTTGTTTCAACGAAAAACTTTGTATACAAAAATATGAATAGTAAAAACAAGAGCCAAGCTCCAAATGAAATTGAAATATATCTAACCGTTGCAAGCAGCGTGGTCCCTTCCATTGTTCAGCACAACGGCGTCTGAATCAGAGCCCGCTCTTTGTTTCGGTTTCCTCCGGAGACTCGGACGTGAAAGTCGCCAGCTGTACCCTCTCTGCACCCTGCATTTATCTTCAGAGTTTGGCTGAGGAGTTTCTACAATGCTGACGTTTCTAAAATTTTAAAAATATTTATGAAAAGTGATCAAACTTAACATTTTATAAAGTTAACACTCTACTCACTTTTGTGAACTGAGAAGACTGGACTTATCGCTGGTATTTAGACAGATATCGTCTTTTTCCTTCACAATAGTCAATTGCAGATTCTTGTCCGGCAG
This sequence comes from Eupithecia pulchellata, assembly GCA_963931895.1. Classification (NCBI taxonomy): domain Eukaryota; kingdom Metazoa; phylum Arthropoda; class Insecta; order Lepidoptera; family Geometridae; genus Eupithecia; species Eupithecia pulchellata. The sequence continues at coordinate 4,191,285 of OZ007529.1, read as the reverse complement.
AATAGGAGATTTAGGTGTAGTCGGGGCAGTGGAGGGTGAACCTGCCCTTACGGGTGGCAGGGATAAGGTCAAAGGGGGGAGGGCTAGGCTAAGCGCTGGAGGGGCTAGGGTCATGGGCAGCCTGGCTTTCTCAGATCCGAGTTGAGCTTGTGCTGAGTGAAGAGTTAGGGTGTAGCTGTTCGGAGGTTTTAGCAGACCTGGTATGCTTGCACACTGAAAATTAAGGCATATTTAAATACCTATACTTTTAGAATATATAAAATTATTAAAAAAATATTTATAATGATAAATTAATACACCCACCGTTAGTCTGTATTAGTCTATATGGTAGAAGTTATGAATAAAGTCCTTTACGTATTTTATTTTTCAACATCAATTTCATTATTTTGTGAAACATTGCCTTGCCCATTTAATATACATCGTAGTGGCTATTTAATATTAAGTATACTTTATATTAAATAGCCACTACGATGTACGATGTGTATATTAAATGGGCAAGGCAATGTTTCACAAAATAATGAAATTGAAGTTAAAGTTAAGAAAAAGTAAATAATGAAATTGAAGTTAAGTAACTAACAGTATACAAAAAAAACTTATTTGGTAAAACTAATCAAAATTTAAAAAAGTACTAAATATATACCTAAATTATAATATTAATATATACATATATGTTATATTATATCCCAGTATTTGTCCCGTACATATTTATCTTCACTGTAATAAGCCTTCTCCATAAGCAACTGTCTAATTTAAGGTTAAAATTATTAATCGTTTTGGTATATATCTTGCATATTGAACGGTAATTATAAATACAAGGTGCGATACAAAATATGCTCTTATTAAACATCCCGACTCAGGCAATGAACCAAATGTGAAGTACCTAAACAACTCTCAGGAATGAGGTGATGAAAGAAAATTCAAATAAATTATCGCATTATTTACTTACAGAAGTGCGATCAATAGAGTCCAAGCTCGATAGCATAGAGGACCTCTCTAAGCTCAAGGCCATGTTGAAGTCCCGGAAAGTGGCCCCCGGTTCCAAGGTTGTAGAAGGCGAGTCCTGTGGTGTAGCCGCGGTGTGGGTGATCATTGGGAGTGCTGGACCGTCGGCATTGCTTGCATTGCTTGCTAACATCTTTTCCTAGATGATTAATAAGATTGTACACATTACAAATTGATCTCTTACGGTAAAATATTCCACATTCAATAAAAGTAAGATCTATCAACAAAAATATACTGCAAACCTCCTTATGGTAGGGGAAATTTGATTATGTTGCGGAATTTTGCCAAAACTAATGCATACAGATTTTCTTTTGTTTTCCCTAAAATAAATCTCAATATAATAGACATTTTGTAGACTCAAGCAGCAAGACTCAAAAAGCCCTGCATGTATAGTAGGGTGCGATCCAAGATAACAAATTGAATTTCAACAGTGCCTTGATTCAGGTGTTGTCAAAGCAAGCACTTATGAATATCAAAGCGTCCCACCAACGCCCTGAATACAAACTCCGATGAATAGACGTCTAGCGGCCTAGGGTCTAAAGCGACTTTTGGCCTTGCGTTACTTATTCACATAATTTACTAGCCTTCCCGAATAGGCTCGTAAACGGAATCCAAACATCGTTACGTGGAATTGAAACCTTTTCTCAGTGTAATGAACCAAATTGTGATGTATCTCACCTTCTGTAAATTACATTTGTTGGATTGAGCGCAGTCCTTACAGAGCGTGGGATGGTGGCTTGATTTGGTTTTACGGCGTCGCATCGACTTTTCCTTGTGTCCATTTACGTCAGCCTTTGCTTTTCTAACGTCGTCTGCCGACCGCCAGTAGTTTTTTATTTCGTTCTGCGATAAAAAATATTGTCCGGTAATAGGGTTGTCAAGTAGCACGAACGATTTTCGCTTTTGTGTTCATTTGAGCATGCTTGTCTGCGATGACTGTTTATAAATACGATCTTATTTCTCTTGTAAACTTTAACAGCAAATTTTGTAATTACACTTTCTTGCTCACAAGTAAGTCATTATTCACGTCTTGAAATTTAATAAGCTGGCTCCAGCAAGAATGCTAAATAAAAGTATTCATAATGTTCACCTGAGAAAAGCTGTCACTGGAATGCGATCCCGAGTTGGAGTCATCGTACTGTAGCTCGTTGTTTTCTGAGAAGCACTCGCCTGACAATTTAGATTTCACCAATTCCCTCTGCTCACGTTCCCGCCTCTCATTTCGCTAAGAGATTGAATAACACATGAGTATTTATTTGTTCGTAAATTTAGGGAACGGGACACTGATCTTATTATGCCACTCACCTCAGAACTAAATCCTTCGACAAGAATAGCAACCAACAAGTTGAATAATACGTAATTCCCAAAAGTCATTAGAGCGACGAAATATAACGCGGCCCAATGGCTCGTCTTTTCCATACCGTTAAACAAGACAACATTCCAATCTTCTTGTGTCAAAACCTGAAACGTTTACATCAAAGTGAACATATGACTCGGGTTCGTAAGTCGGTCTACCACATCAAATATCATCCAATATTTTAATACACTTTAATAAATCAAAATAAGCAAGGTGTGCTTTCACTGTATTGTAAGTCGTGCCTTTGTTTGTTACATATTGTAAAGTAGGTAATTGAGTGTTATTTAAAGTAAAACTAAAAAAAACTGAAAATATCATACTCTGTTATTGTAGAGCGTGTTGGCTGGTGTTAGTGTTACAAGTGTAGCATTGTGGTGTTAGTGTGGTACACTAATAATGAAAGGGAACACAGACGGCGGTTGGAGTACACAAGCATATCAGGGTTTCAGCATAATTTAGACTAGTCTACAAGCAAGATGCACTAGCTATAGAGCGCTCATTACGATGCAATACGGAAACTTTAAGTTAATAATGTACTACGGCGAATCTCTCGAGTTTTAATATAAGTAAATCGATTTTTTATGTAAATTATTTGTCTTTATTCACAAACTTAGTGAAAGTTGTAATAAAAGACAGATTTATAAAATTTTGGTGGTAGATACGAGAAACACGCGTCTAAAAAATATTGAAACGGGATCGCAAATAAACCGACTATTCGTTGCCTAATCTAGGGACGGAGCTAGGCTTACCTGGAACACGGTGACCGTAGCCCACAGAATGTTATTAAAATGTTTCCTGTCGCATTCGCACTGGGGGTGGCGCGAGACGATCTCTGGGCAGGTACAGTCGCGCTCGGCGCCATTGTCTTCGACGTACTTGCAAAACTTACCACCGAATAGATACATGCCCAGAATACTGCGCGGCGAGGGCCCAATGTAAAAATGAAAGAAAAACAAAATGCTATGCGCATACGCCGGAACCGAGGCAACCTGACGACGCGACTGTGCCAGCGACAACACTGCCACCTCCCGTTTCAACAAATAATACTAATGTTACGGACCGTGTATTTACAATACTCTGGGGTTAATTGTTTCACAGTGCAAATGTGCGGCTATACCTAGGTACATACAGAACAAGAGTGCCGTAAAATTAGTTTTATTTAAACGATTCGTGATCTATTGATACTGAACTGGTGATAACAGTAACAAATGATCCAAAGCCTAGTTGGTTAAGCAGTGTTATCGCCGTTGGGACGCTACCACCAACAACGGCCTTGTTATTTATTATCTAAATTGTAAAAATACATAGTGTTATTTAGTGCAAAATATTTCTGCAAATTTCATACCATTATTATTTTCATTCTTTATTACTGCGTCGGTAACTGATAGAAAAATAATATAATGCAGTAAAAAAATAAAAGAAGAAAACAGGCGAAAATAAGTGCATAAATACAGTTAAATGGATAAATTTAGAAAATATTTACCATACCGTTTTATAAATGTACTTTCAACAAATATCATTCAAATCGTATGCATTTTTTAAATTATCATCTTTATTTTATGCCAATAGAATAAAAGAGTAAAGAAAATAATAAAATGGACCAATTTTAATCAACGCACAATAAACGGGAAGATAAAAGTTCAAGAAAAGGGAAAGTAATTGAAAATTAGATTGTTACTGAAGTTAACAACAAGGGTGCTGGGGTTGTCGAAATCAGTGGAAACTTTTGTCACGAAACCATTACCTACTTTAAAATTGGTACATAATAATAACGTTATAAGCTTTCCACCAATTTCGTATAGAATAAAGTTAAATACTAAAATAATAGAAGCTTCATGCAGAGTGATAGAGATACTGTAACCTAGTGCGGTCGTAGTAGTGGGAGTAAGTAAGGATCGACGAGGTCACGCGAGGCTCCGTTGCCCTCAAGCTAACCTACGGACGTACTCTCAACAAGCTCTCTGACTAATGTGCTTCGACTCTGATGGGAACTGTAGGTACGGTACAACTGTGATCGTGACACTAGATGATGTTGGATCAATCTGTTACGTATGGATCTAACTCACTACGCGGGTTCTAGGGTAGCTGTTACGCGACTGAACGCCTAATAACGCACGATGCTGCAAGTGAGTCGTGTTTAGTAAAAGGATGTGTGTCCCTCCTCTTGCAGCAAGGTGACCGTTCGTTTGTGTACTCGCGTGGTTAGTCGATTAGCCGTCGCAGCACAACCCTATGTTATGGGATTGTCATTCTGTCAAGTGTTAACTGCTGACCGGCCCGTTTGTAAGCGTTTAGTAATGTTGCAAGTAGGTACAGTCTGTTTCTGGGTTGTCTGTTAGGTACTTTATTTGAAAGTTGAATACCTGAAACACCGTGACAAAGGCCCACAAGAGCGTATCAAAGTTTTTTCTGTCACAATCTGGATCGCCATCCTCGTCTTTCTCGCAGAATTTGCACCCGAAGAGGTTCATACCGAGGATGCTGAACGTTATCACGCAATATACGATTAGATAAATACCATTGCTATTGACCTGTCTATTAACAATAAGGGCTTTACAAATAGATATATAGGGAAATGTAATGAACATATACTGTGTCGGTAGAGTCTAAAATGAGCGAGGTGCAGGTGTAAAATAAATCCGAGTGGAGGAAAGCGTAGAAGCGTGAGGTCTATGGTTAAGAATATATATTAAATAGAATAGAAAAGATTTGATGTGTGTGATAGTGGCAGTGTGTAGTGGATGTTGAAGATAGAAGTGACAAATACATAATAAGGAAAACAATGAAAAGAAATAGGAGAAATCACTCACAGTTAGTGCACAGGTTAAAGGATGCGGGTGTGACAGGTAGAAACATTCAGAATTTCATATTTTATGGAGAGTCGAATAAATCTTCTTTTGGCTACGGAAAAATGAATGAGCAATCAATAAGTGATTGCTGGGAGTTGTTTCTAATTGCTTCTAACAGGAATGAGAGACTTTATATTAGGAGACTGAGTTCATAGATAACTATTATAGCTAAGATTTTGAAGGCTAGCGCAATGAAAAGGCTATCGCAGTTCTTAGTAAAGATTTAGTAGAATAATCAAGTTTTAAAAATCAGGTAGTCAAGAACAGTTTTGGATTTTTTTGAAGGTAATACGAGTATAAACAAAAATAATATCAAGAAAGTTAATTTCAAAAGGCTGAATAAACTTATGAACTTAGACAGCAGTTTCGTATTTACATCAAGTAACTCAAATTAAGCTTAATCCTTTAATTTATATTAGAGTGCTTTGAAATCACATGCAATTTATAACTATGGTTTTAGCTTTAATTTAGATTTATGTTTAATAATTCCCTAATCTTTAATTTAGAACCTTACATTAAAGTTATATCTAAGTGAAATAGGTTATTTACCTGAATATAAAGATGAAAAGCACCAGTAACGAGAAAAACACTGCAACATTGTCCATAGTCCTGAGCATGACAAATAGTTGCCTGCGCAAGTTTGGCATAAAACGCACAAGCTTCAAAATGCGCAAGAGACGAAATGTGCGTAGTACTGATAAACCGGAATTGCCTTGTATTTCTTTATCTTGACCATAACTTTGCGTTAGTTCGAATGCACTGTGAAAGAAAGACAAAAGAAAAATGTTCATCTGTTTGTTTAAAATTCTGCGGATTGGCTGATATCCACAGAGTACGTAAGAAGTATCACCAAAATAGGTGTTTACATAATTATTTATACAATCCTTACCTCAATATTACAATAACACCGTCAAAAACATTAAAACCATTCGCTATGTACTTGAAAGGCCCTTCAGCTGCTATTTTGAAGATCATCTCCACAGCGAATATAGCCGAGAACACAATGTTGCTGATTTCAACGATCACTGTCAACTCTTCCGGTTGATTGTGGTATTCAATACCCATTGATAGCGTGTTGATTAGGATCGCTAGCAGTATACCTGAAATATTGCATTGATCTGCACTGTTCACTATCATTTATGTTCTTCACAATGCTATTATGTTTTGGGTGTGTTAACATTTGATAGCCAATTATTTCAACGCACCATTCAAAAAGCTATATTGTAAAGTTAACCAAACATTATCCACACAAAATAAAAAGCCTTCATTTGTTGCAATTGAACTCATTCCAACATAAATTGTTGTTACAAAAACAATGTACCTAAATGGAAATAAAACATTTTGAAATATCGAATGCGTAGCTTAATAATCTGAAAAGCTATCAGAGCCCTGTTACTTTTATTGATAAATGTTATTAAGGTCGGGGAGATCGGTATCTATTTCATCGATTTCCCAAATTTATTCCAGGGTTGTCGACTGAAAATAAATTCAGTTTAGATATCAGTTTATATTTTTTCAGGAATGTTCGGAACATTTTTCATATAGGCGCAAATAAAGGTAATGCTAATATTGTACAAAACGACCAAAACGAAGAATAATGTAACAGTTAATTTTAATACAGCTATTATTTTCTATAAGCCACTTTATTGCTAACTTTTTGGGAGCGCCAAGTAGATTGTAATCTAATCGACGAAGATATCGCCTACTTTTAACAGAGCAATTTAGTTCTGCGTCCATATAAATAAAAAAAAAACACGACGAACGTAAACTTACCCTGTTGAAAATATTTGTGGTCGACTATGTTTTTGACATGTTTCCTTATGATTCCGAAGAACTTGGATATTCTCTTAAAAAAGCCGAAGCAAGCGTTTTTGACGCGAGTTTTCTTCGTCAGTTTCTTCGCTGCTTCAGCGGCGATCAGCTCCGCACAGCAGGAGAAATCTTCAATTTCTATTGTCTACAAAATTACATGAAATGATCAACGTTGTGAACAATCCCAAAACCAATTCCAGTTAAAATAGACGTGTTCATTCAAGCTGATGTTAACTTTATGTTTTGACCATCTAAGTTAGGCTTAGTTCTCAATTAATCGAATTAACTGAACAGTAGCCAGAAATACATTTAGGGTAAGCCACAAAGTTCCTGTAATTAATTGATCGGTAACATTTTAATAAAGTTGTTTACCGAGCGCTCGTCATATGGAAATTAACGTTACATGATTGTGTAACATAATGTACAATTTGATTCTGTTCAACTATACCTACAGTTAAAATACCACTGACAGACATCTTACTTTGGTATCTCCTTTCTCCTCCCCAGCACGCTTGCTGATTCCTTTGGTAAGTTCCTCGAAGAAGGAGTCCAGAGCCACTTGTCCCGTCGGCAAGGCAGCTGAGAGCGCTCCAGAAAGTGCTAGAAGCTCCTGGCACGACATCGTCCCTCCCGCTGCGGCGCGATCCTCCATTGTTTCTGTCGGCAGGTCGAACTCTACGCCACGAAGAAATACGTCACTACTTTAGAAAGATAGAGTCAAGAGTAGATAGAGGGGTTTTCAAAGCATTTCTGTTTTTATTTTGTTATCCTAAGGGTAATAGATGTCTCACTCACTCAATTATTCTATCCTGTTTATATGACCTTTTTTTCTTTGTTACGCTATTATCTTTCAATATTAGATGTAATTTGATTGATTTTTAACAAAAATGCTTTCAAAACATAGTTAGTTACAGATTGAAAATAGTTGAACTTAGTTTAGTGGAAGAGAAAAGCAAAGATCATTATTTTCAAAATTATTTCTAGATAGTGAAGAAGCGAAGAGTGATAAGCCCGTCTATTCTGCCCTACTAATAAACGTTAACATAAAACATTTATCAGTACAAAAACGTCTAGAACTACGTCTCTAGACTCACCACCACTCGGGCACTTAAGCCAGTCACGCTGAATCAATGAATCTACAAATATGCATTGTAAATGTTAAAAAGTTCCTTCACCTGTTTTAGCGGGAAAGTTGAAAGCGTGGCAACAGGTAAAGTTGCACGGTACTGAGTGCCGTGAGAATGTTTTAACTTGAAGTAGGCAAGTGGTGTGCTTACGAAACCTTAAGTACAAAAACTTAAATCTACAACGTGTGCACTACTATTTATGCCAAAAGTTTGGCGGTGTAGTGAAGTGATTTTCAAAATGCAATGTGAAGTCTTTTCTGGGAGCAGCGGCCTGGTATTCGCTAAGTTTTATGTTCCAAAATGTTTATTGGTAATGAAAATATTGATGCTTACAAACTGTAGGTATAGGTAGTATTGGGAAGTAAATAATTCTAACCCCGATTTAGACTTGCAGAGTAAGCAAGTAAAGTTTAAAAAACTGCTTGTCAACTTCTTTGAATAGGAAAAAATTCACTATGTGAAATGTGAAAAGATTGGAAAACCGAGAGGAGAGAAATTTATTTTCTGCACTTTGTGTTTCATTGTACGTACCAGTTTGAGTCATTTTCTCTGAAGAGCACACATTATGTGGCGAGTTGGACGTGTGAAGTACCACTGTATCGCTGAACATTACAGACGACCTCCGCCGGGCCAGCGATGGTGGAGACAGCAGCGATAGGTTTGATGCGTTCTAGAAAACAAACAGTTCAATGCTATTGAAGCCTGAGTGAAAATTCTGAAGCGTATCGTAAGTCTAACAAACCATTTTGCAACTACAACAATCTTTGAAACCGAGAAACGTCTTCGATTTCATTTACGACTTCTATTTCTTTTGATAATAAAAAATATGGAAGCGTTCGCAAGAAGCATCTAACAAAAGAAGCAAGAAAAAAGTGGGGTATTTTCTCTCATAGCTGGTAAATATTGCTGGAGTTTTCAATCCTATTCAGCTAATTTCATAATTCACTACACATTTCAAATTAATTAAATTAAGGTGCGACCGAACAAACAACAATGAGAAATAGTTCCGGACATAGGAACCTTTTAATTAAAATCCGAGGGCGGAATTACATCAAACGAGTGTTGATTTAGGCTTGGGTTGCAGATAATTGTATAGAGGTAGATAAACTCTGATAATGAATTGAGCAACTTTAATTCCTGCGTTAATTACAAAAGATTGGTCATAAAACACCCTTTGACAATCGATTTTGAGTTAAACCAGTTTATATTTGTAAAGTATTATGATTATGGCATTTGGAATGATGTGCACTAATGTTATTTCAGTGCTCGAGCATAATGTTTACAAACAAAGCTTTATGAACGTGAAGAAACTAATATTAAAGAGGAAAGATTTGATTGTATGTTTGTTTGTTTGAATAGGCTCCGAAACTACAGGACTGATTTGAAAAATTCATTCATCATTAGAATAAAAAAAAATCCGTGCGAAGCCGGGGCGGACCGCTAATATTTAATAAAATACATGAAACAAAGAAAGAAAAATGTAGCAAATTTCATTCTGCTCTGGTAGAGTAGATACAAAACCAGATATCCCTCTAAATGTAGGTACTTAACATCTGTAAGACCAGGTGTCAGTGTGTCAAGGTTACCTCCAAGTCTGCGGCGGAGAGCGAAGGCACGCGCAACAGGCTGGGTCGCGAGAGGGGCTCTTCCCCTTCCTCCACGCTTTTGCCGTTGGTTTGCTGTACAACATGTTACACGTAAGCCTCTTAAGGAAATAAATAGCTTGTAGCCTTACCGGGTACGGAATTGAAAAGCTCTTACAATTGTTATAAGGCTGCCGGAAAGGCTTCATGCGATATAAATATAATTATTCACTTCTCATGTCATTATAGCGTAGCTTTAATGGCGTATAATTCGAATTTAAGCCATAGGGCTAAAAAGTAATGTATCTGTTTAATTTTTGTTTCAAATCATCCAAAATCACATTTCATAACAGGTAGTTATATGGGTGAGAGTGCTGTAGAATGATATTTATAGAGTATTGTTATTCCTTGTATATAATAGGATGGTTTAGTACCTAGTAAAATAATCTACTATTAAACCCATTTTTATTACATTTAATAATTATTTTTCGCAGATAAAAAGCTATTAATAACGTTAACAAATCGCCCGGTTTAATATTTCAGTTTATATTATTAAAACGTTGCGTGAAAATTGTGTTTTTGACCGCGCTACTCCTTTGGTTTTTTTCTTTTTTTTAATGCTACGACAGGGAAACAGTACCTGTATTTTTCTTGGTTATCAGATACAATTTACACACATAATTACGTGTGCACAATATACCTAACTCACCATTACTGTGTCCCTCGGTCAAGGACGAAACGCTGATGTTTTTCATGAATAAATAAGATTCCCATTAACAAAGGAATACCGAGCTTCTAAAATGTGTTTGCCTTGGGGCACCAAACCTAATATTTTCCCGTATATTTAGCGCCATTTAGTTGTAAAAGAGTAATTTTTTTTAAGAAGTAACAACATGAATAATAATAAACAACCCTGTTGAAGAAAAAAACCCTGATGACATAATAAGGCAAGGTGCTCTGCTAATAGAAATCAGATGGTTACATCTAGCCGTTTGCATATACGTTTTCATACATTCCGATGTAACATTAAACAAATAAACGTATTGTTATATTAATTAGCTTTATTCGCTTAGAACACAGTCTCTTGATTTGCTAATATCCTGAGTAGAGTACTTAAGAAAATTAGTTTTAGATGGTTGATTTCATTGAATCGGGCTTCTACCTGCTTCGAATTCGCACAACCCTTTAGAAGTGGATTATTGTTAACTTCCTATCTTATGTCTATGACGGAAATAGTTACGCAATTCGCAATTATAGGAAATCCATATTTTCCTTCAACTTCAACATCCGACTTGAACAAGTGATACAAAGTAAGGTGTTTATATTATATTCACAATTTCAATTATAAACAGAGTTAGTATCAAGAGATAACCTTAAATTAAGTAAAAATCACCACAAGTCTTTCTTGTCAGAACTCGAGGATTATGTTTACTCGTTCCGAATTTCCGTAGCGTATCGTAGCACGTAGCATATTACCTACTACGACATTATGCAAAAACACAGAATCCTTGATTATTTATCTTTTATTTGGCGTAATGAGTTTCAACAATGAAGATAAAGTAGTCTGTTTATTCAAAGCCTATGTGAATGATAAATTTTGAAATTCTACTCTTAAAATGATGTATTTCCGCTCGTTCAAGTTAATGACAATACGCCGACGTGACTTTACCGGTCCTTCCTAATATTACAATGTCATTCCGAGTCCCTTGAGATATTTTCGTGAGCAGAAAGTTTGAGTTTGGAGATATAATTAATTTTGTCACCTGGAATTTAAATGGAGTGGAGAACAAAACTTGAGTGATCCGGAAGAGAAAAATGTTTGGACTTTTTAATTTTGTAGCTTTTGTAAAATTAATCTAGCCTTTTCCAGTAGATTATTTTTGAAAAAGCAAGCTAGCTAGTGAAAAAGTATACTCCGAATAATTTCTGAATATTTCACACAGAATTTTTAGACATTTTTTACAAGAAAAAAGCTATACAAATTGTCAGTAGGTAAAAGAAATCCCGGCACATCGTGGTGGGATAAATGGGAGGAAAATGTGTTAGGTATTTATTAGAAATAAATAATTTAATACTCCGTTCGTCCCATAAAAACCAGTGTCATTTGAACAAATAAATCCTTATACTGATAGGATAAAGGGGGTCTAACGCTGTCAATAATCTTAGATTCTTACCTGCGGATTAGCTCTTGGGCAGCATGGATGATGTTGCTTCGGCTTGGTTGACGGCAACTGAAGAGTTTCTTTACTTGTCCCCCATTGCATTTGAGCTCGCTGATAACGGTATAACCTAAACAAAAAGTCAATAAATCGACTATCCGGTAAAACAAATAAAACAAGTTACTAATGTAATTTTGTCTTTAGGTTAGTGCAAAAGCCAGGTTGAGGGGAATGATTACTACCATATTAGATAGACCTGAAAACTAATTGAACAATGGCCGCGCATGAGCGATGGGAATAAGATATGTACACTCGAAACGAAAGACACAACGCATGAATAAACAATGAGAGTAATCTTCATAATGTACCAGACCCCTAAAGACTTCGAATATCACACGAAACGAATCCATTATTTCAACAAAATCTAGGGATCTGTCGTGGGATAAAAAGATTTGCAAACAGAAAATGTCGATTTCGTGTAGGGTGATGCTGTTGTCTAAAATATGCAAACAAAGAGATTTTCCTCGCAAATTTACTTTACATTGGAATAAAACAAAAAGATTTTCTAAAATGGAGTTTTCTGTTTACTAGATTAGGTACCTACATTATATTTTCATTTTATTTCAGGTTGTAAACAATACTAGTTAAATGAAATAAAAAAAGTTCTGATAATTGATAGCTAAGAAAAGAAAGGAAAACTACAAAATAGGGTGTCAGAAGCGATTTATTGAAATGTTCAGTTGTCCGTGAATAGAGAAAGATTGTCAGAATTTATGCCGATACAAAGGCTATTGTGGTGCCGCCGATCCAAAGTGTTGTTCGAGCAGAAGTGAGATGTTTTCAATGAAATGGTTTGAGTGGGTCTGTTAGCTATAAGACAATCGTTGTTCTATTTTTAAAATAAAGATAAAAAAGTTTTTGAATGACAACTGATCTTTAAGATCTTTGATAAAATATTCAGGAGTCTAACGAAGCGAACCATATGAAGCTCAAGTATACAATTTTGGAGATTTTATCTCCAAATATTGAATAAACAAAAGCAGTTTCTTATTCCTAGTAAAGAAGAAAAAAAATACAAAGGCAAACCTTATCTTCTTGGCCATTCTTCTCTTGAACCGCCGGTACAGATGCGCCACATACTTCACTATCTCTGCATAACACGTGGCAGGCTCACTATTATTGGTTGAAGAGGCGAGAGTAGAAGTGGACGTGAAGCGAGCTCTTTCAGCTCTCATTCTTTCCATCTCACGCTTTTTCGTCTCAGCGAACTGAGTGGCGATTACGACTAGGCAGAGGTTAATCATGAAAAATGATCCAATCTGTTGAAAATAAAAAAATAAGTTGTTTTGCGCTAGGTCAGGGGAAAGTCCGGATAATAGTCAGTAGTCACTTCCGTAGTGAAAGTTGCAATCAAGTATTGAGAGGTTGAAATGTTAATTCCTGATCTTACATCTTTTGTCGCTAGACAAAGCAATAGATCCAAAACATGAGAGATTATGCCAATCTGAATACCACAATGTTGTAAAACTTTACGACAGTTGTAAATTAATTAAATCTCGTGCAGATTTGCGCCTAATGAAAAATTAAAGGCGTCTTTACCCTCGCCGAGATAAGATCGCTTTCAATTTGGAAGCCGTACGAAAGGCAATTGAAGCGTTGATTACGAAGTATTGTTTTAATTAATTTACATTCAGTGGTTATCTTTACCTGACAGGGAACGAACCCTTATCATAACGGCGGTTGAAGCTCGGAAGTCGATAACTTAACTTTTCTTCTTTAAGTCAAAGCAAAAGATTAGGCATGACAAAGATAAAAGTAATTAACTTACCACGATCAAAAGTACAAAATAGATCCAATCCCAAAAACTGTGTGCGTCTTGTACATAGTACATTATGTCAGTCCAGCCTTCTAAAGATATGACCTGGAAAATTAAACAAATTCGACCCAGACATTCTAAATTTATCAATATAGATTTTTAGTAGGTATGAACTTACCAGAAATATAGCAACCCACGCAAGTCCAATATTGTCGAACGAGATGGTCCCTTGAAAAGGATTTGAGCCTCGCTGTGTACAGTTCGTGTAATATTGGTTCCAGTTGACACAGGAGACATTCGTTGGCGTGTTATAAGAGTGCGGCTTTGCCGTCTCGTTGCACACTAACGCCCCATATCGGTAGGGCGGGAAATCGCCACAATAGTGCATTCCACTGTTTTCAGAAGTTGTGCAAATGTAGTCAAGTTCTTTCGAGAACTCGTAGTAGAACGATATGCTGCGCAAAAAAACGTTAAACTTAGTATATAAATAACAAAAAATCAAAGCTATGGGCACAAAATGTTGACATTGCCTTTTTAGATTACATTTTACAAAGAATGTTATTTAATGTGTTTCTAATACAACGAATAAGTATCATATTTTTGTGTTACTACCTACAAATTATGTGGTAAACGACCACGAAAATAAATAAGGTGCACCTAGTTATTTCTAAAAGAACACTATTACCACAAGTTAATAGAAAAATGCCAAGTTCAATATAATGCAGCGAGCGAACAAAATTGGAATGTTTAAAACTAAACGTGAGCTTGGCAAAGTTCTTGGACAAGTTAAACATTCAGAAAGAGCTTTTTATAGCCTGGATACGTTCCATAGAAAAGTGTTAATATATGTACATTTTCTAACCTTAAGTAACGTATTTACAGACATTTTTGAGTTTTATTTGTCGAAAACAAGGCTGAAGAATACTACAGATGATAATTTCTAAATATACGAGTACATGCCACGGCTAAGCACATAGTGCCTACAGAGCATGCAAACATGCAATAAGTAAATGTTTTCAATGCAAATCTATTACGTGCCACTATGAATGGTACCTAATGGTAGCGCTAATAAAGGTGGGTTAGGAAGGCCGGTATAGGTAAGATTAACGTTAGTAGCCATACAGTCGTTATCGTTTAACGACAGTACATGCGTTGGAATACGAGCCGAGCCAGTAACCCACATCATTTGGGGAGCCCGCTCGTTATCCTTGATGTTCGCCATAAGCCTTTTATTGTGGTCACCGACCTCAAAAATGTCTCTGGTTGGCGAGACGAATGGGTAGTATATCATCTTTACTGTTCATACATTTTCACTGGTACTTATTTGATGGTAAAGCAGGTTTGGACATCACATTATGAACACACAATGAAGAAACAAAGCTGTTATGGCAAATAAATGTTATCAGCGATGTAATGGCTCATGTTTATTTGATGTGTGTAGGTTTTTATCCAATGTTCACCGGTAGTATAATAGAATGGTACAGTATGTCTAGCAATTTTGGATTGTCTGATTATTATATTGGGACAATAAGATGGTGTTCAATAGATAGAAAATAATATATTTTGTACATATTCAAGAGGACGTCAACCACTACCCACGTGTGTACTTAGAGGACAAATTGGCAGTTCCTCAAACATCATAAAATATAATTGGTATATTGTGATGTTTTAAAAAATGCCAATTTTTGAAAGGGAAGCAAATAAGATAGCACATCTGGACGGCAGATGTGTGAAGGTACACGGAACAAGAGTTTGCAATATTCTTAAGATACACATTAATGTTGTACGCAAATTCCAAATTCTTACGAGTTCACTCTGACGCGCACTCTGTACCATTCGGACAGGTCTCTGGAACACAAAGTTAGGAAGCCGTGACGCGTGTTATGTACCTAAAATTCTAAAGGTTTCTATGTTATAATGTCAAGACGAAAGTGATTTCATAGCTTGAACATTTAGATTCGTAACATTTTTGAATGAATTGGTGAAGCTTCGTAGGCGTCTCGGTCGTAGCAATATGCTACGAAGAATTGTGTAGAGATAACATGTTGGCCATGAAATCACATTCTATCTAACTTCTAAGTCAATCTAAGATTAAAAATAATGATTCGATCCTTTTTTGTTATTTGTTTTGGATTACTACATAATCTATCATGTTCTATGATTAGGTCATGTATTACTACATGCGTGTGAACATTTAGTACCTATTAGTAAAAAATCTTGTTGTGTGAGTTTTGACGGAATGCAATATTTAAGTTTTGTGTCATGATGTTAGTTCGTAAGCGGACCTCTCAACATGCACGTTCCACAAATGTGTTGACTAGAAACAGTGCTAAAATCGTATGCAATGAAAATATAAGATTAAAATGACATGTAGAGCCGCAGCGATGTAGAGTGCGCTGCGAGGATGTAAGCGTTAAATATTGCATGCAGTCAACGTTAGCAATGGGACGTGCCGCTAAGTCGAGCGCTCGCGAGCAAATGGAACAAAATAAAAGTCCTTTTAATCGGAATTCTATCCAAAACTTAGTCCTACTCAACGGCATCATCTAAATTCAGATATTTACTTATTCAAACCTTAGTTAACGGTAATTTATTTAGAAGTGGCAAACTATGAAAACTCGCTTTGATTTAGTTTTTATCGTTTGCCTGGTGAATTAATGAGGTGATTAAAAGAACATACTTAGGCCTCGGTACGTATGGTGGAAGAACTAGTTCGCATCTTTGTCTTAAGATTCCTTCCCACAGCTGTACTCCCACTATACCGAATATAAAGAAAACGAAGAAGCATAGCAGCAAAACATTGCCAAGCATGGGCAACGTGTCGAGCAGCAGCATGACTAGAATACGCATACCTGTGAACAAAAAAGCTACATGAACACTTATTATAATCACTAAATTACTACCTGAAAATGACGTCAGTGAAACGATCTAATCAACATAGACGATTTCTTAAATTATAGTAGCTCAATAGAAGTTCTGAGGTCTGAAGAATTTCAATTATTAGTGGCGATAAACACAAAATAAAGCAAAGAGTTTCGTAACTAATTCATTACGGAGTCGGAAAAAAGTATATTTCAATTGAATGTGGCGAACTTTATGAATTCATTTACTGCGAAGGTGCAGTTGTATTGTAATGCAAGGCTAGATGGGTTTCAATTAATTTGCTGCTGCCAGACAGAAATGCTTACTCGTGACAGGACTGCATGGTGCCGGCATGATTTACAAAGCCTGCTGTTTAGAATTTGGTGGTTTTAGCACAATTTCGCTAGTCAGCTATTGTAAGCTTTGCAGCGCGTGGAGATTCTAGCAGGATATAAATCACTATGTGGGATTCAATTTAACGGAATAAAAAGGCACGTGAGAGCGATAAATCGTGCGAGGGCAAATTAGTGCCGATGTATGTCTAACCGACGCCGGCGGGGCTCGATTTAATTTGCGGGAGAGTTGCATTGTCCCAGTTGTTTGCGCGTCCCAGCCAGGATTTTGTGAAACTTCAGCGCACGCCCGTCTTTTGTTTGAATGTTCAATGGAAACTGTTTGGAAGTCGTGACGCTCACGGCACGCTCTGAAAGATTTATTGAGTTCAACACTGCCTTGATTCAGCTTGTGGGGTGGAACTTTGCAAGCAAATTCGCCAAAACCGACAGTTTATTGTATTCAAAGTTCAAAATAAGTGATTCTGAATACAGTCACAAACACCCACTAGGGAAAAGATCGAGTATTTTAAACATTTGACTTTGGTTTCACTCTACCTACGTACGCTGAATTAAATATGGGGCAGGCATGTTTGCCAGCGGGCCAGCTCGTACGAGAGATTAGAGACCTTGCGGAAAGGAACAAATTTCCGCCTTGGAAACGGTAGGCCCAAAGGTTGCGATCATTAAAACATGATTAATTACGAACCCTGTGCGATAACAAACACAACTAAACCTAAGTGCTGTGATTACAGGTTTTATAGACTGTGAAAACTGCGGAAATCCTGTAGTTTGTGACGGACGTTATTTTAACGTCGCGTCGTCATAAAATTAGTAGTATAAAACTCAGATTCATGTCTTTGTCAGATTCTCATGGAAGTATAGTGTTAACTGCAACATTAATAGAGTTCGTCTACCCTTTCAACCTTATTGGACAATTTATCTTGGCACAACATAAAGTTTCGCTAGTCATCGTAGCAATAAACTTTTCTGGTTCTCCCATTTGTTATATTTTCTGAGTTATCCTTCCATTCATCTTTTTTCATTTATCTCCTAGAAAATTGTTTGTAAACTACGAAAGTATTATTTACTTTAGTTACTTTTACTTGTCATATTTAATTGAAACAATGATCAAAAGTGAAAACTTTTTAATAAAAATATTTTTAAGCAAGTAATTTCTAAGTTCCAATCGCTTCTAACGATATTTTCAAAGATTTTACATTTTATCTAAGTCGTCATCAAAAATTAATGACCTTATTACATCATGTAGAACCTTAATGAGCGTGCTATTCGCGTTTTCGCGCGTTAAAATTAATGGTCATATTCGTACCCATTGTACGTCATAGCACCAACATTTTCTGCTGGCACAACATTCGTGTTGAGCCTCCGTAATCTTCCGTTATTGACGTATCCCAGAGCAGTGGCTGAGCTGAGCCCAGCTCACTTGTTGCTGCGATCGATACTCCCGGCCCCTTGATAAGAGGGTTCATTTCAACAGTATAGATTTCTGACCTTAACGAGTTCTCATGTTTGTTCCCTAATGGAAAAACTTTTCAATGATGTTGGAATTGATAAACTTATAACTCGCTAAATGGTTTCTTAAATATGAAATGGACGATAAACTTTTGCTGATTTTGACAGTTTTATGAGATTTGGCTAGCTCTGGTGGATATATTTATTTACTTATACAGAGTAATTAAGCAAAATTGCATGCCTTTTAATAATCAGTTAGCTAACGACCGACGTACTTGTTTCAAGCAGAACATAATATTATAATTTTTCATTACTCATACTCGGAAAGTAGGTCTGAAGTTGCCTGAAGAGCGGGGCAAAAGTGATACTTTTCAACCCTATAGAGAATCGTTTTACCATCTCGTCATTGGACCTAATTATTTATTTTCTGATTGCTTCTAACTCATTTATTTCAATCTTACAAGTTGTTTCAACCACTCGAGGGAACAAATAAATCAACTACATTATGTAAGTGTACACAGGGTCCCAACCTCATAAATCCTCCTTGTAGTCGGGTAAAAATTCAGTCAAATTCTAATAAGAACGCATTCTGTAAGTCTAAATTTCTAAATCAGTTTCCGCAATACCCCTCAAGGTCCCTGAGTAAAGGGCCCTCGTATTAAGAGTACTCGCCTCAGAAAACGGGGCTTAGTACAAGAAAACCTGCTAAGAGCCTTTAAAATAAATCCGTTACTCTGTTGATTTTGTGCCTGTGTTTGAAAAAGGTTGCTAGGTAACCAATGAAATCCACTAGAGGTTCTAAGTTGATTGCTTCTTCTTAGTTGGTTTGTATTGTTCAATCCATACCTACTTACCTACTAATGTTATAAAAACTGAACGAATTTTGGTCTGTCTGTCTGTTAGCTTTTCACCCCTAAACGGCTGAACAGATTGTAGTGAAATTTAGTAAGGTAGATGGGATTGTAACTGAACAGTAACCTTTTTTTTAAATTTATTTGTAACGAGCTTTGAAGATATTGTAAAACTCGTTCAGTAATTCATTTGTATCGATTTTAACTACCAGTTCAAACATTTCTTTATATGATATTGATAATACACAAGGTTGGCATTAGGTTGTAGAAAATACGGTTTTTAAGTGGAAGTCATTTAAATTTAATAAAATTTGTAAGCATCGACCTACCTATCGACATACCTATAATTATATTATTTTTCTAACAACAGGACAACTATTTGGCCTGGTACAGTATCTCTTATATATCATTAGATTTAATTGAGTAAGATTTAATATAAATTAATTTTAACGGTACCAATATTCCGACGCAAATCAACATCATCACCAGCCTATATTAGTCTACGGCTGGACATAGGCCTCCCCAAATGAGCGCCATAGATGGCATCATTATATTTGGGGGTTATTGCCCATAATCCCTACACTGGGCATGCGGGTTGGGGATCGCAGTTCGGTGTAGTTGTTCTGCAGAAGGCGCTGCTGCCCGCCCCCCACTGTGTTTCCCTTAGTCGCCTCTTACGACACCCACGGGAAGAGTTGGGGTGGTGAAATTCTATGCCGGTACCACACGGCCCAAATGAACATTCTAAACTATAATTAATGTGGATGGACATACTTCTTTTCTTTTAAAAGAGCAGACAAAGCCACGGGCAGAAGCTATAAAGAAAAACAATTAAATAAATAAAGAAAATAATAAGCATGATAAGTAATTGAGTTGGGGTGGGGGTTGTCAAAGTATATAAATAATTTACTTTTGACGATGGAACTTACCGGACTATTTATAAAAGTTATATTTATGCCATGGCCTAGAATGTGGTTATTTTTAGTGAAAATTTAAAAATAAGGCCGACTTATGGTCGGGCCATTCTTACGGCATAAACAAAATAAATATTATCTTGACTATTATCGAAGGAGTAAAGATAAGTTAAACGCCTTGTTTAGACTATTAAATAGCAACATCTGTAGGCCAAGCATGGGGATTGTTCTCTAGGGTAGAGTAGACAATAATGGCATCGCATCGCCATACATTGCGTACATTATTGAAGTTGAAGAAATTAATTTCAAATAATTTACGCATTCGATGACAAAGTGACGTAATTTTTCTCTATTCTACCTTAGACAAGAAAGCCCGTGCTTGCCCTACAGGAGTAAAATATTTTTTTATACTCACTCGGTATCCTGTTTATCGCTCTTAGTGGACGCAGGACCCTGATAGTTCTGATCGCTGATAAGTTTATATTTTCCACATTTAGTCCGTATTCTAGTGATCTGAAAAAAAGAACATTTGTTTTACAGGCGAAGTCTTTTTTCGTCCTATTAACGTGTCTTTTTTCGTCCTGTGGAACAGAGAGCTCCTCTGTTCCACAGCTGGGCGAAGACATCACGTCCATCCCTTTTTGATAAACTTCTAATAAAATGCTTCTGAAATAATGTCTAATGTTTTCACGTCACATGAAATACATCATAATAGCCTTTGACAGTCCACTGCTGGAGATAGGATTATCTAAATAAGCGCCTGTGGCCTATGCCTGTTCGGTGGCTTTCGTCCATTGGGCTAAATTTGCATTTAGTCTAATGGCATCACACGTGGCATGCATACAAATATTGTTACCTAATAGATCATCTTTGAACAAGAAATGTCGTTTATTCTAAAAACAAAGTAAAGTTATACATACCCAGCCATAACAATGAAAAAATCCAGTCTATTCCATGAGTCAGCTAGATAGGTACCGTGGCCGTAAGTACCCATAGCAATCATTTTGATCGCCATTTCAATCGTGAAAAACGCGAAGATGACGTCGTCAAAAACCTAAAAAGTAATTAATTATTTTATTACTAGCTACTGCAACAAAACTGCACGGTGAAAATAATAATGGACTTACTTTGTATTGTCCTCAAAAAAAAAACAATAGGTGTTTTCTCAAAGATAACGAGTCTCGAAAAAATATTTATAGCGTACTAAAAAAACAAACGAATAGCGTGTTTATTTTTAATTTCGGAAGAGTAGAAGCTGCGCTTTATCAGGGGGTCGACACTAGGAGGAAAGAAATCGTACTATGGCGATGTATTATTCTTATTGCCAACCACTGCAACTTAATCTTATTTTTTCAAGTTGGCATTAATTTTACGACAATGCAAGGCAAGAGATCGTACTATGGCGATGAATGCCTCTCATTGCCAACCGTTGCAACCTAATCTAATTTTCGTTAAGTTGGCACTGGCATTTATTTTTTCTTGTTGGTCAATGGCGGGAAAGAGAAAAATTTTGTTACATTTGAATTTGAGATTGATTCAAAGAAATAAAACCTGATTTTGCATTGAGGATCTGGGAAATATGTTTCACAGCACTTATCTACCGTGTAAAAATCATTAACATGGAAAGTCGGTGTTGCAGGAAGTGTACCATTTGTGGTAAAAAGAAGTTACCTAAGACGGACATGCTTCTTTCAAGTTTTCCACTTGATCCTGATCGGTAAGAACCTGTACCTACCTACCTACTCGACATGGTTAGTGTAAAGCTGAATTCGATGTACCCCCTGTAGTAAAAAGGCCTCCATAATATTCCTTCCAATATTGGAATCCAGTGCTTTTATGATTTTCAGATGTCGATTGTGGGTGAAAGCATCGGGCTTGGAAGATTTGATTTACTTATGTTCCAATTGCGAAATTAGGTACATCAGCTAAAGTTTATCTGTGGTTCACACTTTGCCCGTAAATACTTTAAAATAAAAGGAAACAGGCTATTCAGCAATGCAGTGCCAACATTAGGGCTCACTAGACCACAGTTGTCCGATGACCTTTTTACTGAGTTTCCTCTACATGTTGCATCGTATTGTGAAAAAAAGGCAGGTGAGAAAACAGATAGATATTGAAAAAACCCGCTGTTTGGGAAAAGTATGTTCAGTTCACCAATTAATTAGTGTAGGTACATAAAAGCATGTGTGCAAGAAAGTAAAAAAGAAAAAATCTAAGAAATCAGGAAAATGAGCTCTACCACCATGGAGTGCCTCTATCACACGCCTTCCTCACACTACTTCAAAAAACTCATCAAATCTCCGTATCCAGCGGAGATAGACCTAGTGTGAGATGTCTATGTGACTTTTTTCCTTAAATATCCCTAGGTAGGTACAGGAACATACATAGTACCAAAGAAGAAATTTACCTACCTATTTTTTTTTATTTTAGATAAAAAAACCGATAGTTCTAACAAGAAAAACTTCAATAAGGAAGTTGAAACTATCGCTGAGAGCAATAAAGAAAATGCAGTTATTGTTAGAGGTATGTACCTAACCTACCTACTTTTTATTCTTTTTATTCCCCTTTTAGTATATGTCCTAATTATTTAATTGTTTATTTATTGCAGAAGAAATATCTAAGCAGGAGAGTAATGAAATTTCTGTCCAAAGCTATAAAACACTAAGAAGATGTCATAAAACTGGTAAGTACCTACCTAATTAGGGTTTTGACATGGGTTTCAAAACCCTTCTAGAATCACTTTGGGTCTGTAAGCTTGTGTTATTGGTACTACTATGATAGCTGTTATACTTAATAATGTATAAGTATCACATTAGATGAATTATTTTTGTGTACGTAGAAAAACACTAGAAGACCCGAACAAATAATCTGCAGATCGTACAAATATTAGTCCCGAGGCGGGAATCAGACCGCCACCTCCTGCGTCGTAAGCGGACCTTGGCCCACCGCGCCCCACGCTATAAGTTTCCCAGTCACGCGTTTTCAGTTTCTTTTAACATAAGTAATCGATAAATTATAAATAATTTAAAATGATGTTTTATTTTACAGCCACAAAGCCTTTAAACAAAAGAGAAATTCGATTGCAGAAAAATTTATTGCAAACAAAGACCACGTTAAAAAGGATGGCGAAATCATATTTAGATCTTGACAAACTAGACTCCGATATCCTTAAATCGATTGTAACAAATTCAGTAAAAAATTACAAAACAGCACCGCATGGAAAACGATGGACTCTACAAAACAAGATCTATGCTCTTTCCATCTTCAAATGTTCACCGAAAGCTTACCGCTACTTGCAAAAAATGCTGCCACAAGGCCTGCCTAGCACAAGGACACTTCAAAGAATTTACATACTAGGTGTAATTTACATACTATTACATATTAGGTGTAATAATCTTTGTAAATAAAAGCTTAATAATTATAATCTCATATTTGTTATTTATAAAATAATTATGTCACAGATGGATTTCATTATAATTAATCATAACAATAATCTATTTTAATATCGATAACTGAATATGTGACATAATAAATAACCTAAATATTATTAGATTGCATAGTAGGTACAACACTATTTAATCGATATCGACGGTCGAGTAGATACAGCACTATCTAATCGATAATGATAGATGAATAGGTACATCACTATTCTATCGATATCGGTAGTGCATTGTGTACAGGACTAGATCTGTCAAGAAATTATTATTCGCTAAGTTGGCAGTATTGCCCTTTTTGTTGGAATTTCTAGGTTGGTGTCCGTTTTAATACATTCATGTTGAGCTCAACCTCTTATACCAAGCTGCCGTCTCTTATAACGTAGTGATTATATGCTCTGTGGCGCTTTATATTAAAAACATTATTAGCCAGAAAAATAAGTTTACTTCACCAAAGAGTTTTATCATATTTTCAACTCTGCAATGAGTAATGCAACGTTGCATACAGCCTTATTAAACAAAACCTCTTTTAAAAAATATAATCGAAGCGAATTTAAACTTTTTTTGTTAAAACTCCTTGGCAAACCTGTAAGTTGCAAAATCTATTCTTCTGTTATTTGCTTGTTTTTGTACAAAGATTTCCCGTACCCTGTACGACGTTTTTGTCTTAGTCGTAGAAAATGAGAAAATATCATTAGTAAATGAGGTACTTGCCTGTAATATCTTACACCTATTCGTCACGCACTGGTCATCCACACAAGGCTGATACATCCCGAGGGTAACACAGTTTAGAAGGATCACCAGCATCGATATCCGCTCGAACCATGTGTATTGGAGTTAAGGAATATTGCTTGGCATATAAGGTAATAGGTACATAGCTATAACAACACAAAATGCACAATTATTGCTTACACTACATGTGTCTAAAGTAAAGTTGGCAAAGAGTTTGAGAATTGCTTGGGAATAGAAAATAAATGATTTGGCGTAAAATATAGCATACTAGCGGCCCGCCCCGGCTTCGCACGGGTATTAAACAAAAATTTCAGAAATTATACACACTAAAACGATGGGTTTCACAGTTTTCATACGGATCTTTACTTTTTTTAACAGCATTGGGGTTTTTGACATTGACTCGACATTCCAAAACTGACACTGGCCGTAGAGAAAAAGCAAGCACCGTGCGCTATACAACCTCTTTTTCTATTCTGACGCGCCATAATAGAAAAAGAGGTTGAATATACAGCCCACGGTTCAATTATTGAATTTTTCATGCGGATCCCTAACTTTTTTGAAAATATTATATAGCCTATGTTCATCACGGAAAATTAAGGATTATAATGGTGAAAGAATTTTTTAACTCGGTCCAGTAGTTTCGGAGCCTATTCAATTCAAACAAACAAACAAACAAACAAACAAACAAACATACAAACAAACAACCAATCAAATCTTTCCTCTTTATAATATTAGTATAGATTTATTGATTGATTAGTATAGCTTTCGTACTTGTAAATTTATTTCTTTTCAAAACAGGTTGACTGGAAGAAATCACTTTAGGCAATAAGGGCACCTATTGTACGTTTTATTGTAATAAAGATATAAGATTAGGTATGGTTTGTCGTTGAACGTTCTAGAAACTGGCAGAACGTCTATATAAAAAAATAATATAAATAAGAAAGTTTGTTACAAACATTAAGAAGTTATTTCCGCCAATTCGTATGTACCGCATGTATTCACATAAAATGTGCATTTTATTTGGGCTCAATAAAACCGAACTTATTGAACCACAAATAAAACATTTCCACACGTTCTATCGCATATTCTAGGCCATAAAGTCCCTCCGACAGGGTAGCGGTCGAATCCAACCGGGAACCCGCAACCCTGTCAAGTGCCAGTGCGTCGTCCAACGAATCGTCTGGCGACGAGTGGTTTGACGACGCTCTGGCACTAAGGTGAGAGAGGAAATATCGATGGGTTTTTAGTTGGTATGTCACTAACTGCTAACATTCCGTTAGTAGCCCAGTGGAGAGTCCAACATACCCCTCTAGCTCTCCTCATGCTAGAGGGAATGCGCAAACAGCATTTTCCCATCGTAAAAAAAAAAAAAAAAAAAGGCCATAATGTCCCAGCAGTTTCCGCATCATGTTTTCATAGATACCTATTTAGATACGAGAAGGTCGAATATGTTGTTATTTTAGTAAAAAGTCTTATTATCATTGATGACTTCGTAAGAGTATTATCCTAAGAGCCTCGCAGTAGCAAGCAAAATATCACCTAATCCTAATTCCACAGTAAAATATTAGTTAGTATGAATTTCACAAGTAAAATACTCGTATGTAAATAATCCGAAATTGGGACAAAGGGAATAGGATTTAGTTCGGGGCTTAGACAAATGTTTTTTCATATTCGCTTACGGCAAAAATATTTATGTCACGAAACCACACGTTTATGTGACATAAATACATAAATAGTTTTGTATCTCTCGGTTTTGGAATACTAGATATTTTTTTTGGAAATAAAAGAAAAAAAGTAGAAAATATTGTTTGAAACTATTTTACGACATTGGTATCATTGGAGAAAATCGCAGAAGTTCATTGCAATTTGGAAGTTTATCCGGCTTTAGTCCCTTCTTGAACTCGAATTTGAACCTTTTTTCACTGTGCCTAATTTAAAATTGTTATTACTATGTAATAATTGTTCGTTATTGAAGTTTGTCCTTATGTTTGCTGTTAACTTTGCTGTTTTCTATTGTTTTTTTCTGTTGTTATCACTTTTAAAATTCTAAAAAAAGTTACAATCAAGTAACAGAAACACATTAGAACTAGTATTAACAATTAAAAGAATTGAGCTAACCACAGACTGTTACAAACAATGTACTCAAATCATCCATAAAAGATTTTGGATTCTAGAACCGCTGTGTAGTATACCTCTATGATTTAGTTGTCCTGGGTGCTATCTTTAGCCATTTGTCTAGGGGGTATAATTCCTATTGTGGTTTGTCAAGTAATGTGGTGGAAGTAGTAAAGACTTGGCTTCATGTTGTTCTAAAGCATGTTTGTTGTGGGAATACGGCTGTTGTGATTTACATTTAGGAGGATAAAGCTTGAGAAGCTGTGCCAGATTCAGAATAAATGAAAAAAACAATACGAAACATAATTTTAAGAGTTTGTTTTTCATCGTGATTGTTAAAGTATTATGTGAGGCCAGATTTGATCGAGCATCTCAAGAGGCACAAATATGCAGGTCTTAACACAGCCTACGCATAATGCTCCCCTTGGAGTCAAGACCCTAGGTCCGTGGAGTACCTACCAAAGTTCGCAGGGTTTTAATTAGGTATCTGAGCGTCTCGTCGTAGCGTGTGTCCTGAGAGCAGGCAGTATCTGACATCTGACAGTAATGTTTTTTTAAAATAAAAATATAAACATTACTGTCAAGGTTTTTATGTGTCCGTGGCTGAAATTCAGCTAGGAGTATTTCGGCCATAGCGATTGATTATGATTAATCATAAATCATTGTCATCATCAGTATATTAAATGCTACCGACCGTTAATATCTACACAGTAGACTTTGCAGCCTATTGTCACTCACTACTCCAGCACTAAGCGCTTTTGATCGCCTTCCCCATTGTTTCAGTCAGCTACGACCATAAAAGGGTAATAATAAGGTCCATTCCATTATTGAAATAGAGACGAATATGCTACATTGTGAAGTCCGCATAGAAACCAAGACAAAAGCCACCCTACCTAATTAGGAGGGCAAGAAACAATGCACGCAGTGGAGGAAAATGGAGGAAATTCTTGGAGATGTTTCTTTGTTTTTCAAGCAAAAATCCGAGCTTTTAAAATGTATTAGCTGTATTTTAACCCCCACAGTTTATTCATTTAGGGTTGATTTAGGATGAGGTTGTTTGTGCCTGTGTTTGCACAAACCGATGATGTGCTCCTTTAAATAAAGAACATTGGTTTGCACAAACAGAGTTTTGGGGATCCCAAGCGGATGATCCGAATAGGATTACGTATTTTTTGGTAGAAAGCCTTTATTTAAAATAAATAAGATAATGCGTTTATTTATTTTTGGTAGAAATCTGGTCAAACACTCTTATGTTACGCTCGTTTTTAATTAAACGTCCGGGTTCTATATTTTTGTATAAGCCTAATAATAAAGCATATTGATATAAGGATAGTTTCTTAGGAACGTCTTTGGAGATGAATTAGTTCTGCTGTTGAATTTTAGGGTCCTACGAGTCGAAATACCTACCAAAATAGTTACTTTACAGGAAATAATGACCTGGCTTGGGTACGTTGATGTGGCCTCGCATTCATATAGAGTTAATTAATACACGTTGGAGCCGAGACTCGCTTTAATGAGGAAACCCGATAGATGGAAACCGGCTTATACCATCGCGGGGTTTAATCTACTCGATTTTATGGTGTAGGGTTCGGGCAATTCGCAAACCTACCTTAGGTTTCAACAAGATAGGTAGTACCTACCTAAACTCAATATGCCTTGCTTGAATAGCTCTTCTGTTAGTCAATACAAGTATGTACCTAATAGTTATTCTGTAGCTCAGTTGTTTGTACTGAAAATACTAGCTGTAATTAAGTTCTTTTAGTTTTAATTTTCTTTTTAATAAATTCCTTCACTCATATATTACATACGCAGATGAGCATGATAAAAATTATACCAATATGTTGAATTGAAATGTATGAATTCCCCATCGTTTGTCTGACAACGTTGTACAGCCCAAACAGTAGGACAAAATAAGCTGTTACAGTAAAGGAAGTAATTGAACGCGCTATTTACTGATAAACAGTGGTCGCTTTGTACAATTTTCAAGCTGACCTGAGGCCTTGTTGCATGTGACCGACTGAATTCGTGGAATTCGTGAAATGCTCAGCTTGATTACGTGGATGTTGCCAGCTCTGCCGGTTTCGCGGTGTGCGCAATTGCGGGATTGAATTAATATTTGTTCTGAAACTGGTTTTGATGCGTTCGATTGTCGTGAATAGTAGATGCTAATGAAACCATATTTATTTGGGTAAGCCCACAAATATGTGGTTTGATTTGATTTTGTTG
This sequence comes from Eupithecia pulchellata, assembly GCA_963931895.1. Lineage (NCBI taxonomy): Eukaryota > Metazoa > Arthropoda > Insecta > Lepidoptera > Geometridae > Eupithecia > Eupithecia pulchellata. Next base: position 4,162,641 of record OZ007529.1, on the reverse strand, counting down.
ATATGGTTTTGTTTATTTTGTTAATGATACCAGTCTCGTGAGCGCGGAATAAATGTGATACTTATATGTGTGGATACCAACAAAACTATACGAACATACCAAAAATATTCATCACAAGCGATACGTATAATAAATAATATTTGCTGCAAAAAGACCGCAGGCTTCAAAGTCTTTTGATGTCAAGTTTTTGCATCTTTTGATTTTTCAAAAACTCAAGTTGAAAAAGTTGATGAGTACAGGAAGGAAAGGATTTCAGACGAAAGGGGAGCAAATGAACCGGATGCTCATTTTGGTTAGAGCCTGTTAGTTACACAGTTAAGCATTTCGGGTATTACCAACATAAAATACCGGTTTAAATTTATTTTAGTATCTTTAATGTTGATGAGAAAGGTTCTTGAATAATAAATAGATACTTTCCTACGTAGGTAATAATTTATTTCAAAACGTTATAATACAGTCTTTTATACAAAAATATTAAAATAGAAGATCATTGGATAGCTTGGGATGTTTTCTTTCAAATACTTAACATCATTTTTCGTTCGCTGAGGTAAACTTTTGATAGATAGACAGAAAATAATTTATTATACTACACAAAGAAAGAGGCCAATACAAACAAACATGAGAAGAGGATAAACGCCTTATAGCCATGAGCTATCTCTTCCAGGCTGAATGAGCTGAACATGCCAGAACACTATAGACTGGCATTTGAATAAAAAATAACAAATACAACAACTATTTAGCCTACAAATACTACCTCTATAGTATAAAGTTACAAAAAGAAAAATAAGTTTGTCTAACTCTGGTGATGATGGTGAAGCAGTTTTTTGAATAGAGGGAGTGATTTTTCTCGCCTGATGTCCAGGGGGATAGCTTTCCAACTGTTGACTTTGGTTTAAAATCCTATTTGGATTTATAAGGCCCTATTTAACCAACTAGGTTCACATTGTAACATTTATTAGGATAAACGTAGCAATTAGGAATAACTGGTTAGTTTAATTGTAACGGATTAATACTCAGACAATGATTTGAATAACAAACCTCCAGTTTTGTTTCAATACCTACCATTGTTTAATAAGTGGTTTATTAATTCCGATTTTATTGATGTATGTAAAACGAATTTCCTTTTATGTTGATATTTTATTACCTATACATAAATTTAGTATAGGAACATAGTAAATTAACATATTTTTTACGTGATCTGAATTTTATAATCGGAAAACGATTTTTATAAAAGTAGCTTTGGACAAAACCACTCAATAATTTCAGTGAAATTATGCAAAGCACTTTGAATTGCTGCCCCTCTAATAATTAATATCCATGGGGATATGAATGATTAGTTTATTTACGACTTAATTGCTATTGAGCAATTAAGTCGTAAATAAACTGAACAACCAGTCACGCTACAGCAATAGTAGGTAGAATGACACCAAAATCGATTGAGCTATTTATTTCACTTGATTGTAAACCATTATCTAGAGGTAGTAGGTACTTTTTTTTGCATTTGATTTAGCTGATCAAAAATATAAAATTTAAACATTAAAAATATTGTTATTCAAGAATCTATTTGTCAAAGCTACTGTTTTAATGAATTTTAATTAAAAATAATTTATTTTAAATTAAAGTCAAAAAGCTGTAATTTACGTTGATATTACTTAAAACTGTCGGACTTACAGGTACCGACAAGTTATTGAAAAAACCGACCGTATTTATTGTTTTTGATTATTATATGTAAAATGTTTTTGATTACATTAAATGTTAAACTTTTATCTTTGTATGTTGGCATATTAACATATATAAGAACATAGTTGCCTACTCATTCTCCCTTAAAACCACTTTCTTCGCATGCGACAAAAAATACGACACGACAACTAAGCCGTGTATCCGGATTTTATCTACACTGATCCAGTCTATCGCATAACATCAAGGTAAATAAAGAGCTCGATTCCCTTTGTAGCAGGGAGATTATCTCAATAATGCGGAGAGTAAGAATTTTCTATGCGCAAGCCTCAGTCGACCTGAATTGCGTTTCCCATTATATTCTTCATCTGTTTGCTAAAAGGCCCTACAATGTGCGCCAACGTGGCCTTTCCATAAATCAGTTCAACATCCCTGTTCAAAGAATGGTGTCCGTGATGAGAAGAGTAGATTTTAGAGCGGCACGTATTTTTCTAAGTATCTAAGCCGTATCTAGAGTGATTTTGAACAAAATCTTTTAAAGCCTACAAAAGTCTTTTAATTACTATAACGAACATCCTGATTATATAATTATGTCATGTAATAAATAATCACCGAACCGCTAATCTTCTAATTGGGTACCCCCTTATGATTTAGTAAATTTTACCTGTTTTCCTGAAAGAATCAATTTTGTGCTGAAATTGGTGTTTTAAATAACAATACTTTCATGAAGCAATTCACATCATCATCATCATCACCATCCATGTTTGTCCAAGCTGATTGGGAGGGAAGGCGGAGTGTCTTCAGCTTGTCACATCCAGCATTTGCTCGAGTATTTTGCAGGTGAAGTAATGTACTCGTAGATGTATCTAGCTAGATTATACATATAAATATGTATTACTTTTATCTTGACCTTACGTCTTATGTATAGCACGCTGTTCTTTGAATAGGCTCCAGCAATCAGCCTGTTTATCTTTGTTATGCATTACAGTTTATTGCAATGCTTTGAACTTTTTAAATGGTTAATATTCATTAGTAAAACATACAATCTATTTCAAACATGAATAATATTTTAGAAAAATTGAAAGATTTAACATACATTCTATATATAAGACGTTTTTGCTTCTTTAAAACAAATTGTAACAACGCATTTGTTTGAAATCTTTGAAGAAAGTTTCAAAACTGTTTCTCTTACTGATATCTAGACAAATAACTACGTTTGTTGTTTTCCTTTCAGGCTTAGTAACTTTCTACTCTAAAATGGTACAAACTAAAAACTTAACGCAAGCAGAAGCAAGTTAATCTACTTTCCCGTTGTGTCGTGCCAGTATTGTTCTTTAGGAGTTAATGAGTTTAAACAAACAACCTTCTATTCTACTGGGGCCTAGCAACAAAGGAATAATTGTGCCTTCAAGCTTCAGTCAGCCTTACTAAGGTATAAAACCATTAACAATGTTCGCAGAAAAAAAATGTAGAGTAAAGTTTTAGATTCTTGATTTTAATAAGTATGTCAGAGTAGTATTAACGTATATTTTTTTTAGGATGTCAAATATTTTAGTTTTGTTTGGTTCCGGAAGCTATCAATCATATAGTTTGAGATGCAAAAGTAGTATAAATTGAAAAAACATTATATTTTAAAGTTTTTCAAATTCAAGAACAATTGTTTTAAATAAATTTGACACTTTTGAAAGACCGCTAAGTGGGAGTTAGACTTGCACATGCAGAGTTCCGTGTGAATTTGGCTCGATTCTGGCTGAATACCGTGTAGATCTGAATCGACCTTTACGTTGGCAGGCAATGTAAAGCCGGGTAGGTAGTAACCGATGCTACGGGGTTATATTATCAGTTTCTAACCTTTTTAAAATTAAAGGTTAAACTGGAACAAGCCAACTTGGTCGGGCAGTATTTATCTTGTTTCGGGGTCCAAGATTGTTTAAAAACTACAAGTCAGTCTGCCACCTGCATCCATAGAACCGCCATTACCCAGCCTCGCGTGTCAACTGTACACGACATAATGTTACCTATATGAATTTTTGTCGATCACGGAACTAAATCGTACAACCAGTAGGGCAAGCACAGGCTTTCCGTCTAAAGGTAGAATAGACAAAAATGACGTCACTTTGTCATCGAATGCGTAAATTATTTGAAATTAATTTCTTCAACTTCAATAATGTACGCAATGTATGGCAATGCGCTGTCATTATTGTCTATTCTATCCCAGAGAACAATCCCCGTGCTTGGCCTACTGTATGCACATTTGTAATTGAGCTTTGAAGATAAGCTATTATTATAGAAAAGTAAAAAATATTTATCAAGAATATTATTATCAAGAAAAGTTTTTGTGAATCAATTTTGCACAATTGAACCAGAATAGCCCGGCCTATTCCGATAATTGTGGCTTAATTAGGCTTTTTTATTTAATTACCTACTTGAAATTATTTAACACTAGCAGTCCGCCCCGGCTTCGCACGGGTATTAAACAAAAATTTCAGAAATTATACACACTAACACGATGGGTTTCACAGTTTTCATACGGATCCCTTACTTTTTTTAACAGCATTAGGATTTTTGACATTGTCTCGACACTCCATAACTGACACTGGCCGTAGAGAAAAAGCAAGCACCGTGCGTATATATTAAACCTCCTTTTCTATTCTGACGCGCCATAATAGAAAAAGAGGTTGAATATACAGCGCACGGTTCAATTATTGAATTTTTCATGCAGATCCCTAACTTTTTTGAAAATATTATATAGCCTATGTTCATCACGGAAAATTCAGGATTCTAATGGTGAAAGAATTTTTCAAATCGGTCCAGTAGTTTCGGAGCCTATTCAATTCAAACAAACAAACAAACAAACAAACAAACAAACAAACAAACAAACAAACATACAAACAAACAAACAATCAAATCTTTCCTCTTTATAATATTAGTATAGATAGATAAAAAAATATTTAACATAAAAAAACCTTATGATAATAACATAATTAAACCTCAGTAGTTATAGGTTTACCTAAACATTTAACAAAAGTTTAATTTAAGTGTAAGTACCTTTATTCACGATGTAGTACCAAATATTACAAAGCGATATATCTATCAGAAAATCAAATAGGATTCCGGTGAAATGTGATTTTCTCAACGTTTTTCTGAGGATTATATTATGCAACCTCAAATCTTATTTTATTGGACTAATGCCTTTATAATTCGATTTTGGATATTGGACTCAAATTTGACGTGAACTGAACGATTAAATTATCATTCGTACCGCTGACGTTTGAAACTCGCTGCTTCTGGTTTTATAAACTTTGGTCTTTTCAAGACAAGGGTGTTTTCTAGACCATCGTGATACGTCGTAAGCCACGTTGTCACTTACTATCAGGTAAGATTTGTGATGAAACGAAGGTTTTCCAACGAAAAAAAGATTGAAAAAAGGCATTCATCCATTTCAAACGAATTTCTTAAAATAATTTAAAGAATATTTATCGGGTATTTATCGCGTACCTTTTGTTTTTATTTTCCCCTACGTTTCCATCGCGTTGCAGCGATCGTGGTCACGGTGCGACTGGATGTTCTGCGAGTTACTGCCAAGAATTGACGGCAGTATCCACGACTACCCTCAATTCGTCTTCTGAATCAGGAATGTCCACGTTCACAGTACGACATACTACACTGACCGTGTCCGAATGCAGTGCAGTAAATAAAAACAAAAGGTACGCGATAAATACCCGATAAATATTCTTTAAATATGTCAACAAATCGTGAAAGTTTTTAAAAGTTTCTTAAAATAATAATTGTAAATGAAAATAATAATAACAATGATACGTACTATTTATGTTTGTGAAACAAATAAAATAATTGTTTAGGATTGACTGTCAACTTCTTGTTGGTTAGGTTGAGAGCTGCCTTAGACGTATCTGACACTAACTTTGACATCATGACTTTGACATCCCTTAGAAGTGTTCGATGGTGATTGTGATCCAGGCTACAGGACTCCACGCTGTGTCATACCCGGGACAACTGGCCAACATCTTATTGAACCAGGGAGTATACGACTTGCTAGGTATTTTGTTAGTGCTGTAAGTGAACCCTAGGTGATGAACACAGACCGACTCGCCGCACCACATCGGACAGAAGGTTAGTGGAATCCTAATTGCTTAAATCACTCATTTCATCTTCACACTCATCACAATTCATTTTCACTGTTTTGCCATCCATCAACCAATCAATTTGTCGAATAAACCACATAATCATCTTTCGTTTTCGTATAATACAGTCCACTATATCTAATATTAGCTCTCTAACTGAGTTCTCGAACAATAATTATCTATCTACTATTTAGACTCATATTAAATTTTATATTATGTATTTGTACGGGTTGACTTAACAAATTTTATTCGGCTAAATTATCTTTAGCTCGTGGTAATTATTATTTTTTCTAACCGTCTTTTGGCCACGGTCTCACCTGATGGAAAGTGAAAAGTGGCTGATTGTGTATCACGAAGGTCTTAAAGACACTATTCACTCTAGTCTTGTAGATAAATAATGTTGGAGGAAAGCTTCAAGAGGTATAAAAAGACGTAACTTTTCCTACACATAAAATAAAACATCCTAGTCAAACAAGATACCTAATGAATGTTAATCTAACTAGAAGTGGTCCCTTAAAGTTACTTTCCTTTCTCAAGTTAAGGTAACTGTGTCCCAAGACACCAATGAGGTTCTACGACAGGGTTTACTCGCATTTTAACGTGACATGAAGATTGCGAGCAATTCCAAACGTGCCTTCCGTAAGGGCTTTTGCATTTCAAATCACCTTTCTGTTTTACTACCTTTGGTCGAAGCACGCACGCCGAAAACTAAGACTTCTTTTCACTTTTTCGAGGGGCAAAATACCCTTTCCTTGAATCGCAAAAATTTTAAAAACAAGACAGATTTTTTTCTCGTCATAAAATCAGAACCATTTTAATATCTCCGGATTATTTTTCATTGACATTTCTCTCATATTTTCGTCAACGACACTCGAAAGACGGAGCCTCACTCAAGGAATTTTGTTCCTTTTTGTCTTCATGACCTTGTCTGTACAAGTGCTTTCTACTGAATTCTGTTTAGTAGGGCTACAAGTGGTTAGTACGTTTGTGGGGTGCTTTATCAGCTTTCAGTTGACAAAAAACGACCTCATTTACATAAAATTTATAAAACGGCTTGATTCATTCGCGGTAAACGTTGATTGATCCAACGTCTGTACGCGTAACTTAATTCGGCAGTAAAATGCTTCCAATCTGTCAGGGGGATTTTGACGATGAATAAAATTTCGCTCAGTGAATCCGGTATCATGGATCAGAAGAATATCTAAGTCCCGGAGATTCATCGCGTCAATAAAGGCCAGGTAGCCCGGCTCAATCAGGGATCGATGAGTAATAATAATAAGCTTTGAAAACATTCCGTTAAGGTTTATGTTGCGCTCTGCTTATTTGTACACAAGTGGGGCATACTACTAATGCCGAAGCTTTTAGTGTTGTTTTACGCAGTCAGTCAGGAATTAGAGCAAGGATCTTATAAAACTGTATTTTATTTATTGATGTTGTGAATTCATTCAAAGATATTGTCATGCGATTAATAAAGTAATAGTCACCACTTTCCGGAGCCGTTCAGACCTTCGTGATGAATAGTCGGTCACATCAATTAATAATAATAATGAATAAATAAAGCCGGAAAATCCAAATAGCATCTAGACTTAATTATGGTGAGATTATGGTCAAAAAATTGTATTGTAAAAATTGTATTTAATTGTATATAAAAGTTTCGTATTAAAGATAAGAAAAACTTACCAACAAGAAAACCAACACGGTACCAAATATTTTTATAACTTGATTATTCACAAAAAGGACATTAAGATACCAAACTTTTTCCAGGCTTTCTTGTGAGTGAAAAAAGGGCGAAAATTTACAAATTGTAAAAGTTTCGTGTTCTGAAAGCAGGCGACATAATACTCATACATCAAACATAAGCATGGGATTTCATTTGTTGTGCCCTTTTATCGACTTTTTATTGTGCTAAGCTTTTAGCCTGAGTATACACCATTTTTTTCTGAGTATACCAATTTTGTGCCCAATGTTTGGGCCTCAGTGCTTTATTGTTTGGGGCTCAATATATACGTTCATTAGTTCTTATTTATCTTCGTTATTGAAGCGATTAGAAGTTGTTCCGAGATTTAAAGCGATTAAAAGTTCTTGCATAACTATCAAATCTTGTGCATACGTACTTGGTAATACATTATGTAAGTGACTTTGATAGTAAAATAAAAATGATTTAATTTTAAAAAAGAAGTCGTTCGTAAAAAATACTCAAATTCTAAACATAATTCTTATTCTTAATTCTTTATTGCGCTATAAAATGTACAATAAAACATTAATATGTTCAGTGAGGCGCACACTGATGGCTTTCACGCCATTATAAGAAAGCGCTGTGCGTCGCTCTTGAAACGCCTGCGTGGCAGCTCCAACACCATTCTGAGCACATTGGCGGATAGGTGGGACTCTCCGTTTATCGGGCAATGGATAAACTTGCATGCAACCCTTTTTAAAGGGAGGTGTCCCGGTCACTGAGGGTCCCTCGTGTTATTATTTTTGTCTGTAAGTGTACTTAAATTAAATTATATTTTATTTGTAGTTAAATTTTCTGTAGGATTTGATAATATGCTTCACATTTTAATTAATATTTCATTGTACTTTTATTTTTATTATTGTGTATTTAAATGTAATTTCTGTATGAGTCATGGTACTCGAAATAAACAATTTTTATTATTTTTATTAAGATGTAAAGTAATCGCATAGACAAGCATCTACTACCCTAAAATGAGTTCTCTCCCAGCAAACATCATTGAGAGAGAGAAATATAAGTTATATAAACGTACCTGTGTATACCAAAACTTAACATCATAATAATAGACTTAAAATGTTGCTTGTCGTGTATTAAAATAAAAAAATGCGAGACCAGGTCTCATTTTTCTAATTTGAATACAAAACCAGCATTCATTCAATTTTATTTGAGTTCCGACACTTTAAATTCGAAATAAAGAGAACATGATTTCGTTTCAACACGTTACACATAAAAAAGGGTCATATCCACAAATTTGTTTACCCTTTCTGCTCTAATGACCTGTAAAATGAATCCACCCAGCACCCTTACCGTCCATAACCTGACATGGAGTTATGCCACATACATAAAATTTGTCCACGCCGTCGTAGACCTAGGCTCTCGGCTTAACTCTATTTCGGTCTATGTTCCACTTTTACATTCCGTTTTATTACTTTTCTGACAGTTTGTCTGACCACCCAATAGTTATGTCTGTCTTTTAAGTCACAGGACATGTTCGTCACTTGTTTTACTTAAGTCACAAGGGTTAGGGGTAAGTAATAAATAAGGATTTCATATAATAATGCCTTCATCAAACTAGTTGCTAGACTTAAACTTTCTAATTTAAAAGTTTGAGCGCTAATATTAACGTTAAACAAAATTTAAAAGAGCAATGTTAAATATTAGCGAAGCTTTTTGCTTGCTAAGCGTTCGCTTGATTTTTAGGTATTTGTTCTATAAATACGAATGAATAAGGACTCCAGTTCTGTGATTTTAATAATAAAAATCTCATTTCATTATGTGAGAGCGACTAGTATCACAAAGGTTGTATTATTGGAGCGAACGCTATGGTCCTACCCGCCTATTGTGTCTACAAGCGGCGATGCTCTGTTTAGTACGATTTAGTTCGGTACGAAATGGATAAGTATTATAAAAATTTCAAAATATGATTCACAAGATCATTGTTCCGATGTATTTTCTGGACGATTTTTTTGTATTCGCGATAGCTATTTAATAGTAAGCAAATAAGCTTTTTACGAAAATACCTAAAAAACAATATTGTTACATGGTTTCATTGAATGATTGTCATTGATTGTTCATGATGTGGTTTTATAGGCAGTAAAACTGCCGTAAACTTGCACGTTCCGTATTTATTTTACGATATTATTGCTGGTTCTAAATGCATGTCTTATCCGTTCAGTTAAATGAAAATGAAATAAACTGTAAGATTTTTATGACTTTTAATTAGTAGGTTTAATGATTAGAAGCCGGTTTATTTATTTAAATATAACTCAAACATTTTAAACTGTGAATAACTTATAGAGTTCGTTGTTTTAAGCGGAGTAAGATGATTTTATTAACTTTATAGGTTATTTTAGTAGCATTTATGTAAAGTATAAATGTAAAACAGTCCCATGATGTCTCGTCTAAACGCGACTCCATCTTCTAGGGTGACACGCGATAGCGGCTCCTATTTCAAATCATCGAGCCTTCAGCTTTAATATTTCATTCTTTACAAATGGACTGACACTTCTGAAAGAATTCCGTTCTAATAGGATCTGTGAGTCAACACCATTGGACTGAACGATCGTGTTTTAGACCTTGAGTTCTCAGACACTCCGATTTTAGTGCAATGTATTTATGTTTAAAATTTATCTGAATAACTTAACTGGAAATGCTTATAGTAAAAGCTTCTCAAAGAGGGAAGAGGACATGTGTAATGACGCTGCTCATGGGCAATGCCCTGAAACTGTTATCTAATTTTGTGCGGGCTTATACAGATAATGATTAATCTCGCCATTACCGTTTAGGAGTAAGAGTCGGCAATCGCTTAAAGTTACTTTACGTTTTATTCGATTAAAGCTCCATAAAAGGAATCCTTATTGGTTCCGCAAAATTACTCCCAAAACAAAACCTATTGAGGTTCTAAATTGGCTATTTCTAAATGGAAATAACGTGAAAATCTGTTTCAAGTTCAACGAAAACTCAAAAACAGCGATTTGTGCCTCTAACAGATTCCGAATGTGCGGATTCCGGGCAGATATTAGCATAATTGTGGGTCTGATACCAAATGGGAGTCATTTGGGAGCGACGGCAACAATACTACTCTTTCACGTTGGACAAAGTTGTGCCGTCTAATTTCATAGTTTTGTGTCCACACTAAAGGCAAGGGAATAAAAATTGCAAACTTGATACAAAAGGACAGATTTGTTTAGAATAAGTCGGCCTGGGGTTTTGGGGTTGTATTTCAGGATTTGCGAAGTTCCTCATTTTTCTATTTTATTCCCCTCTTTCTTATTGATAAATATAAATCAATAACATTTACTATGCAAATACACAATTGAATCTAAATCTTGAGCAAATATAGTTACTTCGGAAAGTAGATACCAAAGTATTCGACACCGTAAGAGTTTGCCAACGAAACTTGAACGAATCCACAAAAGCCTGAAATCCGGAATGTAAATGCCTCGAATGTTCACTGTAACGAGCCACTAACAAGGCATTGCAAACACGTAAGGAAATGCCGGCAACGTAGGCAAAATTACACACTCCAGCGGTGTACGGAGATTGACGGTTTGTTTTACTGTACTTGGTATTTTTTGGCAGCTGTTCAGAACTCACTTATTATTTATGGAATACCCATAAATGGTAGTAGGTAGTGAAACTTTCATACCAAGATCCTTAGGTGGTCTATTGATGGAAAATATCACAAAAGCCTGAAATCCGGAATGTAAATGCCTCGAATGTTCACTGTAACGAGCCACTAACAAGGCATTGCAAACACGTAAGGAAATGCCGGCAACGTAGGCAAAATTACACACTCCAGCGGTGTACGGAGATTGACGGTTTGTTTTACTGTACTTGGTATTTTTTGGCAGCTGTTCAGAACTCACTTATTATTTATGGAATACCCATAAATGGTAGTAGGTAGTGAAACTTTCATACCAAGATCCTTAGGTGGTCTATTGATGGAAAATATCGATTGAATAATACAAATACAAATACAAATACAAGAATGAATGATAAAATCTCGAATTACATCTGAATTAACCAGCAGAAGTACCTAACTACTGTTTTGGCTTTGGTTCATACGTTCTGTATTGCTTATATTTGTATTTAAATATGTACCGTATAATTACCTACCTGAAAATCATAATGACCGAGTCATCATGATGACCTTGAGGACTCACTAGCTTGAACAGGCTGTCAACACAAAGTTTAGAAATGTCGTTTACAATAACTCGGCCGACAAGGATAACAGCATCAAATCAAATTTAAAGACAAGTCGGTATTAAAAACCGCTTTTAAAAGGGAAATGTTGACAGCAAAATACTCCCAAGAAGCTTATTTTGAATCAGTTTTATCTTACAAAGCCGCTGAAGTTTAATCTCTTTTTATTTCCAGGTGAGTGGGCTATTATAGACGAGAAACCTTGACACAGCCTGGAAATGTTGCCTCGTCTGAGCAATTCCACAGAATTTTAAAACATTCATTCTCTCGCTCATTGAAACGTTTTAATATTTAAACAAGTACAAGCATTCATTCCGCTGCCTAACTTCAAACTTAAACATTACGGATAAAAGGAGGGAGAAGATATGAAAAGTAGCGTAAGTAGTATAAGTAGCTACCTAAGTATTGTCGAAATGTTGCAAAAGTTAAAGAGTGCTTTCAAACAAGTCTCGGTTGTAGGTAGCTATAGGTAAGCAACTAATCCGTGTGCAAATGTATGTAACCTGCAATTTTTTTCCTACACTAAAAATAATAAAATTACATCAACAATATACTAAAATAAATCTATTCATTCCTACATTTGCTTTTGAAATATGATTTAGTATGTAAGGAGTCAATCTTAAGAAGAAATATTTACATATTTATTTTTAGCCATAGAAAAATAGACACTTCCAGATATAAAAAAATCTATCGAAGTGTTTGATGAATAAAGAGTAAATACTCGTATTAACGAAACAAGTTTCAACATTTAAAAAATTACGAATTTATAGGAAATTTGTCTCCTACGTAAAGTAAGAACTAATCTGAAACAATTCTCTCAACTAACTTTAGAAGTAAATCGAGAGACATTTTTGGATTTTATTTCAGTGAGACATATTACAATCTTGCCACAAAACCCTGGCGCGCCCATAGATTACAATAAACGCCCACAGAGTACTAAACCTTGGTTTGCATTATGGTTTGAAAACAATCTTACAGTCATTACTCACACATTTTGCTATGATATTATCCAGATTCTTGTAATTTATTAGATAAACTAAACCGCGGGAACAACGGATTGTTTGAACTTTCATATTTTGAGATTTTTAGACGTAGTATTTATTATTGTAATGAACATACGATGTTATAAAAATGTTACTTTTAATTATTACCTACCTGCACTGATATTATCTACTGTTTGAATAACAAAAGTTTATTTGCTGAATAAACTTTCTTATGACCAGAATTTATAATCTTTCTTATGACTAAGTCTAAAAAAGACGTAATAATTGATTTCGTAATAACTTATTAATATAGTGTCTTAATTTTTTCTTCAAGGGACTTGAAAATAATACAATGAAACCGAAGTTATACCGTCCTCAATATTGTCCCGAATAAGATTATGACGGCTTTACCCAATTTGTAAATTGGGCTTTGTCATAAGCAATCAAGGCACGATCTGCTTGCTAGTGCAAATTGAGCTTCCTAAGTAAATATGGCTAGGAACCGTTAAACTGTGAATGAAGAATTTTAAACTAACGCTATATGAACGTAAATCAATTATTGACGGATATTATGTGTGTTTTTTTTCCCTTAACGTTTCAACAGTTTGACAGATTGTCATGGTGTTGAAAGACAAGGTAAAATAGGTAAGCAAACGCGATAAATACCCCTGAAACTCTGTCAAGAACAAAGGTATAAAAGCGCTATAAGGACCCAATCAAAGCTTTGAGTACATACTCAAAGGTTCTGAACAAAAAACTATGTCGACTTTGACCAGCCAGATAGGCAAAGTCACTGTCAATTATTCACAAAGCGCCTGTAGAGCATGCATGTTTTTGATTCCCTTTTCGAACGAATTTTTTGTTTTTAACGCTACAATCGCTAAAAGCGTGAAATGTAGAGAGTATGTTCCCTCAAGCTCTTTAGTAAAATTGTTGGTTCCACATCCATCTAGGATAGGAATAGGATTTGTGACAAACATGTCATGCTTTTATTTTCTTTTTAAACGTTATACCGTCTAAATAGATATTATTTCGAGGTTCGCCATAATTATACCTAATTTGTTCGTAGATTATCGTATCTTACGTTTATAATATAAATTTATATTTATAGTCTTCTTTATAATTAAGAAAATGTTTCCCTTATTCGGTTAGCAGTTTCAAAGTATCGATGTGTAATAAATTCGTAAGCTTGTTGTTAAATTAACTTATAAAACAAGGCTTGTAATTACGTATTTAACTAGGTAAAAGTTTGTTCTTTGTAATTTTTCTTGGCCGAAAAGATTTAGATAATCGAGATATCTATATATGTATCTAGATACGAACGGATCTGATACTATTGTAACTTGACATACAAATTTATTATTAAACACAATTCTGTCAAGGTTATCTACATCATACATTTCTCATCATATCCATTAGCAAAGAAAGCTATTTCAATAACACAAAAATACTATTAGGAATTCTATCGATCTAATTTCGTCTAGATTTTTTGCTAAAAGCAGCGTGTACAAGCCTTTGGCAAATAAAGTGGTGCTACTCGTATTGGGTTTTCTGAATGTTTGATGTTTCAATCGGCAGTGTTTCTATATTGATCGACGCCGTCGTTTGAATATTTCGGCTATAAAACGAGAACTACATATACATAAAACGTTGTATATGTTGTATTTACATACAACTACATGTGTACATAAAGTAAACATATATTTTAAACGTTTAAAAATTATTTTCTGTTAATTTAAAATACATGACATATTTATGTATAGATATTTGTTATTTGGTACACTCAACGAAATCGTAACGGAAAAAGAATGTGTCTGTATACAATAAACTTTACGAGTTGGCCCGAATGAATGTCTCTTAATAGCGATGATCTAACTAAAAAGAAAGCCATCAAATGAAAACCGATCTTACACGAATATTGAACAACATTAACGAAGAACAGTTATAAAATACATATAAAACGTTCTATAAGTATATTGAAAAGGATATGGATTGGTTATGAGCGCCAGACACCAACTCCTGGGTCTGGTTTCTTGCGTCAGGTATCCCAAGGCCACTGGAACGAACCCAGGAAACGGCAAGCCCTGTCCCACTGACGTCTCCGTACTGAGCCCCCCCTCCGAATCCGATTCCCCCCCATCTGACTCCGAGCCCCCACTTGTGTCCGTTTCGGGCCCCCCTTCCCGATACCCGTAGTAAGGCATTTCTCCCGACATCTACTTAAATTATTATAAGCTCATTTTCACTTTAGTCTATCACTTCACCATGTTTAGTTTCAACTGTACAAATAAGTATCAGTTTGTATTCGCATCGAGTGGTTTGACTTCGACGCTACTGAAGCAGGGAGGCCCTCCATTATTGAGTTTTTGATGAAACTGGAATGTTTATCTGGAACAAAAGAAACAACGATTTAAAATATCTGTATTACACCAAAATAGTTTTAATTTATTAAAGTGCAGATTTAACTATTGTTACGTGCAGTTCAAAGGCGTTTGAACAAAGCCACCTACACTTTTGTGAAGCGACCATAAAACCCATATCTGCGTACACTTCAATGAGAATGTTATGAAACCGAGCACTCATTAAAACTTGCCGGACTAAATACCAAGAGTTGGGGAACAAAACCTATAAGGAAAATAAAAATAAAATTTTCGATGCTGACGAGATGAAAAGACCGCTTTATGCAGGTCAGCTAGGGTTCTGCCTTTGTGTCATTTGAATCTTAGGAAACAAAGTCGACACGCGTTGCGTAATTGCAACACTGAAGAGGGTGGTTTTGGTCTCCATTTACCATAGTTTGGCTTAAAACCTAAGAACATTGCTTATTTTTACAATAATGTTCTTTTGAAAATTAATAAATCAGAAAAATAGTCAACACCAGTGTCCAGTGTCAGCATTCATGTCACATTCGATTTATTATTGGTTAAGTATCGCATCTAACAGTGACACATACACCCGATAAAGAAGCGCGTACTTTTAAGACGCATACAGCACCTAACCTAGCGCCACCACCTACTTTATGTTATTATTCTGTTTAACAAAGGAATTTTCAAAAATTCATCGTCCAGTTTGTGATACCTATCATAAGCTTTTTTTTAATGCCTCTGTAATAGTTTTATTCTATTTAGTTTAGGAAGAGATACGAAAATAGATTTTGGTGGCCACCAAGGGCAACTTCGTATCTCTTTTCTCTCTGGATTTTTGAAAATTCCTTTATTAAACAGAATAATAACATAAAGTAGGTGGTGGCGCTAGTTTAGGTGCTGTATGCGCCTTAAATAAAAAACATCCGTGACGTGCGAGTCTAACTCGCGCGCGAGCTGTTTGAACTCTTGTCGATTATGTATATTAAAGGTACTAGTTTAGGGAGGAGGATTCAGCAGGGTACCAATATAACGCTGAATTAAAAAAAAACGACTTTATGAATGTATTTCAAAAACTTACACAATTTTGAATAACTGAAAATATATCGAAAAGTTTAAAACCTATCGAAGCTTCTACAATTTTTTTGAAAAACTTATTGATTTCTGTGATTTTGATTTTGACCATTTTGTATTCTACTCACAGACTTCTCTTTAATTTTCCTGTAAAATACTCCATATCTACAAACGCCTAGTACATTTCACATCGATCACTAAAAGTAGTAAACCTACCGAAATTTCTAAAACTGTTTTGATATGTACAAACCAAGTGAGTTCACGTAAGAGTTTCATGAAAGCTTTGAAACCAACCTGAAAACCCTAAAAATATCGGCCTTTAACAACAGGCAACCCTATCCAAATGCAGCTCTCATTTGCCGTCGTCAGACGCCGAACGTTTTTGGACACAAACAAAAATTTAACAGCCGGTAATTAAGGCGTGTGCCAGTTGGTACATACTGCAACTGTAGGTACTATAAACTGTAACCACACCGTGCCAGTCGCAGCTGACTCAGACTCAGGGGCTGTTTACAGTTTCAGCGAGGTTATCGAACGTTAAGAGAGCTGCAGCGAGAGATTTAACTAAACAGGTTTTAGTTGGAAGCCAATTCTTATCGATCATACTAATATTAAGGAGTTCGGACGTTTGTCAAAGCCATTGAAAACGTGATTTAGCGTGATTTCCCGTTGTTTTAACTTATATTGTTTGTTACCTATTACAAAACACAAAACAAAACTACTAAACGTATAGGGCTTGTCGTAAGGTCAGTCAAGCTATGTACTCGTACTTCGTATGCCGCTTTTTCTGATGAACGTACATTTTACAGTATGACATAATATGTGAATCGCACAATATGTGTATTGGTTTATGAATAACGTGTTTTTTAAACACTTTCATAGCCTATGATGCACATATGCGGCAAACCCTGCGGCATATGTGCGTCTGCGGTGTCGGTGTAGCGGCAGATGCCGAGGCTAGGCTATAAAAGCGTTAAAAGCAATCCTCCAAGCCCTTCCCACATTTCGATATGTTGACCGAAACCCTAGATCGTTTCATGAGTGTAACGGGCGCGTTATTACCCGTTACACCTGCCCATAAACACTGCCCTTACCTTCATTCGGATAAATATCTACACCTATGAAGCTTTTATTACACCTTCAGAGGTCGTTAAACTTTTACGAATGCTGTTTAGTTAAGGGACCTATATTTACAGATTACAGCTCTTATATCTCAGATTAACAGTCTGGTTTATGTGGACTCGTAAACAAGACTAATCTGACCTGTAAATTGGGATGAGCTACTGAAAATGATTATATCCGTGATGTTGTTCCGTAGTCAGAGAATCAGGATCTTAATACAAGTCGTGCTAAGTATTATATAAATAAAAATTTCCCAAACCATATTGTATTTTAAAAAGGTATCCTACCGTAACCTATCCAGAATCTATAAACAATAGAGGAATCGAATTTCAAAAATCACAGTGAGATAAATATAAATCTGCCAACCTGGTTTCCGGAAATAAAACTGTTCCACACAGAATTCAATTGAAAACGTCAGGAAAATGTTAAGATATGAAATGACTGTCATAATATATTTCCTTCTTACCGCAGAAATTCAGTAAAAAGACGAGGAGCAGGATCAAACAATCATTTGGGGAAAGCCTTCACTTTGTGCTTTGTCATACGCACCTATAATGTTACCAATGTTACTTTCGACCACAAAAAGAGATTATAGTCATTTGTTTTACATAAGCTTTGGAAAACTTTTGGAAACACTGGCAGTGTAATAATAAATAAATATTAAATATTAGAAATAGCTGAAAAATTTCATATGAAACCGAAAATTTTATGCATTTTTCTTTTCATGTGTTTTCGTCGATTATCAAAACAGTATAGTATTATTGCAAAGAGAATAAAACCACTACGTGGTATTATTGTTTCGATAACGAAAACGCTCCTACGTATTAAAAACCAAACAAACCTACCGTAAAGTACCGAAAATGGCCAATCCAAGAAAGTTCATAACAAATTGCCAGTATTCTCACCAAAGTAGCTTAAATGCCGATAATATTTTCCAAGATACGATTGCTCTCGGGGATGCCCTGGGGCGGGCGGCAATAGTTTGCCCATTTGTCCGATGGATCGATCCTCGTAGAGCGACCGCTTTTGAGACAGAATAGGTATGACTTTTAAACTCAATGTGTGTACAATGAAACGTTGCATTTAAGAAGTGCAATAAAACTCTAATAGATTTCAGAGTAGACTCAAATAGCAGTTTTCATTAATCTGTAAATCACTGCAATCAATAGCATTTTCAGCCATTTCTCAGGAATCGAGTGGCGTCGTGACTTTAGTGCCACTCAATCTATTACGGTCTGTTCTGTTGAGAAAAGTTTATTACCTACTAGCTTCTGCTTGAGGCTTTACTCATCTAGATAGAATATAGCTTATATCACTGAGGTAATGTAGGTTTTTATTATTCAAATAACATCCAATTCAAAATAGTACCTTTCCAGACATTAGCCACTCATAAACGCATGAACAAACTTTTATCTCTACAAAATTAAAGTTGTACCTACATCAGTTTTCCAGTATCTACGAATAGTTTGTTTGACAGATAAATATGGAGAACCTGTAATGGTTCCTTCATCACCAGCCTATAATAGTCCACTGCTGGACATAGGCCTCCCCTAATGAGCGCCATAGATGACATCATTATCTGGGGGTTATTGCCCATAATCCCCACGCTGGGCATGCGGGTTGGGGATCGCAGTTCGATGTAGTTGTTCTGCAGAAGGCGCTGCTGCCCGCCCCCCGGTGTGTTTCCCTTAGTCGCCTCTTACGACACCCACGGGAAGAGTTGGGGTGGTGAAATTCTATGCCGGCACCACACGGCGAATGGTTCCTTGTTGACTAAGAAACCCTAAAAGTGGCAGAACTTAAAGTGAAAACAAACAAGCGGTATAACTGTAGATAAGTATGGAGTGTAAGTCCATTGGAACTTCAAATAAAGTATCTATGAAGTACACGTATCTCTTACTCAGAGAAGAACTAACTGTAAAAGTTATAATTGAACTTGGATAGTTTAAGAACACTGCTTCTACCTTAGCTTCTACAGAATTTTTAAATTGCCTTTAAGGCTTTAAATAGACAAGACTGCGAACCTACTCGAGGGTGTTCGACCTCGACTTACTTATTATTAGACGGTATTTCAAGATTTTAATACTTCTAGTAGGTATAAGCTGTAGACAGTATTTTAAGATTTTAATAATTCTAGTAAGTTAGGTAAGTTAGTGATGACGAGACGATAGGCGACTCTAGATTCAAAGATCACATCACAGCATCATCTAGTCCCAAGCTAAGCAATGCTTGTATTATTGGGTACCTACTTGATAAATGATATACTTTTAACAAAACAAAACACAGATAGTTATTTTTATCAAAACATCCAGAACACCCGGAACAAATATCAGCAATTCGTACAAACATTTGTCTTGGCGAGAATTGAACCCGTAACCTTTAGCGTAGCAGCAGGACCTTTTAGGGTACATAAGGCACAAAGTTTTTTGGTAATAATCTCTATCACTGACTTGATGCTTGTAAAACAAATTTGTGGATATTATTAACAACCTGAAAGCTTTCAGTTGCTGTTAGATAATCAGAAAAGTTACAAGCTGTGTAAACTTATAACCGTTTTCTTGATTTATTTCATGTTGTAGATGGTTGGTAGCTGCTATTCACAGTGTTTTGGTAACTTATTTTTATCGTTTAAGTTTTGACCGTACATTAATGTTAATCCAAGCTATTCAAACACCTAAAATCATTGAGAAGAATTTTGAACACAAACATTCAGTGAAACTTTTTAAACCACGGTTAGGTGTAGGTATGGATGTTATAAGTTTAAAATAACCAACTCATGTGTGGAAATAGAAAGATTATTCGAACCATGAAAATTAAAAAAATCGAATTAGCAGTAACACGGCGCACTACAGCGAATCTCGTTACTGAAAGTGCTTTAGGCAAACTGGGTGCAGGTATACCAATTACCTTTCCAACAGCTTCAACTCTCAACTCTACCACTCAGACATAAGGAGTAAATTATCGCGACAGCAGTTATCTTACGTTGTAAAGTGTACGTGCCGGTTTATGGAAGGAAAGCGGCCATGTTTGTACGGAATTATGGCAATAAACGTATGCGTGATAACGGCCGAAATTGCTTGAATACCGTAATGTGCTTGAGTGCTGGGAACAAATATACTGGATTTTAAGATGATGCATAATTGAGACAAGAGCTATTAAAGGCCATATCAAGTTGTGGTTAAATTGAAAGATGGTTATGACTCAGGGTTGGTCCACACATATCAATGAGCTCCTAACTTCTCATTTCATATTTTAACCTCCAAGCATATATTTTGCTACTTAGTAAAGCATAGTGAAATCCATATGTGAAATCTCTGTAACTGATATGAAATCAGTTACATGTTTCAAAATTCAGTGTTAATATACTATCTACATTATCGTAAAGGAAAACAGGACTGTGTTCATCTGCATATTATATTTCACTCTTGACAAATTGCCCAATCACGTTACAGCTCAAACCATAAACCCATTCAACTATTAAATTTTAGTATCCCCATACCAGTTGTGAAAACATCAAAGCCACGGCGTGTCATACCATACTCTAGGATCTGGCATATGCTCCGCAAATAGAAGGATTATTAATCAAACACATGACAAACAAACAACTCCATTTCAACTGAGTCACTTGGTAACACGCCGCCGTCATAAATCACATCTAGGAACATGTTGGAAGTGAATTTCTAATATTTTATTCAACGAAGCTCGGGAACCTTTATTTTGGACTAAAGTCTGTGCCAGCCAGTGGCTCGTCCCAACGAGACCCTCGTACAGTTTTTATTGGTGAACTAGCGGTCCGCCCCGGCTTTACACGAGTATTTAACAAAAAATATCAAATTTTTCCTCTTTATAATATAAGTACAGATGACAAAGTCGTGCAAGCAAAACGATTTTTCGATTAATCGCTATTTCCGATTTTCTTTTTTCGTAAAATAAATGAATTCATTTATTTTACGTTTACATTACTTTATCTTGAAGGAAAAAGTTTGTAATTTTAGAAACGGCGAATTTAACGACGGAAACTAAATTTACGAGTCCCAAGAGAAAATTTTAACGACTAATACTTCCTACAATGTAGGAAGTCCTAAAAATTTATTAAATACTAGCTGTACCCGCGACTTCGTCCGCGATTGCCATACATTTGTTTCCATTACAGTTTTTCTACTATTAAATAAAAACAAAACTTCAATGTGCTGTATTTGTCTTGTTACACTTTTAATGTATTTACATAAATATATTTAGGTAAATAGAATTTTTTTATAAAAGAACTGTATGGATAGGATAGGAATAAAAATCTAAATCAAATATTGATCTACGTGGGACAGTACCTATACTGTGCCGCAGTTATCTTCATCAACATTCTGTACATGACTAATAATTATAATGGAAGAAATGTAAAAACAATTTAATGTTTTTAAATGCTGTTATAATTTGAAAATATAACTTATTGAAAAAACATACCTACCATAGTACTCGTGATTTTTAGGATACAGTCATACTTGATTTGTTTGGAAATTACGCTTGATTTTTATATATTATCTCAAAGTAGTAATAAACAAATAAAAAAATAGTTATTTTAAATAAAATTTTACAAAACATTTAATAATTCAAACCAACTTAACAACACAAATAACAAACAATAAAATAGAAAAAGCAATCAATGACAGAAAGATTACATAAAGCATTTGATGACCGGGTGGACTACTGGACAGTATAGTTTAGAATTTGGACACGTCAGATGAGTAGCTTGCCGGGCGGTGACGGCATAGAATTTCACCACCCCAACTCTTCCCGTGGGTGTCGTAAGAGGCGAATAAGGGAAACACACCGGGGGTGGGCAACAGCACCCTCTGCAGAACAACCACCGTACTGCGATCCCCAACCCGCATGCCCAGCGTGGGGATTATGGGCAATAACCCTCAAATGATGAATAATGCCATCTATGGCACTCATTTGGGGAGGCCTAGAGGTCCAGCAGTGGACTATTATAGGCTGATGATGAAGATGAGTAGCTCGCCCACAGGCACCGCGCGACATCACTGCAGCCGCCGCCGCCGTCTCCTCTCCTGTCTTGCTGGGGAGCGAATGATGTTATAAAGCATAATTGGAAAATATGTACCTATTTTTTATAGATAGTCTGCTCTCAGCTTTCTTTGCTTGACTTGACTTTTTTAAGCCCCCATGAGCCTTCTTAACTTTAACTTTCAAAGCCGCAGACGTTTTCCTCCTGCCCCGGTGTAACGGGGCAGTTAATGAAGCAGGGCAGTAAATGCGTTATGGAAAAAATATTGCTCTTATTTACGGTTTTGGTTTCGAGACGTTCGACTGGGGCATCTTTTCTACTGAACTAATCACATCATTATGCCTCTGGTATCGTCACATAATCACACGATACGTTTAAGTATTCTTCCAGCAGCGGAAATCTAAAGATAAAGATGGAGAGCTGCGTCTCAAAAGTCGGTGCGGTGAGAGCAGCGCATGCAATATCTAAGTATTTTTGATCTAAAGGTTCTACTTGAAAATAGATCATAGATTAACAACTTACTTGTAGAACACCCAAAAATCTAAATCAATATTTCCTTTAGACCTTACAGGACTTTTGGACACATCACCCAGTGTCAGTGTCCATACATATTTTACTGCAAAAAATAAAAACCTGATTAGTTTCTTTTTTGTGGTTCCGTTCAAATAGAGACAGGACAGAATGAGGTTTCTTTCGATGAAAGAAACTACAAATGACCAGGGACTCGCTTCAAGTGTCTAATTTTAAACCATCATAATATAAAGAGTGAGTTGAGAGAGACTGAGTTTTTTAGATCTACGAAGGGAGAAGCGTGGAACCCCGTGGAACCGTGAGAGTTATCGAAAAGTAAGGAGTTATGTGCTAAATGTTCGACGACTTATGCTTAAAATTGTTGGTACCTACACCTTGCATATATCTCTCAGTGCAACTGTAGTTTCTTTGATTTAAGGATTTTAAGTAACATTTGAACATGTTTATGAAGATTGAATGGATCATACTTACATTTTACTTCGCCTGAAAAGTTAATAGGTAGTACCTAAGTAATAAGTTCTACCTATCCTATTAGGTACCTATTCAGGCGAAGTAGGGTGCAAAATTAAAGAAAAAAAATACATCATAGAGCGGTACTTACCTGTAGGATAATATGCACAACACATATTCAACCATTATGCCCTTCCGTAACGTTCTTGGGAGAATATTTTACAATTTATAATTATATAACAGAAGTTATATAATTATAAATTGTATATTATTCTGCCAGTTTTTATGTCTTCATTGATCAAAAAACAGAAAATAGATTGTCACTTTGACTCGTTGTCGTGGAGAAAAAGGCAAAATGTCACGCCATCGAGAAAAAAATCCTGTCTTTTAACTCTTTGGACTCCTAGTCGAAGCGCAAGTGTGAAGGTCAGGATTTAGTCTAACCGGACCCTCGGTAAAAATAAAACCTATATTAAAACATAAAATACAATAATATGTATGGTTAAATGTATGTCCGTACTCGTAGCATGAACTCAAATCGTGTCAAGCTTCATTCGAATACGTACCGCTTAGTTTCGGTGTGATGCGCGGTCAAGAAAGTTTACTTTTGCTCTCCCACGGGAACCTTACTGAGTTCCAGGATAAAATATATTATATGTCCTCCCCCATAGTATGGACTCAGATTGTGCCAAGTTTCAATCGAATGCATTCAGTAGTTTCGGCATGATGCTAGGTTAAAGAATTTTGCTTTCATCCCCTCTCCCAGGGGAACCTTACTGAATTTCAGGATAAAATGTATCCTATGTTCTTCCTTGTAGAATGACCTCAAATCACGCCAAGTTTGATTCGAATGCATCCAGCAGTTTCGGCGTAATGCAAGTATAAATAATTTTCCTTTCATCCCCTCTCCCAGGGGAACCTCACTGAATTCCAGGATAAAAAGTATCCTATGTCCTTCCTCGTAGTATGAACTCAAATCGCACCAAGTTTCATTCGAATACATCAAGCAGTTTCGGCGTGATGCGCGTTTAAGAAACAGACAGACAGACATACAGGCAGACATGAATGAAAAAAAATACAGTTTTGTCTTCAGTATCGATAAAAGACTGCTCTCCAATAAAAATTTTCAAAATATCTTCAATGTACGGAATGTACAGAATTGGTCCTGTTACAGTTTTATTATAAGTTTAACTTTTTTATTTATGAACCGATTTACATGAAACAAACACTAAATGTTAGTTGAAGCTTACCATAACATATTTTTGAAAACCCCATCTAAATCGGATAAGCCGTTTCTGAGATTAGCGTGCACAAACGCACAGACAAACAGACAAACAGATAAACAGACAAACAGACAAACAGACAAAAATTCTAAAAATCATTGTTTTGGGTCCTATTAGCGTTAGTAGAGGTCCCTATACCATTTTTTCTAAAATATCTTCCATGTACAGACAGGGTTCCGTTAGATTTTTATTATATGTATAGAAGAAGATATAGATATAGATAGATAGATTGGTCAATGTCACGACCTACGTGGATTTATTTTCCACTATTGGAATAACACTTATATGCATGTTTTAAAGCCTTGTTTGTCTATGTGCTTATTCTGTAAGCTTAAATAAATAAAAAAATATCTGATTCTGGAGAATATTTAAAGGGAGAACATAGAAATGTGTCGATTTTAATATGCATGCAGTCTCGCCTAGGCATTTATGCAACAGATAAACTTGAACGCGTGTGAATAGACACTTTGCAACATTGTATCGCGTTTCATAAAAGCACGCCCTGTGGGCACGCGTGAATGGGAAATGGAAATGGGTCCGTATTCACTAGATTTCATAGGCACCAATAACGTGCCCAGCGAGTAATGGCAATACAATGCCGACGCGCGTTAAAATGTGATGGAGACTAATAGCTTCATTTGTTTGCAGTGCGAACAAACGATATACGAACCGTCGCGTCGTCGACTTCTTGAAGAAATTTTGTTTTATGTCATGGCATGATACCAATCTATCTATACCATCGTCGTGACTTGCGTAGGTATTTAGAACGTAGAACACCACGTTACCTTACGTCCGTGCATCATTGTAGTGAATTTCACAACGTAGACGTACATTACATGCGTGCAACATAGTGAATAAGGCCACAGCGTCTGTTATATAGTGTACCCGTTTATTGATTCCGAGTGGATAGTTTCATAAAATTGTGGTGCGCTCGTTAAATGTTATGAGCCCGAGCGTTAAGCTCGGTATAGGAGACTGGTTATGTGACAGTGCACTAATGAGAATGTGTTAGATGTGGCTCCAAAGTCTTAAGCTTAAAACCATGATTATAGTGATAAGCTAGGTATTAAAGTCACTATATTATATTTATAACGGGATATTTACCATGCCAATTTAATTGGTTTTAGACATTAACAAAGATATTTACAGTACCTACTTAATAGAATAAAATAATAATAATTAATTTTACACTTAAATTTATTATGTTCTTGGAGAAAATATTAAATCTATAAACCGACCTGTATCTATTTCCTAAAATCTAAGTATTATCCTGAAGGCAGAGCGTCCAGAATGCTGGCAGCATTGCCACGTTGGATGGAATAACTGAAGGCAGTTAGTTTTTATCTGAGGTATTATTGGGAAAATGATGTTTCATGCCTTTCATCATTTCTTTAAGAAATACTTCCAGAGAATATCAACAATAACAGTTTCAGTGCTTGGCTGTTATTTTTTTGTATGTTGCCATTGTTAAATACGTAATCATTAAATTCTGATTACTTTGAAACTAGATGATAAATTTGGACACCTAGTAAGAAAATGTTCAACTTTATTTATTTACCCATCAACAAAGTGAAGATAGTTTTTAATAACGTGAAAATTTTATTCAGCGAGGTCAGTGGCTCTTTAAATGTTTTATGGCAAACTAAAATCTAAATAAAATGTAGATATTTATTTGATGTCTTTAAGAATTGTAACGCTTTTATATTGATAGTTTTGTTGATAGTTATAACGGCAATTCTCCTCTAAATTGGATGATGAAAAATAAAAAGAGTGACTTGACTTCTCGATCTTAGATAATAAATATTTTACAAATTAATATTGAAGTTATGCATCATCATCATCATTTGCATACTAGTCTTCTACAGGAGGCAGGCATGCCCCTAATTTAGTGGCTTTTATCAGGGGGTAATTCCCTTGGAATTGGTATTGTTATTGTTTATCTTATGGGTACCCATTTATGCATTGCTATTGGATTATGAGGACTTTGTAAATGTATACGCCTCTACAACAAAACTCCCAGCGAGTTACAAAAATTATCAACAAATAAATTGTTAAACATTATATTCTTTGTAAAAAGGCTTACTACAAAACACCAGATTATCTCGACGCTGTGGTGAAACCATTGATAAGTTCGGTCACCATGCACTGTGTCCGTAGTAGCGGACGTGTGTCCCGTCATTGTTCAATTGACATCAGCCGTCGGGTTTTCCCTGCATCAGTGTGGCAGCTACCAAATCACGTGCCCTTATGTGCGATGATGGTAAAAGGCCTGGTATAACTCGGATTCCTTGGGAGATGGGTTGCCTTTTTTGGGATGCACATGTGCAGATCTCATCTTGCAGATGCATCAGAAAGGGCCATAGCAACTTCAGCGGAGTTCCTCTTACGGCGAAATTACGCTAATCTTGACCGAGGTTTCCTATTTGAGCCGTTCGGAGTGGAAACCTTGGGGTCTTGTGGCACACGCAATTTATCTTTGAATTAGATAAATCTCGATGATTTATAACAGATTTTTGTTCACACATGCAGTTTTATTGCAAAAAAGACGCTGCTTAGGCATTTCTTGAAGTTGAGAGAAATTAGGCGAGGAGTAGTGACAATATTGAAATGGTTATATACCGGTAACTATTTCCGCTAAACTACTATTCGCCGCTTGTCCTTTTAGGAAAAGTGCATAAAGGATAGTATCATTCAATACTGTAAGTCAAAAATGTGATCAAAAAATGTGACATAACGTCTCATTTTCCTACTCGATTATTACATATTATGTGCGGTTGGGCTCGTAAAAGCACTGAAGTTATATATAATATGCTTGAGAACTCATACATTGATGCCTTTTTGGCATCAAGATACTCGTAAATGTTAAATGATCCTATTCGGGAGACTGTCATAATAATATCATGACCATCATATCGAAATCGAACCATCGTCATAGCGTGTTTGTCCTCTAGGCCTGCCCCTAGGAAACAGCTACGACGGTACTTCAAGGAAATAGGTACAGGCTATTTCCGTTATCTGAAACTGACATAAGCAAACTATCTAGACATGTAGTTCGAACGCTAATACGCGTGTAACTACCAGGAATACAGACGTTACGGGCGATGTCTGGAATCACGTCAGACAGAAATAACACTAACCTATTGTGCCCGTTCGTACATACATCACGGATCACCGACAATACACAGCTATATCTCAATGGTAGGGCTGACAACAGCTTTGTATGGGAACAATGACTTTATTATGGTTAGGTATGACTGTACAAAATCATAGCCCGAAATACAGAGCAATTTTAGCAATCTACATATAATATCGCATTCACTGCCTAGACTACTGGACATGCAGTTTGACATGTGCGTAGTATGCAATCAAAAGGGTTAATAATTGATCATGATATCTATTATGTATGATTCTAAAACCAAGTTTTTATAAAAATATGAATTAGGAACCGTGTAAGTGTGGTCTAGGTTTACACAGACTTTTTTAAAGTGGTAGCTCAACTTGGTTGCGTTTTATGTGAATTCCAAATAGATAAAACAAAAAAAATAATAAATAAAAATAACCAAACATCGGCGGGAATAGAATAAAATAGGATGCGTGATACACTCGCGAGTAAATAACCTTATAGGTATCTAAGTAAAGCATCAGATATGTTCAGCAGACCGATTTTGATAAAACTATCCATCGTATATTATTCAAAGGCCTTTCAAATGTCAATACATTTGAAAGGCCTTTGAATGACCTTTGTAATTTGCTATTATAGGATGGGTTTTACGTAATCAGTCTGCAGCAGGTGGTTTATCTCTAATAGGCACGAGAAATACCCACCCCATTAACAAGTAACCTATTCTTACACCCAGAATAAGCATTTTGATAAAAAATACCTACCCAATGAACAAGAAACCAATTTAACACACAAAATGTGAATTGATTCAACAATCAATAACTATTTAAAAATTATTGATATTTGTGCGATCTGCAGATATTTTTGCGGGTTGTTCTGGTCGTTTTCTAACTTATATAGCTAACATGCTTAGCCTCATCTAGCCCAGATAATGGTGTGTGCATTGTCCGACATTAGTTATTTTTTATTCCACTTCATTAATTTATATATCTCGTTAAAAATATTTATTTTTCCATAGAAAATGCAACAAAACTATTATAAAATGACTTATTATTATTATATCAAAATTACACCCACAATGAAAATGTTACCTATTCTTACACCCAGAATATGCGTTTCACAGGCACCCCTAGCACGGATGCTTTGATCTGTTTGCACTCAGGCCAGTCGATCGGTCCCGCTGATCATTCGGTATGCCGCTGAGCGCTCGACTTGTGTCGAAAACGACATTCTTCTAATGATCTTCAACTGTTTTCACAAATAGGACGGAGAATCCTTGGAAATTAGGCTTGTAATGTCTGGTATTGCAAGTTCAACTCCTCTGAACCAACTGTGTCCTATTGCTAAGCAGAGGGCCCCTTAACTTTTTCAAGAATTACACTAATCGGCCAAGTCAAGAATTAAACAAAAAGAAAAGGTCGAACTCGGGAATTGCTTCAAACTAATTTTCTTTAATTTAAATTGTTTTACTTTTTTTATCTTGTTGGCAAAACCTTTGTAGTGGATTTCATTTATGTACACTGCTATGATGATAAAACTTAGATAAACCTTTTACTTTTGTAATAACCACTCCAACATTAACAGTCGGATAGTGCCACTTCAGATAAATAACTCCCAACAAAATGCCGATCGCTCAAAAAAACTAAATCCACAGTCGTATCTGATATCCATAGGAATGCCATTACTTCGTTATGGAACTAATGTGGAACTAAGAGGTAGTCCTTGAATATTCTTCTCTAGGACTTCAGTGAGTAGCTTTAGTAGTTTCCTACTTAGTCTCTAAGTGTGATTTTCCATAAGGCAAGAGCGAAATCCCCTAACACAAGTATCTCCATACTTAAAAGGGGATTTCCAAAGCAATTTTCCAAAGATTTGTATAGATTAAGTAAAGAAATAAACTATTTTATTTTTAATTTATTTTTCCTAACTACTATGATATAGATAAAAAATAATGGTGGACACAGAGGCTAAGCAAAGCAGAGCTTCTGGGTACTGATATAGGTACTTAACATAAACATAATAGATATTTTTTTATTTTACGGATATAAGATATAAAACGGATTCTCCAGCATTATTTATTTATTTGATCTTCATAACCATCAGATAAAGTTTATATACTAGACAACACAAGGTCTTTGTTGGTGGTAAGGGTATTAAAAGGTTTCTCAGACAATTCTATCAACAGAAGGGTAAAAGCAACGCCAAATGCATTAAAAACTTTCACCTTAAGATAAACAGAACTCCTAAGCTCCTATCTTTGAAGACCTTTAGAGAGCTTAGTGACACTGTTTATCTTGTCTGTTGAATGCTTTCTTAAGCCAAGTCTATCTAGCTTGAGAGTTAATCAAAATAATGGGCAATGTATACGCTTCTACACCAAAACTCCAATAGAGTTGCAAAAAAATTAATGCAAACGGATTGTCAAAACTAATGATCCGGGTCACTCAAAGAAAAAAAAAATCTCGGAAAGTAAGAATGCTAGGTTAATGCAACTAAGGGTTACTTTCCGAGATTCTTTTTGTCTTTGAGTGACCCGGATTCATTGCTCTCGAGTGTATTAGGTAACAAAAAACCGGTTCACTCCAACTCCTAAACTAACAATCTAACAAGGTAAAGGTTTCTTGTTCGCTTTTTACTTTACCTTAAAAAGATTGAAGTGAACAATGAATCAAAGTGATTACTTTATTTCCCAGTATTACGTATTTAATTTGTATTTTGTGACGTGTCCAAGAGTCCTGTAAGGTCTAACAATCAATGGAATCCAATTCAATCTGTAGGTACGTCACGCTAAAGGCCTCACTGGATGAGAATAACAGCTCTTCTGACTCAATATAAATCCGGTATCGCATAAAATAAGATACTGGTGTCAGAAAAGAAAAGAAACACAAAGCAGTAAGCGTCATAATTAAAGTGACGTCGGGAATTTTCCATGTCCACGGATCCTCGGAGTCGGAGTTATGCTGGTACAAAACAACCATCGAAAATGGATCAATCTATATTAGGACACGAGTGATTTTTGAAATATCTGCAACTAACATATATTTCGCATATGATCGTTGGTACTATATAGTTATTCTGTGATTTAACTTGATTGCTTGTAAGGTAATAAAGCACTTTGACTTTGATTTTGGAATGTTTCTAGAACAGTTGATCTAAAATGCTTGCAGGAACTTGCTACTTACGTCAGTGCTTGCACACTCTGTTCGCTTTATGGGGTAATAAAGCTAAGACTTATTGGTTCTTTAATTTGTCAACACTCTGTGGGATTTATATATTGCTGATATAGTATAAAGTAAAAACTGTCCCAAATAGGTATTTTGTATGTTTTTGGAATTTTCTTGGTTTCATACGAAAAACGTCGTAAAATTTACTTAACCCTACCTTAAAGTCCGAAGTAACTAGTACATACTTATATGATTTGTATACGTAATTGACAAAAAGTTCGAAACCCTCAAAGCCGAGTTTTACGTGCACTTGACGGATATTGTTTTTAAGAGTCCCAGGTATTTTATGTATTTAAGGGATCATCTATTTTAGCCTTATTTTAGCATACATCATCGATACCGTTCCCTTTAGCCTACAGCATCTCTACCGGTTAAATTGGTTCCAGCGCTGCTAAAATTGCAAAGGTCATACGGCAATAGATTGCAGAGCTAGTTTGACGGATGACTGATTACAATTAGATCTGCAGCTAGTGACACGTAAACTTTACTTAATGATTTCGTGTGCAGCTGTTACAGTTAACGATATCCCGATAGCTAGTCGGTGTTCAGAAGAACATGATTTCAACTATGGAGTAACGGGTGAGTGCAGTTGACAATAGTAGGGATCGAGATGAGATGAATACGTTTACTTTTAGAATAATAGAATTTGGTAACGCCTTTACCTTGCGGGTGAAGGGCGGCATGCTAACGTAGGCTATCTTGACAAAAAAAACAAAAGTGAACGCCATCCCGCAAGCTATCTCGAAAAACAATATAGTGAACTTGATCGCGCCGCACGAATCTCTACAAATGGTTGATTCTCTAGGAATACAGTTATCTATATCTATACTCATATTATAAGAGGAAATAATTGATTGTTGTTTTCAATTAAGTAGGCTCAAAAACTACTGAACCGATTTGAAAACTTCTTTCATTATTAGAATCCTCCATTGATTCTACTAATGACTACATGAATACAAGTTATAGAATTATTTCAAATGATGAAATTATGAAAACATCAATAATCTATCTTAACCTAACGTGTGTAACAATTTATAACTTTTGAAACAGTTGTTTAACACCCGAAACCGGAGGTCAAAAATAATAGCTAATGTCTTAAATTGCGATAAATGCGATGGTGACAGAAGTTACACGCAATGTCAAAAAATACTAGGTACGACAAGTACGCAAATACCATACAAATGTAGTATATAAATACGTCTTGATGATATAATCACCTGAGGTCGAGGCTTGTTGGAGGATTTTTTAGTATTTATGTTGCAAAGATTATATTATTCATGCTCAAGATAATGGGTAAAATATGAATTCCATTTTCTATATCACAATTATCATTAAAAGTCTTTAACTTTAGTGATTTACAAAAGACAAAATGGAATGCGAGATAGAAGCAAAAAGGTTTCTTCCAAAAAGAATGTCTTGAAAAAGAACGCTGTCTAAAATGATTTGATTGTTTCGATGACGATAGAATCTTCTTCAACCTTATTTCATTTTCGAATTTCTACGATAAATAATTCAAAATAACAATACCGTCCCGTCTCTCGTTGATTTTTTAGATCAAAAATCAAATTTACATCGAGGCATCATCTCGAAATATTGCTTCGAATTTTAATCGTTTCTTGTGCCATAAAGTCAACTTACCGAAAATTCCATGACCCATATTATTTTGCTCAAGTAAAATTTACAAACGTTATAAGTAGCATTGCCGATTGTCCATATTTGCGCGGGACGTCCCGATTTGCACCTGATCGGTACACTAAATGTCCCCCGATAAATTATACGAAAAAACACAAACAAAAATATCGCATCAAAACACTACGTGAATGTGACAATTGGCGTAGCACTCGTAACATCAGTAACAGTAATGGGTATCCTTCTGCATTGAAATGGAGGGGATCTCTTTCTTCACTATAGAAACTAAGTGAGACTTCGGACCAGCATAATACGTAACGCGCTTGCAGCGTAAAAAAATAATATCTGAAAAAAAAAAAAAATAATTTGTCCCTATAAAGTTGTCCCTGTAAAGTTTTTAAGCCTTATTATAAGGCTTTGTTTTTTTTGTCCCTATGTAACATCACCCTAAATTGCGAATTATTTTACCATAGGTAGAGTAGAGTTCAACGAAGCTGGAGACCTTCAATTTTCATAAGTAAGCTAACGAACGTAGCATAACGAAACAAGCACCTGCGTATTTGGAGAATTAAAATAAGACTTGTACCGTACTAGCAATATAGTAATCGCAATATGACATTGAACTAGTAATTCATAGAATGCGGTATTAATTACAGCATTTGATAATTATGAAGGATCACACAATACCTACATAGAAAAACAACCAGAATATGGTTATCAATAAAGTTCTGCAAATTGTAAAGACATTTGTAATTTTGAAACTTACCTGATTTTGTAGGTTTACAGTTTCTAAATTGTGTCGACGTTTAGAAGTCAAGATTATTTTTTACAGACATAACAGACATAATTTTGAGTTCTAAACTGCCGCTTGTTAAGCATCGGCAGTGTCACAACAACGCATCATGAGATCGTTATAAAATTCTTTATTAGGATTGAATTGAAGTCTTTTTACGTGTTTTTGTATCTACTTTCTAAAAGATTGGTATTACTTTAAATTACTTGTTTTGATGGAAGTAAAATGCATCATCCACATTAAACTCAAAAGTCCATTTAACAAAATGACAAATCATCTAGTGCTCTACATCTTTCCGCGAAGACTCGCTGGTTACCTACCATGCACGAGTGGTTTATTTTTTCAAGTGGGCGACTACTTATTTGTGACAGTTCCATCAAGTGCTAAAAGCATTGGATTTGTGTGACTTTGCGGAGTGGTATCGCATGAGTGTTATCGCTCGGGTCCTTATGATGCAAAAAGCTAGGTATTAAATCGAAATCAAATCGTAGATTTTATGTGGAATATTTTTTCTTGTTGAAAAGAAGTCTTTTAGATGTTTTGTGACAAATTTTCCCATTTAACTGTCTTCTGCTACCAAGGCCGGCAAACACAGGGGCACTCTCTATTCCCTCACACACATAATCCAATGGGAAGGTACGAGTAAGATGGACGTATGATATACAGGGTTATATTAAAAACACTAGGAACCTTCGGTGATAAGATTCCTAGCATCATTAGACTAGCCCGTGCAGGTCATATTAAAGTGCATAAGGGAGTGCGCAAACACAGAGGCACTCTCAGGAAAGCAAGACTGACTTGACACTGGGTGGTTATGTACCTTGCAGAACGCGTAAGTGAAACTTACTCAACGATAAAATCTCAGCTACTTTTCACTATTTATTGAATCAGGTTCTTTAAAATCATAGTTTAAACTACAATGGGTAACGCTAAGCTTATTTATATACGGGAGAGTCGTTTTTAAATTTTCGTAATAATCTACTTCCGCAGATCCTCTACGCCACCTCTGCAGACCCCGTAGAGGGTCTACGGATGTGCTACGAAATCGTAGAGAAGTTCAACAAAATGTTATTCTAATTCTTATCCTCATCAGCACAGAGTTGAGTATTTCTGAACATATATGACAGAAACGAGGGGGGGGGGCTTAACCGTAATTATTACGCTTGGCAGGCGAATTTGAGATTACTGGTTGAAAATAAGCATCCGCCTTACCGTCCCCTTGTGAGAAATAAAGATTGTCCTTAACATCGCCCTACACTCGACACAGTTTGGCTAACTTTGGTCCTCATGGGTGACAAGCTTGGGCGAAAGTTCGTAAAAATTCAAAAGATAGTTACTGCCTTTTTCTGGCAGTCCCTTAGTCAGCTCCAACGACATCCACGAGCTACTTAGTTTAATTCAAATTTATACAATTTAATAATACCTTTTCATTGTTTACTAACACCGGATATACTTTACCAAATAAACCAGCTTATAGATAAGGTCATGACCTGTGTGAAAACTATTACCTAGCGCTCTCCAGCTTGCTACATGCATTTTAAATTAAACAATGTCTGTGAAATGGATGCTTCCATCCAAGTTACAGAATATTCCTCCCTACATAGAATTTCAGTTTCAATTTAACCACATATGTACATATCAAAATCTTTTCATATAATTTAACCGATGAAATCTCAAATATACTAAACGAATCATCTAAAATTTGTTCTTTGTTCACTGGATACGTACTCGATGTTTGTTCACTCTCTTAATAGTCATTGCTTGGGAGCGAGTAAACTTCTATATGCCTTTATTTTGAAAATAGTACGCAATAAGGTATGGAATAAATACCTAGGAGTGCTATGAAGGAAGAAGTGAGACGTGAAACAAAGGAGTTCTTTTTTGGGAAAGTCGAAATTTGTAAATTATTGGACTAAAAGGCTCAGTAGTCCGATGATCTGTATTGATCAGCATCATCGGACTGAAGCATCAGACTACTGATACTAAGAGTAGGAGTCAGCTAGTGCTAGTTGCAATCAAGAGAAACTAGGTAATGTTTTTATAAACGCAAATATTTTCCTCTGCTCCCTCACACCCGAAAAGCTACCAAAGATTTCGGACTCCAATAGTTTCAGTTTTGAAGGCTTAAAAAATAAGCACTTAGACAAGTATTTTAGACAAGTATAAGCACTATACGATAAATTATTATAAAATAATAAATAAAGTGTTATTGACTGAGAAGGTGGCTAGCTCTCGCGTGTAGTTATAGCTGTCTTAAATTCTTCAACAAACGTGTAGGTATGATTGGCGTTTTCGCATGTTTTAGTAACATGCCTATTTTGTTTTGATACAATTTCTATTTCTGAACATCCTTGAGAAAACCACTTCATTGATACACTCGGTTAGATTCCTGCCTTTTAATTTTGTGGCTTGCATATTTACGATAAGGTTGCTATTATATTATGGGATTTTGGTTTACATTTACTCATTACTTAGCTTTAATCTAAGCTCTTCGTTTGTTTATGGATATCATCATCCTCTATATAATATCAATATGATATCAATATCATCCTGTACAAGTAAAAGTTTGTTTGAATTAACTTATTCAAACAATCGATTACGGCGATACACTTGTGAGAATTCGTAATCTCAATTTATCTTAAGGATTAAAAGACCTTCAATATCTAGATATATGTATGTAGATGACCCTATGTGGGTTGTCCAGCATTATTTCGGTACCAGGCGGGAATAACTTGACAAGTCTCAAGTGTGCTTCATTAGATTTGTCAATTTATTTACGCCTGGTACGAATTTATTTATTTATCTATGCCAAAAACGACGCCGTAATGAAATATCACCGTGACAATTTTTTTTTTAATTTTAAGTTTTTAGTGACCTTAATTTTGTTTAGAAGTTCTGAGTTCCCATTTTAGCCACAATTTTATCTCTACATTTCCATGATCGGTCGGTCAGGATCGGCTATCCAAAAATGGCCATAAATTTAAACGAACTAAAGAGATTCAAAAAGTCCACTCCTCCATTTTCTTTTCTTTTATATGTCGCTTCTTGGCTATCTGATTTTTAAATAAATAAATACAAGCTGTTGTCCAATTCCTTCTGTCCAGTGAGATAGCTCTCCATATTTTTCTGAGTATCTAGTCACCACGTCAGGGTTGCAATGTTTTTTCAGCCTGGACAATTTGGTGCTGCCAGTTTCTTGGAGATGTCAAGGTTTGGTAACGATAGACAGATAGACATTCTATTGGTAAAAAATAAATTATTACAAGTTATTAAATAAGCTTAATTAAATAAAATGATATAATAAGTATTTATTCATACAAAACATATGAGTTGTTTACAATAGGATCGAGTTTTTATTGGTATTATTGCTTAATTTCAAAATAGATATGCTATTTTGAAATATGCCGACGGTATAAATGTGCCAACGGTCAAACAAGAGATTGAGAACTTTAGCAAAAAATACTGGTATTTTTTGTGGACCACCGCGATTGAAGTCTTTGTTTGCGCTGTTTTTTGTTTGCTGATCGAATATTATTAAATTTAGTTGGTAACTTAGTTGGTAACTAAATTTAATAATATTCGATCAGCAAACAAAAAACAGCGCAAACAAAGACTTCAATCGCGGTGGTCCACAAAAGGCGCTCGATCAGTCCTCCCGGCTATAAACGCGGTAACAATGGCCAGATGATGGACATTGAAAATAGAACGTACTGTAAACACTGCCCGGCAAAGCGTGGATTTCTAGGGAGCTGGATGCATGATTGGAAATTTATTCATGGTTGACATTCAGGTATTGTCGTGGTATTGATGTTCGCGTGATAGAGGCCTAGACGACGCTATGTAAGAGTCTAGCATTAATTATTTGGTATTTATTAATAGAATATACATAAATCAATAATATACTATTTGTATTGACGACATAGATATTGAATGATCAACCGATCCTTCAAGTTCAATACTAACTGTATTTTAAGATGGACAAACGAAAGTACTAGACGAAATCTGATGAAGAGAAATTTAAATATTTTTACACTAAAATTTATAATAGCTTCTCATAAAATATTGAGCGTTCATATTCATCTTTTGATCGTTTTTCGTTAGTTTTTGGTTTGTTGGTAAACCAAAATATTTGAAGCAGGTGGAATAGTTCCGATCTACTAAATCACTCCATCTTGTACCAGTCTCAAGGGTTATCGAATTAGTTTAGCGAATTATCTATCCTGCGGCGAATATTCAGTTAAATATGATAATAAAATCTTGTTGATCATAAAATTTGGTATCAAACGCGCAGCCAATCACTCTGTAGATATAGTTTAACCGACCTGTTCCTACCATGTAGCCAAGATGTAAAGTCGTCGTGGTGAGATTAACCATCCTGATCCATCTTTTGATATCCCTGTGACGTCATGCGGGTTAGTATGCTGATACGGGCATGTTTTGACAGGTAAGAAGTGTTTAGAAGTCTATCGTGGTTTGAAGATTCTCTGAAGACGACCGTCTTCTGATGCTCAATGATGCACAAAATCAAATGCCTATTTGATTTCAATAGTCTACAATTCATAGTCTCATATCCTTTGAAAATAAATTATGGTCCATTTATTTTCAAAGCATATAAGACCACTAATTGTGGACTGTTGAAATCAGTCCAAAACGTACTAAGTCCAAATAGGGAAATAAGAGTACACTTACCTAAACCTAAACCTATCATTTGAAAAGTTTGAATTAATGGTCAGCTTTACTTTGCTACGTTACAAAAACGTTTTATTTGGATCAATTACTAAATTATTGATATAAAAACTGTCTCAAAATAACTGACGTAACGTAGCAAAGTAAACTAGACTGTCCACTTTACTTTTCTTATTAAACTGATCGGCCCAACGTGAATATACCTCTTGTACTAGTATTATGTTATTTGTACCTCTAATATTATGTCGTGTTCGTCACAGAAGTCGTTAATAGTACCGAACTCATCAATAATCAACATTACTGAATAGTGTATGAGTATCAATATCACGTTGCGATAGATTGCACGGTGCCAGCCTCGCTTTGTGTGTTCTCACTGATTATGACAGTCCACTCAGCTCTATTTGGACCCAGCATTATTATTTATGTGGTTGTTTCATTCAATAATCTAATTTACTAGTTGTTTTAGTAAAATATCTAAGTTGTTTTAGCGAAATATCTACTACTTACGTACTTTACCAAGATTTTAGTTTATAGTAAGAGTAAGAATTTAGAAATAACAAAACAGCTCTTTTCGATACAAATGAAACGTATGTAAGTATAACACTGAAAAGTTAAGTAACTGAAATCATCTATATTTAGATTATAACGGAATGTTTGATATACCACGCGACCCAATTTCTTAAGGCTCCAGCGACGGATGAATTTCACATAAAAGCATAGTACTAAAATTTGAGAATATTTTCACCATGATCAACTTTTTTCAAAATACTTTTCTGAACTAAAATTACATCTTACATCAAAGACCTTATTTTATTTTTTAGTTTTGAAAAAAGCTTGTTGTAGAAACCTAAATAAATACCATTTTAATACAAATAATAGCAAACCATGGTAAAAATATTCTCAAATCAAAAATCATTTTGGTACTACTTTGTTTGGGAAATTCATCCGTCGCCGAAGTCTTAACACTCATTCAATTCCGGATCACAAATCATTGCCAACTCTACATTTTCACTACTTAGCACTGTTCTTATTGATTTCGCAATTGATTTTGTTATGACATCAGTTAAAATATTTTGACAGCGTTTACGCGAGTACATACATTCCGATGTCATGATTCATTGAACAGTTCTTTGAAGGAAGATGGAAGCACTTTCATGACATTTCGTTTATTATTTCTCCATTTCTCAAAGTATTTGCATGACATTAAAATTTGAGAAAAGTCATTTGGTTATTGGTCCGGACAGGATCTGTCTAGCAAAGAAAGCTTTAAAATAAAAAAAAAATTGTGTATCTGACCTTAAAGTTCTCTTTTTTCGGGTGTTCTGGTCGTTTTCTATGTATACTAAAAAAATATCTATACCTATATGTAATAATATTGTATTATACATAATATTAGTCATCTAGTAACAAGAGCTCTGCTTAGCTTGGGGATAGATGATGCTGTGTGGATTTTCCGGCATTATTTATTTATTTATTTTCTATATTAAAAACTACTATATATTCATGTCCAAAAGCTATTCCATAAAAAACCTTTCCCAATGGACATAGCATTAAGTGGCTATATTCTCAAAGCTGAGTCTTTTGGCGTCCTGCCGAGTGGTCATGTCAGTTTCCAGTACTAGATTAGGTACCAACTAGAGCAGTGGCACCAGAACCAACTAGCGCAGTGGTACCAGACCGCAATTACATTCGAGCTACTCGTTGTCAGTTAGAGGGGTAGGTCCCATTTGTTCTATGGAACATGACGTCATAGTACAAAATGACACATTTTCGTCCCTATTTTTTCCATGGAACTACATACTACCTTTTCACCCGAGTTTCATGTCACAGAACAAAATGAGAATCAGTTTTTCCCAAAACCTTCCATGGTGAGATTATAAGACGTGAATGACATTAATCACATTATAATTTTTGTTAGTGAGTAACCATCTAATCAAAAATGTCACTAAGATAAGTGGTAGCAAATCATTCTCGAGTGGCCAGTTTACATATCAACTTCAAGAAGTTTATATAGGTACCTATGTACTTAGTTTGTTCTATGGAACAATTTGAGACAAAAATTACAAACTGTTCTATAGTACAAATAGGGACAATATTTTCTCAAATTGTTCTATTACGTCATGTTCCATAGAACAAATGGGACCTACCCAGTTAGAGAAGTACTATAGGAACCATCGTTACTGTCATCATTATACTGAGGCAGGACCTTTTTGGTTCATACGCTGTAGTTACGATAATAGAATTTTACATTTGGATTGTCCAGCATTATTAGTTTATTTAGGATCAAATTATACTCAGGTTTATTTTTGTACTTATGTTTTCTTATGATGTTAGCCAAATAAACTATTTTATTTATTTATTTTTTCTACAGGACTGATGGTTGCAACCTCCAACGACACAGAAATTATAGATGAACTGAACACTAGCAGAAAAAGCCGAAACAGACACATATTCCTATAAAGAAATCAAATCAAGTTCAGAACTGTTGATAAACCACGTAAACCATAATGTATCTGACGTAAACCAAACTGGTTTTTGGAAGTTAGAAGAGACCGCTCTCAGCGTTTCTGTATATATTGATTCCTGTCTATAATAAAGTG
The DNA here is from genome assembly GCA_963931895.1 of Eupithecia pulchellata. Classification (NCBI taxonomy): domain Eukaryota; kingdom Metazoa; phylum Arthropoda; class Insecta; order Lepidoptera; family Geometridae; genus Eupithecia; species Eupithecia pulchellata. Next base: position 4,122,005 of record OZ007529.1, on the reverse strand, counting down.
TGTTATACTACCTAATCACAGTATTAAAGACGTTTGGAAAAATGTTCGTTACTACTACTCGCGGCTTGGTCACTTATTGGTCGCTTGCTTGTACTTGCCTCTGTGTCGTTTCTGCGCTAAGATAGGTAAATCGTGGGTAAACCTTCTGTACCTAAGGGAGCCCAGCCAATTGGCAGTAGAGAGCAGTTACTGGTGAGGCGATTCAGAAACCGATGTGATTCGGAAACGGAACAAATATTTTGTTTTGTTGTTATTTAATCCCTTCTTTGTAGTACAATCTGGTAACCAGATTGTACTCTTCTAAGACAAATTTTAGCGGATTCATTAAAATTGAATAGTTTTGCGTAACTATAACTATTAGATTTGATGAAGAGCATACAAAAAACATTAAATAAGACAAGTACAATGGGCGGCCTTATCGCTTAGAAGCCATTTCTTCCAGGCGATCTTTAGATGGAAAAATAATATTTAAATATAAAAAAAAACCATTTCAAAAATTAAAATTAAATAAGTTTAATGCAGGCACAAAAAGATATCATAAGGAGCACACAAAAAAAGTTAAATGAAATAAATAAAAAAAATAAAACTACTTAGGTTAAATACGTACATACTCAAATTTTTATTTTCGTCGAAGGGGACAGAAATTTAGTGAATGTAAATGGTATTGGGATAAGCTTTACGTTTTTTCCTTATCATAAACATTTTACTTAGCTACCTACCCCTACAAAACCACTTTAGTGATACTACTTAGCTTGGGGCTAGATGATGCTGTGTGGATTGTCTGGCATTATTTATTTATTTACTTCTGTATTCGGTGACATCTCTACTCAGGTTAGGTTAACTCCACAAAAGTCGAAGGATACTTTTAGCAATTAAAACATCCTCTTCATAGTACGATCTGAGCTTCGTTTGCAAGTATTTAAAAGTTTGAAAACTTTGCGAGGATCGTAACTTCTGCTCTGTTCAAGAATACGTTGTTAAATAAGTATTCAGTTTAAACGTAGGTATCAAGTTTCCTTTGATACGTCACCGCATGTTAATGATATCATGTGAAATATAAAGTTTTACTACCTCATTCATAATAGTCTGCGAACTTAAAACAGTCGCTAAGTAATTATTTCTCACTCTGATTGGTGTCAATAGAAGACAGAGTTACAAATAGGAATGCTTTAAGCTTTTATGTTATCTGTGCTTTAAATAAACTATTATGAATATGGGGGAAGTTTCTGACCTACTTAAAACAATTCATCATCATCATCATCAGCCCCTATCAGTCCACAGCTGGACATAGGCCTCCCCTAATAAGTGCCATAGCGCCTGTCTTCAGCTTGTCGCATCAGCATTTACCAGCATTTCGTAGATTGTCATCTCACCTGGCATGAGGGCGTCCTACACTACGTTTACCGAAACGTCGACCTTAAAATATTTATGACTTTAAAAAAATTACTAATTTCCATGAAAGTTAAGGACATGTTCTGTTTTTTATCGGTGTATTTTGGACTAACTTCTTAAATATTATAATTTGAATTTTTTAACTGGGGTAAACATTAAATAACAAGGAACGGGTCAAGTTTATAAAAATAAAAAAATAATTGATTGGCCTTGACCTGCCGATAAGCACCTTTAACGTTATCCACTCTTTGTGGGACACCCTGACCCACACGACCAGAACACTTTTAACAAAATCTTCAGATCGCACAAATGTTTGTCGCGAAGCGGGAGTCGAAACCGCAACCTCCTGCGTTGGAGGCGGACCCTCTCGCTTTGATTCTTTTCACCCATCGTTTTCCGGATATAGGTATACCAGTAGTTTCAATACCATGAAAAGCTATAAGGTTACCAAACTAAGGGCTCAGTCTCAAAATCGAAACTTGATGAATCGATTTACCCGTAATATGCCATACACCTTCATTAATGAGCTACCGCTGTCCAACAATATAGAGGTGAGAGGAATGGGACATTTACGTTCCGTCCTTTTGACTCTTTTGTGGTAGTTTAGATATTGGCACAGGTGCGTAAAAATAATATAAGTAGGATGTGTTTTCCGGGTACATACAGTAACGCTATAAAGTTAGCAAAAAATCCTCTAAATAGGCACATTTCTAGAACTTGACGAATCGATTTCCTCTTAATATGCCATACATCTTCATTAGTAAAATACCGCAGTCCAACAATATAGTCCCCCTACCTTCTCCCAGTCTTAGCGGAATAATGGGACATTTACGTTCCGTCCTTTTGACTCTTTTGTGATAGTTTAGATATTTATTATTGGCGCAGGTGCGTAAAAATAATATTAGTAGGATGTGGTTTCCAAATAGATACAGTAAATCTATAAAGTTAGCAAAAATCCTCAAAATAGGCACATTTGTAGAATCAAATCGTCAGATTTGATTTCCTCTTAATATGCCATACATCTTCATTAGTAAAATACCGCAGTCCAACAATATAGCCGCCCTACCTTCTTCCAGTCTTAGCGGAATAATGGGTCATTTACGTTCCGTCCTTTCGACTCTTTTGAGGTAGTTTAGATGTTGACGCAGGTGCGTAAAAATAAAATTAGTATGATGTATTTTCAAAAGATGTAAAGTTAGCAAAATGCTCGACATAATATGCACATTTGTAGAACTTGTCGAATCGATTTACTCGTAATATGCCATACATCTTCATTAGTAAAATACCGCTGTCCAACAAAATAGTGCCCCGTCTTCCAGTCTTAACGGTATGGGACATATAGGTTCCCGTCGGACCTTTTGTGGTTGTTTAAATGTTGATACTGGCACAGGTGCGTAAAAGCTTTTTACAAAAGGGACTTGGGTGCTTTGACAAACAGATTTTATTTCCTGTTACTAGCGAAATATCTTTTTTAGTATCTAATCTCACGATTTTGCAAATCTTTTAGTAAATATTAAAAGTAGGCTCATAATCCTATTAATATTTTTTGTGACGTGTCCAAGAGGCCTGTAATGTCTAAAGGAAATCAAGCACTTTGATTTTGATTTTGATTATTTATCTAGAAGTACTAATATTATAAAGAGTAAAGATTTGATCATTTGTTTGTTTGAACTAAATAGTATCCGAAACTACTGGACTGATTTAAAAAATTATTTCACCATTAGAATCCCCTAAAGAACATAATATGATAATATAAACATGTTGGCCATAGAATATTTAAAAAAAAAATTAGGGCTTGGCATGAAAATATTTTGTTAAATACCCGTGCGAAGCCGGGGCGGACCGCAAGTAATATATAATAAAGCATGCTGAAACGATGTTTGCCTTAATTTCTATGCAATTTGCTATACGTTACAGTTAAGCTTGGTGACGATATAGAAATATAAATTATAGCTGTGTGTGTGGTCAGTCGAAAAATTTAACAGAAGATATATCGCGCTTTGCCTTTCTATAATTTATATTGCTGTATAGTATCGTCTGTCATATGCTTAAGCGAATTTTAAGGCAAGGCATTATGTCTCTGAAAAACGATCATATGGAATTGTTGTAATTGTCGAATTTGACACGGAAGCAATATTGGACTACCAGTCTCTTTCTCACAACAGTGGTATAGCGTTAGGAAAAATCAATACACACTCTTTTTATCAGCGCTCTCTTCCTGGTTTCATTATCACGGATGCCCATTCTATTCAACGTGTTTGTTTACATGTTAGGAGAAGTCATTGTGAGATTTTTATGTTTTGCCCGTGTTTTCGACTTATTTATTGAGCAAAACTGTAATATAAATTGAAAATCATATAGAAGAGGTACCATGAAGTGTTCTGTAGCAGGCTGAGGCCTATGCCAAAGCAAAAACAGGCCGAATCTAGCCTTACACCGGTAAGTGGCTAACATTTCGTTAAATTGGTGTCTATTGTACTTTGTATTTTGATATAAAGTGTGTAAAAACCTATTATTTTGAATCATCTTTATTGTGAGCTGTAGAAACCCGCAATATTCTCAATATTTCATTCACATCGCAGACATAAAAACCGGTGCTAGTGTTGAACATCATCGAACATCGAACGTTATCGATAAATTAGGTAAGGTCAGTATGGGTACCTAAGTGTAACTATTGGGCAAGTGTAGAGGACTTTTTTATTACGAAAACCATTTGAAAACCATTTTTGGATTCAAAATAAACTTTGACAAAAATATGACACACTGCCCCGTGTTGACCTTAGAGGTGCAAGTCCATCTTAAAGGACTTGAACCTCTCCACACAAGACCACCGGACACAAAACCACTGATGATGTGTTGACCTTAATAAGTTACGTATTTTTTCTTGTTTTAGTTTACCAAGAAACGAAAGCCGGCGGAGGGAATCGTAAGAAAATATTGGCTTAGAAAATATCCGGCCAGGAACTCAAGACATTCATGTTTGCACATCGCACTTTGAAGAGAGTGCATTCAAATCAGAAAAGCTTCCAAAACGTCAGGTTATAACAAAATACAAAATATATGCGATCAATACAGTTAAAACAGTGTTTTATTACATATCCTGCTCCTGCTTCACCTCCAGTAAACTCTCGGATCCAGCTCCAATTCCGAAAATGAGGGTTTCCTTCGATTTCTCCGGGATCCTACCATCAGATCCTTGACTTGGTTCCAATGGGACCACCTCAGAAATGCGCTCTTCATAACATAGTATAAAACAAAGTCGCATCCCGCTGTCTGTCTGTCCTTCCCTATGTATGCTTAAATCATTAAAACTACGCAACGGATTTGGATGCGGTTGTTTTAAATAGATAGAGTGATTTAAGAGGTAGGTTTACATGTATAATACATGCATAATATAGTAGAGGAACACTGACAATTTAAGAGGTTTCCGTGCAAAGCCGGGGCGGGTCGCTGAAAAATGTAAATATATTTTCCCGTCGCCTATAAGTAAGTTCGTTCTGACCTTACTTTACAGTGGCGCTAACTGGTGAGTACAGAAACGGTAGCCCTCATTGATACAAAAAAAATATACAGTTGAACATAGAACCTTTCCTTTTTTGATGTCGATTAAAAAGACAAGCTCGTCCATCGATATAATGTTATCGACTAGACGAACAAGTGAACATCCCTAATCCGCCATGTTGTTCTACCGATTTGTTTACATAGGTATCCAAGGAAAGTACATGCTTAGGGCACTTCCATAGACAATCGTTTTTCTGAGCATTATGTCCAGTTGTGGACTATAGTTCGACCGAAACCGCTGTACCGCTCCTGAGGTATGCGCGCGGCGAGACGGGGGGGAAGTATCGGCCGCTCCGATCCATCAGTCTGCCGTCGACGCTCACGGCAGTAGGTCGCCTTTGTACCGGACGGTCTATGTCAGATACACATGAGATAAATATCCAAAGATGGGCCGAGCGCTATCTCGTGATGTCAAGGCCATAATTTTTAAAGTGGCCGAATATTTTAAGAAAAGAAAAGCAGACAGAGAGAGCTTTGAATATAAAAGTGATGCAAATATTGCCAAAATCGTGGCAGACGCTACGGGGTACTGCGAAAAAACCGCAAGAAATGTGATAAAAGAGGGCAATTCATCAACTGAAAATTTGGGCCGATTGAAATTTAATTCGCCAAAACAACCAAAAACTATAAAGAAAAAACATGTTGTTGATGATTTTGATTTAGGAGTTATCAGAAGAAAAATTCATCAGTTTTATGAATTTGAAAAAAGAGTGCCAAGTGTCCGTAAGTTACTTTCAAGTTTGAAACAAGATGGCATATTAAATTGTGGACGAGAATTTCTAAGGAGCCTCTTACACACAATAGGTTACTGTTTCAAAAAATGCAAATCGAAGAGACATCTCCTTATAGAGCAGCCTAATATTGTAGTGTGGCGGAAAAAATACTTAACACAAATCAGAAATTACAGAACGCAAAACCGCAACATATATTTCCTTGATGAAACATACATTAACGCCAGTCACCATGTAAGCAAATGTTGGCAATCATCGTCCGAACCTGGAATTCATGCTGATATTGGAAAAGGACGGCGTTTGGTAATTCTTCACGCTGGATGTCGAAATGGCTTGGTTGATGGTGCATTGACGATATTCAAATCAGATGCTAAGACCGGCGACTATCATGGAGACACGAACGGGCCTACTTTTTATAAGTGGGTAGATGAAAAGTTAAAAGATAAATTGCTACCGAATTCTGTGGTTGTCTTGGACAACGCGTCTTACCACAGCGTTCAGGTTGACAAGAAGCCAACCATAGCAAGCCTCAAAACCGAAATGCAGAACTGGTTACGGCGCCACAATGTTGAATTTTCGGAAGCTATGACAAAATCTCAACTGCAACTTCTTATCGATAATACACAAAAAGAGCCCGTGTACAGAATTGATGAACTCCTGAAAGCCAATGGACATACTGTTCTACGATTACCGCCGTACCATCCGGATTTGAATCCCATAGAGTTAGTCTGGTCTCATCTTAAAAACAATATAGCTCATAACCATATTAACTCTTCTCTAGATGAAAAGATAAACTTATTGAATACATTGTTTTCGGAGTTCACGGCGGAAAAATGGCAGAAATGTGATGATCATGTCCAAAAAAATGAAAACAATTACTGGGATCGCGATAGTAGATTTGATATTATTATCGATCCATTAATTATAAATTTGCAGAACGACTCTGATTCAAATTCCGATGGCGAAACGGAAGATGAAGTTGAAGCAGAAGCTCTGTCAGAATATCTGTAGATAATTTAGTTATAAAAAAATATAAACATATCGATATAATATATAAAACAAAAATATTGTTTATATTGGTACGATATCGTAAGATATATCCGACAATATCGATCTCATGTGTATTCTTGCTCTTTTTTCCTCGGCCCCCACTTCGCCGCACTTTCTTAGGGAGCGGTACAGCGGTTTCGGTCGAACTATAGTAAAGGCCGTTGATGTTGCCAGCGTTCTTTTCATAAATTTCACGTGTTTTTTACATGTAATGAGGTTTAGTCATAGTCGTTTCTAGAAGGGGCATGGTTAAACCTCTATGGTAAACAAAACAATGCAGAGCAGACGTCCGTGCAAGGTCAGTTGTTTTTCTCAATTTATTACTGTAGACTACGGCGCGGTCGGTCCGATCAAACAGAGGCAGACTTTGTAAATAGTTAAGTGGTAGTATATCAAGACCATTATAGTTAAAAATATCAGTTAGGTAAGCATATGAGTTGTTTCGCATGTAAAACATAGTGCAATGAATGACAAAATCAATGAAATCATTAACTTATTATTTGAAATAAGTTAATGTTAATAGGAACTCGAATAGCAAATTTTTTTATACAGTTTTGTATACCTACCTAAATCAATAATCTAAGCCGTAAGACGACTTTAATACTTTGGTTACTAAAATTCTGAATGCATACTATTTAAATTTAGTAGTTCTTAGCTTACTAAAATGATGGAAAAATATTGTTGGTGTGGTTTACACCGGCCTTTAGCTCGTTATTATTATGACAGTTGATTTATTATGTGAAGATTTTGTATGAAAGCTGGTATCACGTATTTCAATGAATCATCGTAACGATCGTAGATAAACAATCAAGATAAAGGTTAAAATTAGTTTGAGAGAATGTTTTTCTCTCAGATCCTAAAAATATATTGATTCAGTTTAAAAATATTGGTTTCTGAATATTTTGCATCGCGTTTATTTATATATACGTTTTTGCAAGGAATTGAGCGCAGTTTGTTTATTTTTTATAATCAATAGTCTAATCGATAAATGAATAGTAATTTGGACTACAAACTTACTTTGTACACAAGTTTGCTTCTTCTTGTCAAACTTCGACAAAATGTATTGCTATCAAGAGGCACAAAAACTCTAAAATCCTAATCCGGGTCACAAAAACCCTTTCCCAACCCGACTTCTCTCCAAAAGTAGCATTTCAGCCACTCTAGGCGAAAGACACTGGCACAAAGCGCGGTTGTTACGGTGAGAGCAACCAACTGCGATGATGGGCCCTATTAGCCCGTGTGCCAGAACAATAACCAGCATGGCATGGTCTTTATTTTAGGAACACTAAGGTCGTTTAAGATTGTTGCTTGTTGGACCACATTACACCGCAATGATAAAAATAATGCAGTTTGGTCGATGCATGAAACTATAAATAAGTACGGAAGGAGCATGGTCGATGGTTGACCAAAATCTCATTTTATTTTATGCATGTATCTGATGTTTTTGTTCATTTTGAGTAAAACTGATTTGAAACCTGCAACATATGCTTGCAAAAACCCATTGACTCTTTGTGGAAGGTTTAGAGGTTTATAGTGACACAGGTGCGTAAAAGCTTTTTACAAAAGGTCTGCTTCGACCGCTGAAAAGATTTTACAAACACACATTAAATTAATTATATATTTAAATGTGTGGATTGACCGGCATTATTTAACTATTTATTTATATTTTATTAGCCACTTGAACGTCCGTAGGTACCACGGTACCATAAAATATTTAGGCGACTTACGTTCTGGGTCGGTACTACATGACCCACGGGTTCACACAACCGAAAACATGATATAATTTTTTATCTGTGGCTCTAGGTGTCTAAGTCTATGGTTTATCGGAAGCGGAAATCATTCTATTGAATATTTTTTTACTCAAGTAGGTTTTAGTATCAACACAATATCAATTAATATGTTTGCTCAAGCAGTCAATAGAAAAAGCTACAACAATGCGCGACGAAAACTCACAATCGTGTATTAGCTTGCAGTTTCAAGCTCGATGCACAATACTTAATGTTAACCCAAGCTAAGCTAGTTCAGATTAGAGTGGTTTCTTTTGTATTATGTGGGTATCGACAACAAATCCCAATTGTCACTTGCCGCTTGTTTTTGTAATTGATGATGTAGATCTAGCGAAGTAATAACGAGCTAACAGGTGTAATTTTCGGTTTACAGCGCGCAGCGGGAGATTTAAACAAAATTCAAAGGGACTGGACTGGACTTTACAAGAATTCAGGACATAGCACATTCTCAGGAGGAGTGAAACAAATTTCACATCATTGTATGATTTTCAAAAGTACGAAAAAAAGTATATAATTTTAACTACATACATACTTACCCACGTGAAACAAGGATGTGGACCACGGGCAATGGATGCATATCAGCATCACATAAGTTGGCAATCAAGTATGGGCTCAAAAACTGGTTTTCTTTTCTTTTACGTCCTTCCTATAAATGTGAAAATATTTAAAATGCCAAATCCGACTCTTGCGATACACAACGCACCAAAACAAAATACTTTTTTTATTTTTTTGCGGAAATCATACTACACCTTTTGAGCGACTACTCATCTACTCCATGTGTTACAAATACCTATGTGATAGAAATTATAAAATACTGATTCTATATTTTAATAGTTCTTATATTTATAAAAACTATTGTAGTTTTACGAATTATTGTTGAAATTTATTAATTTTAGCGGGTTTAGGGATGCAACGTTGGTTGAACCAACACAAACTAGGTTTGTAATTCAAAATTAAAGTGCTTTATTTCTTTTAGACCTTACAACATTCTTGCACACGTCACAAAATACAAATTACATAAGTTAACCCGCTAATATTCATAATAAACTAGCTCTATCGTTTGTGAAAAAAATAATAAAACTCTAGTAGTAAAAGCTTTCCAATAATAATCAAAACCAATCTATTTTACATTGTAGTAGAAACTTTAATAGCTTGGTCTTTACCGACATGCAAATGTTACTCAGTACTACGTGTTTGAAGAGTATTACCCTAATGCGGTAATTGTGCTCACATTAATATGAGTGAGTCTGCCTTGACGTGTTGTTGATAATTGTAGGGCTATGTCAGGAGCTTCTATCGATTTTTGAAATGACGTCACTACATCAATTTTAACAGTGGCTTGAAATGTATGTATTTTCACTTAAAATTTCCAAGTTAAATTTTGAATTTACGAAATTTTTTAATTTTATATTCTCTATTCCACTTTTAGGCAGAAAATATTGTTTGTTCATAAAAAAAATCATTGAGTTTAATCATTATCATAGAATTTATGGAAAATCGGCGCACTAGCAATTTTTACTCCGATTTGTAATCAGAAACTTTTTCCTCTGACCCATCCAGATGCAATAAAGCATTTAACTTAAGAAAAAAAAAACATAAATTCCTTATTTGTGAGCAAAAGGTTAATCTAAATAAAGAACAAAACATAATCGCTGCAAACAATCTCCTTTATAATAAGAACAAGAAAACTTTGCCCACCGAAGGAATGCAATGAGAGAAATAACCCGAGATTGTGCTGTATCTATTTTAGGAGCTGAACTAGCAAAGTGACTTGCAATTAAACTGAAATGTTAGTTCATTGTTCTATATTCGATTTAGTTTATGGAGCAGTTGAGCTACCTGTAGTTTGTTCAGTCTGCAGTTAGCTCAATCGTTTCAATTGTTTATACTAGTTCTAATTTGGTTATATAATTGCAATTTTCTTTGTTAATTTTAGCCATACCAAAACAAACTTACTTATTTTTACCTTTATAAAACCTCTGGAAATCAAAACATTTTTTTTAAATCCGCGCACATATAATTTGCTAATATTAGGTCTTTAACTATGAAATTGCCGTTTTTTATGAAAAAATTTAAACGAATTTTTTTCATGTATTTTTTATTTGTATTAATCGAAGTAATCACCCATGCAATCAATGCATCTTTGCCAACGCAGTGGCAGTTTATTGATGCTCTTCTTAAAGAAATCAGCAGGACGGGAGGCAACAAATTCTTCAAAGGCATTTTGTACTGCCTCTCGGGTATTGAATTTTTTTCCCGCCAAGAAGTTATCCAAATTCTGGAAAAAGTAGTAGTCTGTAGGCGTAAGGTCTGGTGAGTAGGGCGGATGACGGAAAGCTTCCAACCCCAGTTCTTGCAACTTGGATACCGTCTGCTGTGCAGTATGAGGTCGCGCGTTGTCGTGCAGGAGCAGCGGAGAGGAGCGATTGACCAATGCTGGTTGGAGATGTGCCAGCTTCTCCATCATTGTGTTCAGTTCTTCACAGTACACATCTGCAGTAATGCTCATCCCGTTTGGTAAGAAGCTGTGATGAATCACACCGGCGCTAGATTACCAAACAGTGACCATCACTTTTCTAGGGGTGAGTTTTCGTTTAGAGCATTGTTTAGGTGCTGAACCAGGATCCAACCAACTTGCTGAGCGCTTGCGGTTATCAAACAGAATCCATTTTTCATCGCAGGTAATAATGCGGTTCAAAATTCCTTCATTTGTGTGTCTGTTGAGCAGTGCAAGGCACGTCTCGACGCGTACTTCGCGCTTGCGATCATTGAGTTCGTGGGGCACCCATTTGTCAAGCTTTTTTACCTTGCCAATTTGACGCAAATGGACCAATATTGTTTTGACGCTAACATCGAAAGCTACTGCTAATTCAGCCGTAGATTGTGTAGCATCAGCTTCCACAATCGCCTTTAATTCGTCATTGTCAGAACGGCAATTTCATAGGTTTATACATTCAAAATCTACTGCATCGATTATTATGTGACGAAAAATAATGTTTATTGGAAATAAAATGTGGTACAAAATACCGTGGTCTCAACTCAAACAATTGGTATTACTCTCTTTATCAAATAAATGAAATTAATATACCATATAAGTATTATGTGTAAGATAATATTTCTACTAATGAAAACTGACAGTTGAATTTCAAAAGCCATAGGTAATTCCATTTCAAATCTGTATTTTGGCATGTCAATTATTTAGCTTCGCCCCGGAACATGATGATTGATTATTGTAATAAATTATTAACGTCACTTCATAAAACGGCCGCTAAAGTTTAATTTTATGGATGTTAGGAATGGAGCGAATGGTTGGTAAGATTCCAGATAAATACTTGGTGAGTTTCCACTAATAAGCTTTTAGTTAAATCTAAATCTCGCTTCAGTTTACATCTTTTATTTTTAAACCAGAATCTTAAAATAACATAAATTAAACAAAATGTATAATGATTTATAGTGTTGGTAAATAAATATGTATAGCAGTATTGTTTCATCAAGTAGGTGTCATACGACTATTGTCAAAAATTTCAAATGACATAATTACCGATTCCATACGAATTTTGAGTTTGTTTTTATATCTTGCATCTTGCATACACAAAAAAATAATTAAGAGTAGCCAAAATTGTGTTCACGCACACGAACACAAAGACGGCGAGTTAGTAGCACAGTCTACCATTTTCAGCTCGATAAACCAGAGTTACAGAGCCCTGAAACCAGATACTCTGCCATAAATGTAGACTGTAAACCACCGGAACTGGCTGGAACTAATGTAGACGGTATCACGTTTCATTGTTGTCTTTGGTTTCTAGACGAAGCTTCGTTCAATAAACGACCCTATACGATTGATATGGCATCTTCAAAGAATAAGATATGGTTTTATCAGACGAGATTTATCCTTGATCTATCCAAGATTCATCCTGACGAGATTTAAAGTAACCAGCTACATGATCTTAATTAAATATTCCACAAAACTATAAACATCCATACCATATCCTATCATCCCTTAAGGCTAAGATAAATTAGTCTATATTCCGTTCCGCCTTAAGGTCACTCACCAAAGCTATCGACACGGCGAGATGGTCCGACATGTGTTTTGTCAAATTTTCAGCGGCCTACTGACTTTGATGTTTACCTCCATTACTTAGCATAATCAAGCCTTACATTTCACCAAACAGTTCATATCATCTTCCAATAGGCTACGTTATATTAGTTTCAGGAGTTTCAGTACTCCTAAATGTCATCGACCGGCAAATCTTGAAGGCCTGCCAAATGGAAACCCCCGTCCGCCACGACAGCGGAAACATATGGCTTGCAATGTCATGTAAACAATCAAATGTATTTTGATTAGCTTGGTAAGTATAATGGGATATCCTTAATGGCGATAACATCACGGTATCACAAAAAGCACAGAATTATAGCAGATACAAATAATTTTGTTTACTATGGCATTTTGTTTTCTAATCGCGTAGATATAATAATACGAAAGAAAGAGAGAGAGAGATCTTGAATAAAATTGTTTATTTAAAAAAATATGACAACCAATAATGACTAAAATCTAATAAAACTAAAATCGGTACCATGAGCTGGTGTTATGAAAGTTGTACCAATGATATTTACTAGTCTTTTAAACAGCTGTTAGGGCTATAATGACAAATGGGAGAAGTAAATATGAGTCTTTTCCAATAAAATAGCTGCTGTGAAATTACGCAATTACCAACCATAATATTTATAAAATAAGATTTATTTATACATTAAATATATTTAGATTTTTTTTATATGTTTTAAATTTAATGTTATATTAAATTTTGAATAGTCATCATAATTTTTAATTGTATAGTGCAGACCATTAAAATGGGTAACAAATGATCGATAGTTTTACCGTAATTCCACACCTGGTCTCGTCAATATAAGGATGATGTGACTGTCTATTGTTTTTTGAAAAAGTTGTCTTCAAGCGTGCAGCTATTTATTTCACAGACAATAGTAACGCTGCGAGCAAAACGCGTATAAAAGATGCCCGCATAAGGGCTGTGGCCTGAATCCTCAAATGCAACTGGAGCGGTGGTTTACGCTTCATGTATTACTTACTTTTGTTTAAGCTTTAGCTTTAGGCTAGTTTCCAAGTTTAAATTTACCGAGAACTCGCTAGTGGAAGTTTGGTTGCCCTACACCGGTATTCTGCACACAAGCCGATTTTGATTCTCATTTCCCGTACTTTTAACGGAATTCGAAAAAGGAAGAACGATTGACTGACTGAAAATCCCACAAAATGTAAATAAAGTGTAAAATTAGACACTCGGATGCTGTTTTTAGTTTTTTCATTTCAAATTAATCACAATAATAGGTAACCTAGAAGTTCCGATTCCAAATCTCAAGTCATCATAAGTAATCCAGGAAAATCCACACGGCAATATCTAGCTCCACTACATTTGTATGGGACGTATGATAAGTCTACACTAAGATTGCCATTTAAATTCAGTATTAGTAATCGAGGAGCCTTGTAGGTATGTTTCCAACAGTAAAAATAATATTTTTACCATTATATCGATCATACGATATCATATCGCAAAATTAAAGACGACGGGAGAACCAAGAAGATTCATGATATCAATTACAAATTAGCGTAACTTTAGATTAGTTAGCAAACATGTTTTTGTTTCGCCTACACTTTCTCATTCGAAATAATTCGCCCGACCCCATCCCAACACGGGAAACAAGTCGGAGATCCGAGAAACTTTTCCATTCCATTCACAATTACCTAACATTACCAAGATATAAATTATTCATTTTGTGAAATCTCATCTAATTAACCTGAAAATTACAAGTCTTGAAGAATTAAATTAATAAAACTCTGAGGCTCTTTGGACTTTTGAATAATGGATCTTAATAAAGTTGACACAGAACTTTGTACCCAATTGAGATTTATCTAGTCTATGCCTATCAATTAGTTTATATTCACAGAATGCAAATTATCTAAAATCACATTTAGAACTCTCTCAGCTTTAGACAATAGCTAATTGTATTGTGTTTATGTATTTCTTATAATTCAAAAATCCATAATTATGATTATTACAAAAAATCTGACGAAATAGCTAAGAGTTGTCAATTTTATTTATCAGGATGAGAAAATCATCACTGATTTATCCATGGCCTAGTGGCAGATTTCTTTATGCAATAAATTTCATCCAAAAGTTAAAGTTGAGATTTCTTATGTTTATTTACATAAGAAATCTCAACGTCATTCGATCGGTATATGATTAGGTAAAAGATTCGCATAAACGTAGGCCTTTTGTGGTTTTATAGGAAGACTGCCCCAAGGGCATTCCAACTTGTTTTTCACAAAATTATGTTCATTGACAAAACATTACATAATTCACACCAAAAGCAAATGTATTTTTTGCTATTCCCGCTTTTCCTTTTCATGAATAATATTTCCGGATAGCATCAATTTTATCCCGCCCACGGTTTATGTATATCGAAATAGCTAACAATCAATATCAAAATCAACAACATTTTATACACATTATTTCTGAGAACAAGGTTGTCACGAGCGATTTTTTGACCCTGCTCTTGACTTGTGAGAAAAAATCGTGCATGTTACTTTTATTTATGGCACGTCTTTTATTTGAAGCCGGTGATGTTTTGAGAAATGTGAGCAATTTTTTTGTTCGAGAATTGCTACTTGTTTTTCTTTCTACTAACGACCGCTTTGTCTGTTTCAAATCTTCTGGCATCTAATAAGCTACAGAACAAATAGTCTGAACTAATTGGCAATGACATAAAAGGAAATAAAATTAGTATTGATTTCCCGATAAAATTTATCCCCTTCGGCTTTTCCAGTATCTTTACGACTTACGTCATCAATGAAACCATAAGACCTTTCAATTGGTAGAGCTATCTCGTATTTTACGACCCACTTGCTAAGTCATCAAGTCGTTACTCACAAATCTGCCTTTAGATAAGGGCTGATCTACATCCGTGTAACATGGCGTGGAGTAAAACATTGTGGTAAAAAACTGTAGAAGACGCAACATTGTGTCATAAAAGTTAGTTTGATGATGCGCAGGTTACGGGACAGTCACAACAGCATCTTGAGGACTGTGGCAGAGGGACTGTCATCTCCACTCTGGAGGTACTTTGTGTTGAAGGAAAATACTTCTCGCATTGATTATCTTTGGCTTTCTGTCACACAATATTCCTGTCACATAATACACAACGTATTATATTTCTCTTCGTCTATTTTTAATGTTGTGAAAGACACATTTTTAAAATGTTTTTTTGTTATTTTATCGTACATTTTAGACTAATATTGTCTCAAATAAAACCATTTTATTTTATCGATTTTTATTTATTATGATACTGAGCTGGCAACTGATGCTTTACACACTGATTGGTGGTAGAGTTTGTAATCATTATTAATATTTCAATTCAACTTTAATTATTATAGCAATAGGTAGTAGGTAATAGGTTTTAGAAAACCTTTGTAGAAATAGATGGGAATGGATTTCATTGAGTCTACAAAGTTATCAGTTGACTTCACGTCTAATTCAGCAGAAGGTAGAAACTTGGAAGATCGTCAGGTTAGTAACGAGCGGCTTAGCCCACGATACCGCCAACTAGGTCAGATACTTCCGCTCGCAGCTGACTGGCTCACTCTTGACAGCAAGCATAGATTAACAAGCTAAATGCCACCTTATTTTTATTTGACGTGAATTTTATTCGCATTGCGCTAATATTAAAAAAGTCGGTCTTCGAACTTCGAAGTCCCTAGAACGCAAACCATGCGTATTTCTAACTGGAAAGTAAAGTTCGAAAGACAGATTAAAAATGAAGACTAGTTTTTTCTCACCACAATCTAAACGCGCACAAGGCAAGGTATAATTCATTATTTCTTTCATTTGACATATTATGATATCTAATTTTATTTAATGATAGAATTTTTTGCCTTGTTTTGAATTTGTATCGTGTGCTGATATTTAAAAATGTCTAATGCATGTTAATTAGACAAATAATTGCAAGCCCTTAAGGGGTAAATTATATTTCGACCAATTTTAACATGTAATTGCAATAAAATATACTTTTACTTTTAAGGCTCGTAATTTTGTGATCACAAGGCAACCGAGCCGGGTTTCAGTCATTTGATATTTCTCCCATCAGAAACCCGATAGTGAAAATTACCGGTAGATTTAAAAGCATTTGTACCGGTGGCGCTCAGGGCGGAAACATCTACAAACTACAGAGAGGAAGTGATAACACCGACCTCTGCAGCTATGCTTCTGTGTTGCCATTCGTACCTCGATTTATATTATCTAACTTAGTCTTTTGTTCTCTATACGTGTGGTTGTGAAACCTATTCAGTTTCAGTGACGTGAGGAGAGGTCGAAACGATTTTACGTACAAATTGCTTTCAAATTGTCTTGTTGCAGGTGTAGGTTATCGTCATCATCATTACAGCCCTTTACGTCACCAAAGATGGATACAGGCCTTCTTAAATTTTTACCAGCCTCCTCTGTCTTATGCCTTTCGCATACGAATGTGCCTAGAAACTTGATCAACCGAACGTGTTTTTGTTTTAGGTGTACCTTTATTCAATTTTGTTATTATCGATCAACTAGCGGTTCGCCCCAGCTTCGGACTGGTATTTAACTAAAATTAAAATTTTTACACACTCACATACCTGCATATACGTCAAACCGTGTCATTTGTATGAACGAATTCTATAGCCTATGTTCATCAGGGATAACGTAAGATTATAATGGTGAAAGGTTTTTTGAAATTGGTTCAGTAATTTCGCAGCCTATTCAATCTAAACAAACAGTCAAACCTTATAATATTTTATTACTATAGATAACCCGCAGTGTCTAAATTGGAATGAAGACATGAATGTGCGATCCAAAAGGCCCATCAAATTCGACTGGTACCGAGACCTGGGTAGTAGGTACTGCCAGGTTAGAAGCAATCCAATTAAATCGGTTTGAATTTTTGTTCGTTAGGTTGCATTGTTGGATGTCTACGGCTATCGAAAATTTATTCGAATTTTCGCATGTAGGGAATTTGACTTCACGTTCTCTTCAGATAAACCAAGATATGGTTAAGGCGTGGTTCAAAATTGAAGTGAAACAATTTAAGAAAATTATTAAAAATATATTTAATTTTATTAGATTCTTCATTTACAAGAAAATTTGGTTTTTTACCAACAGTCGCTCGATTGGGAACAATCTCCTTCTAGCTTGTAGGACGGTTGGATAATCCTAATTTCTGGCTATTCCAACCGTCAAATCATCTCTCACATGTAGAATAGTGGGCCAATTTCGTTACCTGAAGGAAACACTATTAGGCAGCAGTAGATCATCATAAAAAAAAATCATCATCAAATTTTCATCCGTAAACTTTAAAGACAACTACGATTACATGACGTGCACGAGAAAAATATTATCACAAAATCACATAAAAGTATTTTTTACCAAAACTCATGTAAATTCTCATATAGTTTTCACACGTATAAAACCACAAAAAGCGTTTCATTGTTATCACTTTTCGTGGACCTTTTCTGAGTTTCGCGCCATTGTTGAACTTTTTACAGGGTGGTCAGCTGGCCGTTGTATAAATTAGGACGAAAAAGGTAGAATAAGTGAGAGAAAATATATTTTTTGTAGCATCCCCGGCTAAGCTTCAAAGAGAAACCAGCTGTGATGATGTTGGCATGTAAATCGTAAAAGGAGGGCCGAATATAATTCATGACAAATCGATGATTTTCTTCAAAAAAACACTTTGCACACAAAATGAGTTTTTATTACTAAACCTCGGCGTTCGAGTTACGGCCGACAAATAACTTTTTTGTTTATATGATTATTATCTTAATTATCTCCTTTCGCAGTATGACCAACATTTTGGAAATTCTAACAAGCTGTAGAGTCTTCCCCTAGTAGAACACCTTTAACCTATTTTATTACATTCCGTCTGTGCGGTCTCCGTCAATTAATCGCATGTCAGGTGACCTCTTCAAAGGCCGGTACTGTGCTCTTGGCATAGTTTGAGCACTACCGAACTGTCCACTGAAATATCTAGCTACGAAATCAATCCCTTGTGAAATTTTATCACAGGGCTCAATGAGTTCAAAATCTATCTTAAAACTACGAAGATTTCAATCTATCTCGCTTAAAATAAAAAACCTACCACGTTAAGCGTGACATGAATAAAATAACCCGCTTCACTGACTTCGTTACCAAGGTTCCTCTTTACACAGCGTTTTTATTTTTACATCACCTATGGAGCTAAAATAAAATACAGCCTCGCTCTTTTCAGTTTTCACTACGAAAATCCTCCAATATTTTGAAGTAGTAAAAGAATAGGAGAACAGACAGAAAAAAATCCGTTGTGGAATATAGAATTAATTTAAATACACAAGGCAATGTATATATCATGGAAACTTGAAATAAAACCGTAAATACATACATTTTTATCAGAGTATAATAAAAGCATTATTATTCTGTATTCAGTGTTTTGTGCAAAAATCGTTTGCCTTTTTGTAAACAACACACAATGGAATGCAAAATTTGAATGTACTTTTTTCTCGTAAAATTGATCGAAGAATCCCTAAATAAAACCGGAAATTATGGTAAAGAGGTAAAGAGAATAGAGACAACGGATATTTATTTTCCTAAACCCCATTTTATGATATGCGAATATCGGAGGGTGACTAGAGACTCGCTATCGTGAAACCTTTGTCACAATAGATGTTATGAATACATTTTCGAGCAGGAATTCAAACATTGTAATTCCTACCTTTCACATTTTTACGTCAGTCGGTTTGCTAAGTACGTTAGGTACTAAGATAATAAATGCATGTAAACTTCCATTGCGTCATCAATTAATGATCATCCATCAACATAGTTTTCAAAGTTGTAATAACCATTTGGATCCATCATACAAGACAATGCGGTCTTCAGCGTTATGAAACGACCATGAAACTTTGTGAACAATCATTAGAATGAACAGGAAAAATCGCATCATGTACCTACCATTACTACTTGCTTGAGTTAAATTTTGTCGCTATGAATAATTTGTAACCATTTTCCTATCCCACACGCTTCCAGGACAAAGCTTCAGTGATCTTCAAACCCCCCAGAGAGCATTGTGCACATCATAATCACAGCGGAACGAGATAAGGAGTCGTGCCTGGCCCACTTACATCTGCGAGGCTGAATGCTGAATGTGCCTGTCTTGTCTGTTGTTGATAGATACGGTATTAGAACATCTGTTACGTTCTCTGGGAGAATCGTGCTTCGAGTTGTTTGCTTTGTCCAATAACACACTCAATAAGAAATTTAAGTAATAGCTCATAACCCCAGAATAATAAAAAGAAAAATACTCTTTACTTACTGCTAGCCATTGCTGAATTAGGGATTAGATTTTCTGTTATATAAGTAAGTCTAGTTTTGGCAACTGAGGCCTTGCATAATTATTTCATCTATTTGAGTTTTTTTGTTTTATCTTTGTCAAGATAATTTCATAATGCCAGATAAATTATTTGTGAAAATTATTTTTGCAATAAAATATTATACTCGTACGCTAATTAAAAAAAAGTGTGCAATGTCCACTGACATAATAATGCTGGATAATTCACACAGCATTATCTAACACCAAACTAAACAGAGCTTGTGTTACGGGTACATAATAAAATAATATACGAGTACATATATATTTATAATACATAGAAAACGACCATAACACCCTGAAGAAATACTTGCAGATCGTAAAAAAAGATTTCTCTTGGCGGGTCCGAACCCCAACTGGCAGGAGGCCAGGCGGACCTTCGCCCACCGCGCCACAGAGGTCCTCAAATTATAATATTATTTTAGATAATTATACCCCTAACAATTTAATAAAATATATCAAGTTAAACCATTATTTTATTTTAAGTAAATTTTCTGATCACCTAACAAGAACCGAGAAGAGGAGGCGCTTAGTGTAATTCATATGTCTTAGATAAATAATTGTAATGATCGTCTTTTTCTTTCAAAGGGACCAGCCTTAGGAGACAGCGACTTAATTCTTAAAGTGGACCGCGAAATTACTGTCAGGAATTTTATCTTTAATTACTTTATACGTAGATTTTAACTTATTACGATTAACGATTTGGAAAATTTATAAATATACCAAAAATATACTCAGGTTTCTCTTTAATTCATGCATAGGTAGGAAACGACTAATGTACGTTGATCCCAAATTGTAGAACATAAATGAATCACCAAAGTCAAAGGTTTTGTTGATCCCTGATTCGCCTTAGGTAGTGCTCAGCAAACGAATTAATGACGAACCAATTTCCAAAATAACAAAACCTTTTAACTCACCTCCGTTTTGAGAAGACTGCGGCTGCGATCAAAACTTCAGATTTGTTATATCACTGCACAATTCACATTAACTTTCAATTCGTTTGCGAGCACTGAGATCTGAAACAATAAAAATAAAATAAAAAGTTGTTTTTGCTTGAGTTGTAATATTTTTATCATCATCAGTACATAGGTACGGTAAGGTTTGTCTCCATGGTGGCCATTACGCTACGCTCCACTACGTCCCTCTACCTACTGCTTCCATTTGTGCCACTCTTATTGACCTTGGGCTATTGCACCAGGGCTTGTTGGCAATCCGATATTTTCGCGTAACTCAAACATTGCACACATTATGTTACATGAAGTTCTAAGAATTACTATTTTATTATATAAGGCACGGCAAAAATTTACATTTAATGGAAGAAACATACAGAGGCCCAGCAGTGGGTAGGCTTTGATGATGATGACATTAAATTCTCCTAGCTACCTCGTAGCAACGTTTATTCTAAAAAACAGGGACTAAATAACGTAATTTTTTGAGTTTATGAGGTGAACATAATGTGTAGTTTCAACAGAAATTATAATTTTATTTGCTTTTCCGTGTGGAACGAACAAATGATTTTACGCGACTACTACGACAACATTCTCAAAAATACGCTCATTGGCCTTAACGTTAGTTTATTAGAACATGGTATCTGAATGATTTTATTATTTCATGAACAATTGGCAGGTATTTATTTATATGAGAGGAAATCAACAGTTTCCACCAATTCCCAATCAATAACCGTAATCCATCGATCGACATTGTACCGTGCGTATTTACAGAGCAATTTGTCCAGCACTCCAGAACTGTATTGATGCCAAATGGCCGGCGATATGAAATACCTGAGTTATGCATTGTTACAGTTCTATTTACATTCGTAACCCGCGCATACATACATTCCTTTCTCTAATACGAGTATATTGATATTCATTGGAATTCAACGAACAAATGCAAACTAACCCCATACATATGACCTTAGGTCTCTTGAAATTCGACATCACTATTTGTAATGTTGTTTTTTCAAAGTTGTAAAATTCCGCCCCTTACAAACGAACGTTGATTTGTCGAGAAACCTAATTAATTTCATGCACGAGATGGCATTGACATTTAAGCATATTGTTTCAAATACGGCATAGGTATCCGCCTAGCAACAAAATTTAACAGTAAAAGCTGATTCAAGGATCGGCGGCCGCTACATGCTTTATCAAACTTAACTTATTCTTAAACTCAACTTGCTAAACGATTTTTACATGTGCTAATAAATTTGAAAATACTCTCCAGCTCTGTTATAATGTAGCTTAAAAAAATACCCTTGAGTAACTGGGCTGCGAAAACGTATTTTGTTAAATATTTCAGGTAATAAACCCAAACGGGGGACATAAGCCTCCGTCCGGCTGCGGACCCGTCCATGATCCATCAATCAGACCCATCGGGTACCTATTGGTCACAGATTTACCATTTATTAGACGGACAGCTGCTTTTTCTTACGATTTTATTGCTGGTTTTATTGGATTTAATGTGTAATACATTTCTACTATCTTAAGTTTGTCAGAAGCATTTGGCAAAATTATTGGTAATGGACCATCATGAAAGCTCTTAAACCGTCGCATCGTCGCCACCGAAAACTGTCGTTATAACATGATCTGCTCTGGCACAGTTTTGTTCTGAGTGGTGGCTGGTTTTGTCACTGTTTCTACTATTCTTTTCTAAATTGCTTATTTGTGTACCGGCCAAAGAATCTTATGACTTTTACTTAGGTATTTGTAAAATGTGATGGGGCTTATTCCAGTTTTCCCATAAAATTCTGCCTAAAAGGGAAAACTGGAACTTAAGAAAATTAATTACAGTTCTCAACTGGAAAACTGGAATAAGCCAGTGTATGTCCATTATAAACTGACATATTATGTAGGAAGGTATGTAATGTACACAGATATCCCATTCAACTTGTCATAACAAAAGCTAAGCGAAATACTCATGAAATGGTCGTGAATCCATTGTTTGATGCTTGTCAATAACGCAGAGTAGCGCATAGCGGCCTTGATGTGAGCTGCAATGCCCTATATATAACAAACAAATATTGTTCTGTTAATCTCTATATCTAGCTTTTATAAACTTCTTATGAATGCGAGAGGGGTTTGGGGATATAAGTTACGTTGGCTGTCTTTGTTGCTTGCGCTGTAAGGATTTTTTTATTTTCCTGTTCCACTAAGGTTATCAACAAAGAAAATAAAGATCAACAGAAACAAATCAATTTGTATTTACGATTAATCCTACTACAGACTATTGCAAACAATCTACAGGGAGCTCAAATGACCCGTACCAATACCAGTCGGACGCGTCTCCATGAGGCTGGCTGCATTAATAGATAGATAAAAAAAAGGTTTGACATAGCAAAACAAAATTCGGTTTTATATACCATAGAATTTTAAATAATTATAGAAATTCTTAAAATAATTTGTTCCTACAATTTATTATACAGACAGTTTATGTTTTAGATTTCTACAAATCGTTATATTGACCTTTACAATAGGTACAACTGGAATTGAAAAAGATATCAAACGAAGCTTTATTAGGTTTTGAATCAAAGAGACTTTTCGACTGACAAAGGAAAAATGCCTCTGTTCTATGAAAAATGTCATATGATGAGAAATTACCTATATAGAAGGTCTCAAGATTGTTTCCGGAGAAATGGAATACGTGTGACGTCAGTGAGGAAAGATACTTGTTAGAATTGAATGATATAAGTAGAGTAGATACAATAAATAATGCTGGACAATCCACAAGGCATCTCCTAGCCCCAAGTACAGCAGAGCTTGTGTTATAATATATGAGTACAGATGACTGATATACTTAATAAAATATTAATTATTACCTACGTAGATAGATTAGTTTATCTATACTAATATTATAAAGAGGAAAGATTTGATTGTTTGTTTGTTTGTATGTTTGTTTGTTTGTTTGTTTGTTTGTTTGAATTGAATAGGCTCCGAAACTACTGGACCGAGTTAAAAAATTCTTTCACCATTAGAATCCTTAATTTTCCGTGATGAACATAGGCTATATAATATTTTCAAAAAAGTTAGGGATCCGCATGAAAAATTCAATAATTGAACCGTGGGCTGTATATTCAACCTCTTTTTCTATTATGGCGCGTCAGAATAGAAAAAGAGGTTGTATAGCGCACGGTGCTTGCTTTTTCTCTACGGCCAGTGTCAGTTTTGGAATGTCGAGTCAATGTCAAAAACCCCAATGCTGTTAAAAAAAGTAAAGATCCGTATGAAAACTGTGAAACCCATCGTTTTAGTCATAAACTTATGAAAAGTTCAGACGTAATCCTATCAAATCAAACTTGAATCCTAACAATGGCGGAATGACATTAAGTGTCAGTGTATAGAGAGTTGCCAACAGAAGAAAAAATTACCCATAATTTTTAGAAATATTCTTCCTAATAATTGTTTACATAATGAATAGGTATGTAAATTATAATGAATCATTTTAGGTACTGCTTTAGCCACGGTAATCGTGTTTATTAGTCCTACTTTTTATAATTTTCAATTTACGCCAGCGCTTTATTTTTATTTATTCATTTAATTAGAACGGTCATACAACCACTTACACTAACTAATTAAAATTAATTAATACAATAAATATCGCACGAAAGTGACAATAAAATCTGGATTATGTTAATGAAAATAATAATTCAACAAATTCTATTTAAAATATTAATTATTAATATTTATGGTGCTAACTGCAGTGAATTTAATTGTTCCCGGGATTAAATAGTAACTCCTATTTGCTAATCGAAGAAATTTCAACAAAATCTGTTCAGGCCTCTGAGTGTGTGTGCAGAAGTAACAAACATAAACACATCCAAAGTCTCCGTTCCATGTCTAATTTTAGTTTGAATAAATTATTCATTGTGCCTATTAACTGGATGACAACATTTTCTGCCTGCGGCTTCGCATACGTTGTTTATAATAATATGGAAATGCCTAACCAAGATAATAAAAAAAAATCAAATAAAAATTATAATTATTAAAATGTACATTTGCAGCCAATCTTATGATTGTTACTGGGAAGATCAATAAAACGTTCCTAATAATGAAAAAAAAATCATTATTCTCATATTCATTGTTTATATTGATACATAATAAATAAAAAAATATGTATACCTACATTATAATGCCCGAATGCTTTTACATGAAAAATCTTTATGCACTCTGCATGCTACACTAGATTTAGTGGTATTCAAATTATTTTAATTATAAGATTCTCTGAATACGCGAATTCAATTTAACTTCCATTTTCATCATCCGGAAATCTGAGAAAAATATTGATTATTAGTATGCCTTACGGCTATCGATAATCTCGATATAACATCTGCGTAGCATGATCGTCAGTAAAAGTATTATCCAAATGGGTTCAGCTATTTTGGAGGTTAGCTCAAATAAAAAACAAACATAGGTATTTCGAAATTCGTATCCCTAAAGCTAAGCAATTGTATAGATATTACAAACTGAAATTCAATATCCTAATTATATTTCGAATACTTAACACATATAACCAGGATGATGAAATGCCTATTTACCTGATTCATAATTTAAAGTCAATAAAATATGAGAATTAAAACATTTTTAATATCCTCCCATACTTACTGGAAAATTTACATGTTTACATGTTGGCAACACTGGCTAGATTTTGTGCGTATAGTTTGATTTATAGGTTGATAATAATTTTGCGTCAAATCGAAAAAATAAGTTGGTGAAATGAGAAATTTATCTACGAAATGTGATCCGGTGTTTTTTATTGACAAACGTATTGTGATTTTGGCAACATCCATCGAGTACGTATCCAGTAGAGTTGAAATGTCAGATATGATTGTTAAGAAAATATTCAGCCAAAAAGTACACAGAATAATAAAAAGTGTCAACTGTTGTCATTGGCCGAAGCAATGTCATTTGATAAAAAGGGATGGGGTAAAACTGATTCTTATATCGATGTTTTGGTGAGTTTCATATTTACGATTAATGATTTTTAATAAAATAATGCTCATTTGTTTATGTTTTAAAATTTAATAATGCTTCTTTGTTTCATTTAATTAATATTTCACTAATAATAATAATGAGTACAATAGTATTATATATGGTGTTATTATAAAATGCCTTTTTTTGAAAATTTCGAGAAACGACAATGTCTTACTTCGTCGGAATCCAGTTTTATCGTCTTGTAGGCTTTGCCAAATATCTTTCGATATAATGTTGTGTAGGAAATCTTCAAAAAAATTTAATCCGATGTAATAACAGTTCCTCAAAGTACAGTAAAATTCTTACGGGACCCTTCTACACACAACAATCAAAAAAACCTAGATACAAAAAAGTTTTTCAAAAAAGTACCTATTTTATAAGTTTACAAATAGCTAGCAATAAACCTACTCAATCGTTCAAATATCACAAGCTAAAACATTACATCTTAATCGGTATTGTGTGATATCATGCTTGACCTGAAGTATCGATATCGATAGCCTGAACCAGCAAGTTCCTTCTCTAAATAAGTAAGTGCTAAACCACAGACGGGTTACAGAGATGCGCGGTTTTTGTATGGCGCCTCTACTGGATATGTACTCGATGGCAACATCTGACCACACAAGACGGCGTTTTTCATTTTGTTTTAATTTGTTTATATGATGTTATTAGGCTCGTGTCTATGAGCGTTATGGCGGCGACTGACATACTACTTGAATCATAGACAGTATGTCAGAGTACCGAGTGCTTCTTTTTATTTTTTATGAGACTCCTTCCGTACTTATTCATACTTTCATGGTTTTAGTGTGTATAATTTCTGAAATTTTTGTTTAATACCCGTGCGAAGCCGGGGCGGGCCGCTAGTTATATGTATAAAACGACCAGAACTCCCAGAACTGTGAAGAAACTGTCTTCAGATCATTCAAACATTATCCCGAAGCTTGAATCGAATCTGCAACCTACTGCGTTGCAAACGGACCTTCGCCCACCGCGCCACAGAGATCTTCGAATAACATTTGGTCTGAGATAATCTAAGAACCTAGATGTCCTTAATCCTGTGCTCACGAAGATAAGGCAGAGATTAGAGAATCTGTTTGAAACATTTCACAAATCAGACGCGCTTTGAAACGCCAAACTATGTTTGTGCTAATACTCGTGAGTAACCCTTGAAGTTTCTTGTGTGTATCTCTGATACTGATACGTATCAATGTACTTACTTAATTAACCTTCTCTATACATCAAATAGGAGGTATTTCCCATATTGCCTAGCAAGCCACCTTTATGTTTTAGACCTAAAAGCCTGTCAGCAGTGTTACTTGCACGCAGCATTTCTTGCCTGAAGAAAACGGGGCGTGTTGCTGGCGTGATGAATTTATTCTATCGTTGGATTGGACTATCGAACCAGAGTTCTTAAACGGTTTTGAAAGTCACAAATATGCACAAAATAAATGAATTTTATTAGAGGTTACTTTAATAACAACAATTAAATGAAGAACTATTATTATTTACAGTTGAAACAATGGAACTAACTGTTGCCTGATTTAAAAAAGTTTACAAGCAGTTGTTTTTGAATGTTTTTCTTTTTGAGCATTTCCTCAAAAACATTCGTTAAAATATTTTCCGATTTCTTCATCGTTTTAAGTCGTTATAATAAACATGCGTTAGGCCGTGATAATAAACAAGATACCTATTCATAGAACAGTGTATACAAATCACAGTTTGAACTCTGTTTATGAGCATCAGTGGCAGATAGACGCGCAGTCGATCTGCTTCCGGCGAGTCATGGACATCCGTCATCCCGTGACGTCACATCAAGGCAATCATTCGGAAACGTTTAGCAAACTCGCAGATATTGATGGGATTATACTGAACTGACGTGGACTGTGATGTGTTAATCAACATTGTTCGAATTTTAAAGCGAGGAATTCTTTTAAACGGTATCTCGTGTTTTTATCCGGAGTAATATCGCAAAACGGTGCTTCAATCAAGGGTTATAGTTGTGCAAAAGCTTTTAGCTCAGTTTACTCAACATCATTTAAATAGCACTCGTGTTTTATAAATTTTAAATGAAAAAGGTTGGATTACAAAGTTTAAATTACTATTTACATTCAGCTCACGTGTGAGGGTAGAACATTTATTTGAATATCTAATGCCTTTTGTACCTCAAATAGAGCTCACAGATCATTTAAATTCGACGTGAAACAAACACTGTAGATTATAATGGAGAATATGTTACAACTAAGTTCATTTAACATCAAACAATCCTCAATGTTACGGAGATTATGCGAAATTTATCATCTCGCAAATGGAAATGGACATCCTAGGGGTTCTACTGCAAGTCGAGACTTAGATAAGCACGATGTGGAGATTGTTTTTAACCGGCTTCGAAAAAAGGAAGATATTCAGTTGTATGTATTTTTATAAACATTTGTCGACTTCTCCCTCAATTATGAACCGATTATAAAAATTCTTTCGTTATTATACTGTAATGATGTCAATGCCATAAATTTTAATATCGAGAGTATTTATGCCGCAGGACCTAAAAAAAGTTTTAAGTTTTAACTTTTTTCTTTACAAAAACAAGGGTTTTCGTTTTTTTTTACAAAAACGTTGCACTCTTTTTAAAAACCTAATACACCCTTTGAATCCCTTAATTTTACACAGTTTTTAAGTTTTCGTAGGTAGGTAATTGCTTAGGTACAAAATCATATCACTTTAAGAACTGAACATTCACAAGATTCTTATATAAAATCCTCCACGAATGACACAGTAAAATTTTCAACAAATTCCATAATTAGAGTAGAATAAAATTAAATCTCAAAAGAGAAATTTTTATGCCGCGATCCATTTAAGTGCCCAGATATTAAACGACAAAAGTTTGATAAAAGTGCTTGCTACAGATGTGCTCATAATTTCGCTGGATGTTTCATGAAAATTTTCTCTCTGTCATATCATTACAGAGACGACCAATCTTTCATAGAGCCTAAATCTAATTTTAGTGCAACAAAAAAGTACTTTTATGATATTCTTTTAATCCTGATTATCTTAGAAACGAAAACAGTCAAGTGCGAGTGTAGCTCGCTTCGATGATTAGGGAGGGGTAAATGTGACTGGTAAATTTTTAAGCAAACAAAAGTGTTCTAGTTAATGATTTTTTGAATTTTTTCTATAAATCCATATCTATACATTACATACATTTCAAATAGATTGCTGTACCACAACGTTTTGTTACACTTTAGATACCACGTTTGTGTTAATATGATACGAGAAGTAGTATATATGTATCTATACCTACAAAAGCGACTTTATTTTTACTGTGCTCTAATTAATCTTCAGAAAATAGCATATTAGCTTGCAGCAGGGCTTATAGTGTGCACTCAAAATATGATTTGATAGAAACAAACCTGCTACTTATGCCTGTTAATAGGTACATTCCTAAACCTCGAATATGCAACGATATCAGAATTCGCGTGGATCTGTTGCTAATTCTAGATAAACTAAAAGCTTTAGCGGCATTGGCGAGCATTAGTTTTGGATCATGTTTATTCTCTGATTCAAAGTAAAGTCTAGCATGCTAGTTACGATATGCTACAACCTTACGTTTGATACAATGATTGTGCTAATTGCTATTAAATACATGGTGCCATGCAACCCCTATCAGCGGAACTTTGTGGTGGAGGGAGCTATTAGAGGATACCTATCGATTGGACCCCTATGTACCTACGATTATGTTTGGTATTTTTTGTAGATCTCGGGATAAGATTTTTTTCTTTTATTTTCTGGTTTTAAATGTGGATGGTTTCCGGCTACAATGTTTTCTGCGAAGTGATGCTTTGAGATTTTCTTCCGTCATGGTAATGTAACAGGTCAGATCTCAACCTGCCTGTTACTGCAAATATAAATATAATTACTAGTCTTTATCTAAGTAGGTATGGTAATAAAGTAACGAGATTTATGGCGTTCTTTGTAATCGTTGAAATATAATATTTAAAGTTTAGCTTTCTGCAACTTAAGCTGATTATAAATAATTCGTCAATAGGTCCTTTGTATTCGATACTTCAGATATTCCGACAAAACGTACCTACCTATAAATCAGGCCCTTAGATAAACAAAGAAATAGAACACTTGAAAAACAATGGACAACGATACGTAAAATATTCAAAGTAATTAGCGATAATTTAGACCTTATGTGTGTATGCGTCACCAATAGATGTGTTAGAGGATTTGGGTTTGGAGTCTGGAGATGGGGAGTTCGAATCTGGATGGAGAACAGTTCGGTATTGCGGGTCCGGGTTACTGTTCCCAAGCATTAAGAATCGATATTTTAAGATTCATTAGTTGAATAAATTCAGTGTTTATTGTAGAATCTGTTTAGAAGATTTGTTAAAGTCTGTGTTAATTTTTATATAAATTATTTCATTTTAATTTGTTAGATAAAATTAGTGTTAAAATTTTATAGAATTTTACATTTTAAGAAATTAGATTCGAGCCAGTGTTTGCTTTGATTAAATAAATGAATTAAAATTAAAATCAGTGTGCTGCATGATTTTTATCACTAAAAATACGTCTGATATTTGTTAAAATTCTTATAAGTTACTAAGTATTGGTTTCTTAGCCAAAGGTTAAAGAATTCACATAAAAATCAATTATGATACAGATTTGAATCATACGTATTTTTACCTTTTATCGATTATTATTGCAATGTCTTAACGGATGGTGCTGAGCGTATTATTTATTTCATTGTGTTTTACATATAATTGATATTAATAGTAAATACAAATAAATGCTAAAATTGAATAAAACTCGCACAGTTATATACTCTGATTTCAGGTATATATTTACATTATAATGTAACTGTATTTTCAGTTGTCTCCAGTAGAGAGACTATACCATATAATTATTGTGACCAATCTAACTACAATAGCTTGGTGCGAATGTCACCCTGGATAATTCCTCCGGTTGTGAGAGAGTCCTAGTAAGCTATGAGAAATATCTCAGTTGGATGAATCACTGACTATATTGTATAACTATTTTATAAATCATTTAAATCTAGAAATAAAACTGAAGTAAGAACTATAACTACTTTTAAAAGTTGTAGACTTTTGGACATAATCTCTATGTAAAGAGGTCCTACATGAATTATTATATTTTCATCTTGAGTGTAATATCTCAAATGGAAACCAAATATTTATGATTATTTTACAATTAAAAGCTGTAGACTTTTGGGCATAATCTCTATGTAAAGAGGTGAATCCTAGATGAATTATTATATTTCATCTTGAGTATAATACCTCACAGGAGAAGCTGATATTTATGATTATTATTGCAATTAAAAGCTGTAGACTTTTGGGCGTAAACTTTAATTAAGGTAGCCCTGGATGGAAGATCTAAGTATTATATTTTCATATCGAATTTAATTACTACTTATCATCAACAACAACAACATCACCAGCCTATAATAGTCCACTGCTGGACATAGGCCTCCCCTAATGAGCGCCATAGATGGCATCATTATGTGGGGGTTATTGCCCATAATCCCCACGCTGGGCATGCGGGCTGGGGATCGCAGTTCGATGTAGTTGTTCTGCAGAGGGCGCTGCTGCCCGCCCCCCGGTGTGTTTCCCTTAGTCGCCTCTTACGACACCCACGGGAAGAGTTGGGGTGGTGAAATTCTACGCCGGCACCACACGGCACAATTACTACTTATAACACCTGTTATTAGAATATATTTTACTAGCTGAAGCGTCGTCTTCATTGGTGGTTTGGGGAAAGGCACATTTGGAATTACTGGAGGATGTTGCCTTTAAGAATATTTAAGGATATGAAATTAAAAATATTGGGATCTAATGATTTAGTACTTAACACTTTTAAGTTCCTAGATATAAAGGAGCAATGAACTCTATTGGTTCCAAGTGTTGGGGTTGGCTATGGCGGCCTTTCCGGTTAGGTTTAAAATATTCTTTTATTGGATAGATTTACACTATCTATTAAAAGAATATTAACTAAGCTATAAGAGTTCTGATTAACATCAGAACTCATCAATTGATAGTCAGTACATAATATTTATGAGAGTTTAGCTATATAAATGGTTAAGTAATTATCGTAAATTTAGGATTAGTTCGTTTGTCTTTAGCACCTAAAAGAATCGAGTTACTATCACAACACAACGTAAGAGTCCTACCACTAACTAGACGATCATTGGCCACATTAATCGTTAATTCTACATTCTTTAGTTTAGGAATCTTAGGCATATAATATATGTATAGAGAAGATTAAGGAAGGAAGTAGGTAGAGTAATTAGAAATTATAAATAGGTATAAGGCGGAAAAAATTATATGTGGGGTGGGTGTTACAGTAAGCATATTGTTTTTCAGTAAAAACACTAAACACCAAAATCCTAACTACTAGTAGCTCAGTTTTGAAACACGATTTTTTTTTATTGTTCATCCTGCATGGCTTTTCTGATAAGACTGGTCGCCATGGCTTAAAATTCAGCTATGAAAGTTGTCATAGCATACTCATCAAAAACTTACTGACATTTCTACACAACGATGTATTTAGAATCAATAAAGGTAAAAATAACAACGGTCTTTTCCGAATGTCTCGGACCTACCTAGGTATTTCCCACAACTGGTTTCTGGGCTATCTAGTACTGATAGAACACTTGAAAACAACGGATAACACAACTTATCAGTTCTACTCAATGCACAGCTAAGTGATCAATAGTACAATTTATTAGTGAAGAGTAGATTGCGGAAGCCAACAATCTGTGCTTTACAGTGTTGCAAATTAAAGTTTTGTAATTTAATGTCAAGTGGCGATGTGGCGAAGAAGATTTTTAGAACAGTTCTAGAGACTTCGATGATTTTGCTTTTGTTTGTGAGAGCCGGTGTTACACTGACGTTCGTTTTATTTGCGTACTAATCAAGCTCTGCTTAGCTTGGGGCTAGATGATGCTGTGGGGATTGTCCGGCATTATTATTTATTTATTTAATATTCTACAATTTTCAAAGCCTACATTACTGGTGTGGACATTTATCTGTCTGATAATGACTTGTGTAACAACGTAACAAAGAAAAGTTTGCGTTTGTCCTCTCCCAGGGCGATTCTTCGCTACTTGACTATTTAATGTGTAAGGAAAAAAATGTCGTTTGAAACACAAAGTACGGAACTTTTATTTTTAACATTGTGAAGTTACGAAGAGAACAATTTGTATAATTCAACTGATTTATCTTGTTTGAAATAAACTAAACAAAGAACGGTACGAGTTTATAAAATGTCCTATTGTTGATACGGAAAGTTCTGGAGCTAAGAATCTGTTTAAGATTATCTAGGCGATAAAAGGTTTGGGTCAAGTTTTCGAAACGTAACTAAGAAGGCAAATGTTTTTGGTTAGTTTCCTTATTTTACCTTAAAAAGATTGAACTGAACAAATAATCTAAGGGATCAGTTTATTTTGTACTTTTACTTATGTATTTTTCAAATGTGAAGTTTCGTGTATAGTCTACTAAAGATAGCTGCTCAAAAAAAATATTGACAAAAATATTAATGTACCCTAAGATTTTTTCACTTGAAACTCGGACTGGTTCGTTTTCTATTGAGCGACACAAACAAACACACACACACACACACACACACACACACACACACACACACACACACACACACACACATATACAATACATACACACACACACAAACACGTCACATACACACACTCCGATACACAGAATTGTAATTTAATATGTCTCTATCGCAGAGCTCATGTCTCCGTAAACAATGTCAAAACAAAAGACTATTCAACTGTCTATTCGTTAAATCCAGGTCTCAAAGCTCCGTGACACCCAGCCTACATAAGGTACAAAACGGAGACTTATTCACTCCCGAATAGCACAATTCATCATTGAGATGGCTCCTTTAAACCCCATATTCGTGGGTCCAATGGCGCAGAAGCGAGACATATCGAGATTCGGGTCCCTTATTGAATTTTGCGTGCTCGCAATATTTTCCGGGCCGAATGAAAGGATGCGGTGAGGTACTTATAATAGGCACATTCAAATGATATTACTCTTTGAGCCGTATCGCCGGTAGGACTCTTGAGATAATTGACAAGAATTTCGACTCAATATTAATGAGATAGGCCAGACCCTTGGTTTGCTTCAGTAGAGTATTTTATACGAAGTTATTTCCAAATACTTAACCTGTCATTATACGATAGCTAATAAAGTTAGCAGATGTTATATGTATTAACAATCAGAAGGACAGTATAATTGTACAGTAAAGCTGGTTAAACTCTCCCTTCACCTACATACAGATACGGGACAATATCTACGATTTTGATCCACTAAGTTCAGGAAACAACTTGACAAGGTACCCTACCCAACAAGTCGAGTGGAAATCTCGGGCCCGATCTCAACACTATCATGATGGAAATTTTACTAAGCATCCTCGTCTATCGCAAAGGAAAGACGCCCTTAATTGAAGGCAATAAGACTTTAATTCACCGAAAAGCCTTGAATACTTTCACCTCAATCGGTAGCTTATTTCCTAATTTAGTTAATGGACTGTTTTGATTTCTGATGATGGAGGGCCTTTGAGAGTTGAAGCATTTATGTAAGGGCTCTGCTTATACATAGGTATGTGCTTTCAATACTACCTAGGCACTATGGAAATTACAGAATACCTTTATGGTACATGTTGATTAGGATCTTACATTAATTAAGTGTATTGCAAGTTAGTCTATTCAAGAAGACGAGCAGTCTATTCAGCACTATTCTAAATATCTAATTTACTTTGGCCACATCTCGAATCACTTTCACCAAAGTTTATAGTCAACAGTTCCAGCAAACCACGGCAATCCGTTAAAGGCTAATAAAACCAATATTTCCCTACTTTATGATTTGTAAACTCGACTCGAGACTAACTACAACAGTTCATACCAACTAGTTATAAATCTATGCTTCTCTTGACCCGGAAACCTTGTTCACTGCTCAGAAAATAAGTCCAATATATTTTTGAAGCATTCTCATACGAAACGAAACCGGTCGTTGCGTTGTTCAGATTTGGCCGGAGTGATAAACAGTTGGCTCTGTTTTTTTGGAATATTAATTTTTATTGGAAGCTATCCTCGGGACCTTGTAAATGCAGATCTTCCCACATAACTACGGGAAACATTTTCGTTATTAATAAGACGAATTTTTTTCTCGATCATGTTTTTATCATATTGTTGATGTGTATATGAAACTGTATTTTTATTACTGTTCTATTCTTTAACCGTAGTTATAAAACTTGAAAATACTAATTTACCAGATTTTTTTAAGTATGGATAACGTTTCCAAAAATATGTACGACTCGGTGTATCTACATCAGAAAGAACAAAAATCAACAATGACACGTAGGATAGATTTCTACAATGTCTTCCAGACATTTTTATTGCTCTATACATCACAAACGTTTGATACCTGAGCGTTTGCAAACGTTTTATTTTACAATAATACAAGCCAGCACATCGGTAGTTTTATCGTTTATTCGTTGAACACCATAAGTCACGAAAGACACATTCATGACACGAAATGTTATTCTTTACCCGATGCGCGATGGTTTATCATGAAATTCAATAGTATAACAACTGAATATTATACCTGCGATACGTTAAAGTTGAAGCGTCGTCGAGCTTAGAATTCAGTAAGTAGTGTGAGGCTCACACTTGGGTTCGATACCAACCTCGGGACAATTTTCGTTTGATATGCAGATATTTCAGTTCCGAGTGTCCTGGATATTTTCTCTAATTATCTATGCTGTGTATTGAAAAAAGTCTATCAATTATCTATACATACCAATAAGTATGTATAGATAAGAAAATAGAATAGATCTATTTTCTTGTTCCCTGGGCGAGTTCCAAAAAGCTTCGATATATATTTTATGTAACCAGTAGTAGTAGTAGAGTTAATCCTCATTATCACAGTAATTTTTAATTTAAATTTGTCATCTTTAATTTAATTTTTATGTAATGTTGTTTTATTGTATATTGAAAAGGATATGATTTGTTATCTATAATTTTATGTGTGACTTCTAATTTATGATTATGTAATGTAAATTAAATTTGTCATCTTTAATGTAATTTTTATGTAATGTTGTTTTATTGTATATTGAAAAGGATATGATTTGTTATCTATAATTTTATGTGTGACTTCTAATTTATGATTATGTAATGTAAATTTAATTAAGGTTGACTCTATGATTTTGTGTTATGTTTGTGTAATATTATGTAATGCTATTTAAGGTTAAATTTTGTACTCTATTGCATTGAGTGTTCCCGTCAAAATAGATGTACGTTTGTAAATAAATAAATAAATAAATAAATAAGTAAAGCTCTGGTTTGCTTGGGTCCCAATAATGCTGTGTAAATTGTCCAGGATTATTAACATTTATATGTATCTTGTAAAAATTAGTATGTAGGTACCTTGTATTAATAGAAATATACCAAAAAAAGGAAGAAGCACAAATAAAGACTTCCTTTATTATTCACAATAATTATTATTTTATAATAATTTACGAAGTTCATGTTCTTTTTCTTTCTCTCAATACTCTTTTATTGCATTCTATTTTAGGATGTAAAAAGGTTTATTGTATGTAATTATTATTAACAAACTAGGTATTTAATAATAATTAGTATATTGATACTAATTGAATGATAAAACATAGACCCTGCTGGGTATAAAAAAAATATGGAGAGGGAGGAGGACGTCATTGCCTAGCTACTTGTCACCTAGCCTGACAAGCCTAGGAAGAAATGAGAGAAATAAAAGAGATAATTGTTCAGAGAGAAATTTAATTAAGAATAAGAGACAGGGTTCGTGGGTCAGCCGGGTCAAATTTCACTAGCTTTGCGTTAGATTCGGTAACCCTACTCCCCTCCGCGGCACTCCCATACTTAGCGCCGTCCAGGTCTTCCCGATCCTGCGTAGCTGGTCCTGGAAGAGTGCGCAGAGATAGGCGCGTCCAGCCGTCGCACCGGGTCCTCCGAAACGAGCGTAGGGAGTAGGCGCTCAGTTGTATCCGCTGCCACAGCGGTGTGCGGTTCCGATTTTCAAGAACCAGGGATTCTAGGTCGTAAGGTGTTCCTGGAATTCCAGAACCAGGTATAAGGATACGCCAGCGTAAGGGTTTGCAGGGGAAGCCCAAGGATTGTACAGTATCCCGAATAGACTTAAAGCTTCCCCAAGGCAGAAAAAAATAAGAGGCGGCGTTTACAAGATATAAGCTAAAGAAAGTTTGGTTCGCTTCTAGGTTTAAAATTACCGTTAAATAAATATGCACAACTTACCCAAGATTGGGAACACACAAGCACTGACTTTATTTACTAAAATTTCGTATCTGTCGTTTAAATATTCGTCGCAATAATGCTCACATCAATCACATCTATGAGTACTTCACTTGCCTGTGCAAATACAATTAAGCATCATCATTCCACTAGAACGTTATTGCAATAACCGAAATTACGAACAATATTTTTGATTTTCAGCAGCTTTCAGAATTAATCTCAGCGAAATTCGCATTCAACTCATTAGCTTTGCACAAAGAACGGAATATCGGAAATTATAGCGTTTTCCTGTTTCAGAACTACGCAAAACAATATTTTTTATTGATTTTGCTCAGGTGCTGTATAATTTACTTTTATACAAAGGGTCGTTCGTGGACCTTTGTCTATGGTGACATAAAATAATGTACTTAGAAGAAAAAATGTTTAAATAAAATACATGGTAGCTACCAATTATTTTATATATTTTACCTAGCTTTTTATTTATTTATTTATCATCTTAAAAATTATATTTCAAAGAAACTTATAATAATAATACTATGTAAACCACAGAGGTTTGTAAGGAAGTGCTATTAGCGAGTCAGCCGAGTAACTATCCGATAGTTAGCGTAGTGTGGTTAGTAGGTTCTAAAGTATAGGTAAAGTAGGTAGAACGTAGTAGGTACTAATTATTACAATGCGATATAACTATTCTGAAAGTTACGTTCTTAATTTGGAATTAGGTATGTGTTATAGGTTATTATATTTTTAATTTATGTAATTTATAAGTTCTTCCTTTTTTATCTACTATCTGTTTATGGAAAGGGTTCATTAAGTCATGTCTTGTAAGCCTAAAAATTTTATAATAACTCTGTCCCATTGTACGTATTAACAACTTATTGCAGATAATTCATATTTTTAGTTATTCGCATAACATATTGGCCGCTCATTGGCAACACAATTCCGATAATAATAATCGAAAATTTCGGATCTAGGTTATATTTTAGCATGATTTTTGCCAATATTAATCCTTTCGTTTTTCTCTACAGCAACTCCTTGCTCAGATATTGATATTTTAAGCACACTTTAAAATGAATCGAGTGGATGTTATGGTTATTAATAATTCTTTAAGCAATTCAGTAACGAGTGTTTCAGAGGTTATCCTGGTAAACATCAACGGAAGGAGGTCATGGTTCGTATCGAATAACTCATGTTTTAATAAACATCATTGGCCAATACCTTACAGTTCATTTTTTCAGCGTTATATATTTTTTACATAGTTAAATAGCCTTATTCTATAATGTGATTAGAAAGATTGTGAAGGGTCGCTATCTTTACTCAATGGTTTATGGAACGCTATGGCATCTACTCAGAAACAATGGCCTCTACTCAAAAACAATGGCAACTACTCAAACTTTCAACGTCTTTTTATGTCACTTGCAGCTCTTCAACAATAAATGAGACCGTAACAGGTTGCGCACAAAGACATGAGGACATCTCCAGCTTTTACGAGTTTCAAGATGAAACCCAGCTGAGCCAAGTACTAAAATATAAATTATTATAAAACTTTGAAACACAAGCTTCAATCATATTCGGGTCAAGGTAAGTCTGAGGGGTCAAGACGAGTTTGACTTTAGCTATTAAGTTCAGAGATTTGTGTCCCCTAATCTGTCGTCCGAAGTCCGAACATGGGTTTTAGCGATTGAATATTTTATAAGGTCATATTAGAAATCTATATTTCATATCTATCTTGTTCGATAAATCCAGGACCAGTTTCCATGAAGCAGCCGGGTGTGGCACAATGCTGGAGTGCGAGCCCGGGAACGTGTTGCAAAGCGGAATGGTTATGTACTTATTTAGATTTCAGAGCTTACAATTTATATTAGCTTTCGCAACAAACCAGCCTCCATATTTGCGTTCGAGTTGGAATGAGCAATTTTTTATTTGCGATTTCATAAATATTGATACGAGAGTGCGGGAGACTTTCTTGGTATTTATTTTTGTATAAGTCGAATCCGGTTGGCTGCGGTTTTATTCGCTCGCAAAAATTACGCTCATTTATAATTCGCAAAACCTAGATGTAAACCAAAATTGTTTGTCTAGTACCTAAGCATAAAGGTTTATTTTAAGAAAATTTGCTTCTAATAAATGGAAAGTTATTATTATCTGCCCATCAAAGATACCGGCCTGTAGGCCAAGCACGGCGACTGTTCTCTAGGGTAGAATAGAGAATAATGACATCGCATCGCCATACATTGCGTGCATTATTGAAGTAAGAAGAAATTAATTTCTAATATATTACGCATTCGATGACAAACTGACGTAATTTTTGTCTATTCTACCTTAGACAAGAAAGCCCGTGCTTGCCCTACAGGGTATTTATAAATAAAAATATGTTTGCAGATAAATTTATTCCGCCGCGTGTCTCACTGGTATTGTAACTTTGTTAAGTAAAAATATTATCATTTTATTATTTCAACTATTACCAGTTTAATGTTTTACGTAAAATTTTTGTTTAAGAGTAAATGTAAGAAACTTTTAGAAAAAGTTTTGTGTTATTCCTTGTTTTCAGTTTTCTAGAACTTGTAATACGGGTAATATTACAAGTTCGGTTTAGTAAATGCTGATGTACAAATTATTGTCCAGTGCTATTACTTAATGGCCATAGCTGTGACTAGATTCAACCTAAATTAATAATCTTCTTTTTTAGTAGGCACAAGAATGTCTACAATGCGATCTGCAATCGATCGGGATTATTAGCGTGAGCATTATTCTTTGTTATCTTTTCCCGTAGCATCAATAAACAAATGGATCGTAGATTTGTAGCGTGTATATTTAGTACCAAAGCTGCTCCGTGGGCCATTAAAGTACATTAGAACTGGAATTATTGCCTATCTCAAAATTTTATTGCTCAGTTACACATCTCGTTGGTACGTGACCGCAAATATTAAAATTCTTGGGCTACGTAGAGTTAATAAAATAAAGTACTACCATTAACATCAGATTTACAAACTACACATGATACATATCTAAAAATATTTATGGAATTCAATATCAAGAAGGTATTAAAATCTCAACAGAAGACAAAACAATTATTAATATTATCTAGCTATCAATGATACTGTGTCTGCATAATTATATTACATATCTTTAAACTGTATACCCGAATAACAAATAAAAAAAACCTGTATAATTATGTATATTTAAACTGTAGAAACATGGGGAAAATAGGTAAATACCCGATACTGTTTGTTTAATATTAAGAAGTAGTACCTATATTTATTTTTATCGGTTCCACACCATAGCAGAAGAAAGATATCGCAAGTGATTAAATTTTACAATTTCTGGCGTAGGCGTACGGCTACCGTACGGCTACCGGATCGATCCATACCGCTTACTGTGCTCTTAAATCTGCGAGATTCATCCAGTTGTTCAAACTGTTGGTATGTTCCACGTATCTTGAGCTTTTTCAGAATATAGACATTATATTTTGAGACCTGGTGGACTCAGACAAGTGTTAGCTAGCTAACATCTAGTGCTAGCTTTGTTTGACGTGCACATTCGGTAAAAGATTTATGCATAAAAAGATAGCTAGATGTATGTAGCTACACTAAGTGTATAGGGTACTTAAGTGATAGGACGATGAGGTGGAGAACGATGATCGTCTATATTGATGGTAACCGCTAACTGCTCCGATTAATAAAATATCGTATCGAGATAATTATGATCGAAACACGATTGCTTAGAAACCTTGAAATCTGAGTACCAAATCAAATCATAAATTGAGCTGTTTGG
Organism: Eupithecia pulchellata; assembly: GCA_963931895.1. NCBI lineage: Eukaryota > Metazoa > Arthropoda > Insecta > Lepidoptera > Geometridae > Eupithecia > Eupithecia pulchellata. Next base: position 4,080,997 of record OZ007529.1, on the reverse strand, counting down.
CTTTACCTGTGCTACCGACACATTCATTCTGCATAAATAATTCCAGCCTCCCGACGGAAAACATGGCCCGACAGCCGACCAACTCGTGCTATAATAAACCAAAAAACAGACAAGGTTGCCAATATCTCTTGACTTACCCTTGTAGGATTCAAATTAGTTAATATGAACTAAATAACCGTCAAAACCTGGTTCACGAACTCAGATCCACTAAAAATGGTCCGTTGATCGAAAACTGTGGTCGAATCAGCTCTAAAATAAATTGAATTCCAAAACATTAACTGTAATTGATGATACTAACTTAAAGTATAAGAATTAAAGTATCCCGAAAATATATTTAAGATGGGACTTAAACCTCTTCTAGCTAACTTAGAATATTGGAACCACTTGTATCATCCTGACCATGCCACACCCTCTCAAGGTAACCAATATCTTAAGATTTAACCCTAAATAACGGATCACCTTAACATGATTCAGAATTATCAACACGGCCTAAATAACCATTAATAACTGGTGTTCCTCCCGATATACAGGGTGCTTTCGGAGAAATATGAACACTTTGTCGGACGCCAGTACCGGACATGTAACCTAGTTTCGAGAGATTCATAAAATGGCTGTTAACCTTCCAAGAACGGTAGGTATGACATTTGGGGATGTTAGCGATAAAAACATATTGGTCGCATCAAATTGAAACAGCTCGTTTCAGACATGGTACATAAAATAACTCTCACTTTGCTATAGTTTTGGTATTGCCAAAACTATGACTTGTCTACTTGTAATTTATTAGAACTGTAACAATAATACCAACTCAAAAAAACTACAAAAATCTACTAGGTATCGCATCATATGCCTGCTTTTTCATCGAACAAGATAATAAAGAAATTATATTTTGAAACAGCTACAAAAGACCCTTACAATAAATTTCAAACCAAACAAAATGTTGGAATCCGAATCTGTGAACCAAGTAAAGCGAAATAGAAATATCTCGCCCAGGAAAAATATGACAAAGCTTATGATAATGTACAAAATATTTATCTCCTGCGATACTGGGACCCACGTTATGTATGTATCCCAAACATAATGTTATTCTTAGATTACATTATAGGCTTCTTTGAATAAGGTGGCCTTGATTTTATTTAGATGCCTACAAGGCGTGTCACATCCAAAGATTATCTCTATTCTATCAATATAAACAAGAAATTAAGAATCTCATAACGTCTGGAAAGCAAGCATATTAGGACACAATCCTCCTTTCCCGATTTTTCAAGCTTTTTTGTTAAGCTAAAATAAAAATGGACCAGTAGGCCAAGCACGGGGATTGTTCTCTAGGGTAGAATAGTTTGTCTATTCTACTAATGGCATCGCATCGCCATACATCTATACTAATATTATAAAGAGGAAAGATTTGATTGTTTGTATGTTTGTTTGTTTGTTTGTTTGAATTGAATAGGCTCCGAAACTACTGGACCGAGTTAAAAAATTCTTTCACCATTAGAATCCTTAATTTTCCGTGATGAACATAGGCTATATAATATTTTCAAAAAAGTTAGGGATCCGCATGAAAAATTCAATAATTGAACCGTGGGCTGTATATTCAACCTCTTTTTCTATTATGGCGCGTCAGAATAGAAAAAGAGGTTGTATAGCGCACGGTGCTTGCTTTTTCTCTACGGCCAGTGTCAGTTGGTACGGTCAATGTCGAGTCAATGTCAAAAACCCCAATGCTGTTAAAAAAAGTAAAGATCCGTATGAAAACTGTGAAACCCATCGTTTTAGTGTGTATAATTTCTGAAATTTTTGTTTAATACCCGTGCGAAGCCGGGGCGGGCCGCTAGTTGCGTATATGATTGAAGTTGAAGAAAACAAAGTGACGTAATTTTTCTCTATTCTACCTTAGACAAGAAAGCCCGTGCTTGCCCTGCAGATAGCACTGCCATTTCTGTTTATAAAATAACTTTTACAAATCTCCTGTTGAGAAAGGAGTTAGAGTTGGTAGGCCAGTGGTTGTTGAATGACACACACGATCAAGATCAGAGGTTTATTTATTTTTAAGATAGAAGGAGCGATATGCACAGAGCATAGTTCACAGCAGAAGATATAATAAATAACGAGAGGAAAGAAATACAGCGTGAGCGAGGCGACAGATTAGATTTATATAAAAGACATCCATTAATTTACTTTAGTTGTTCATTTACGTAGAAATACCCTAGTAAAGTAGTTCAGCATCAAAATTACCACAATAGAATAGAAACTTAATCGCGACAAGGGATCTCGGGCCCCGTCTATGTCTAATCTCCAGTGAATGTTGGAGGATAGCCAAAACACAGATTAGCACTTCCTAAAGAAAAACCTTTGTAACCGCTATAACTTGTAATCCGATTACACAGTTGAGTTTAACTTGGATATTGTGAACTTTACCGTAAATCTGGAGATATCGAATTTGAAATTGTGTGAAGGCAGATAGATGGATTTAAATTACTCTTTGATTTTAACTGTATTGGTTTTTGTTTTTATGCTTCCATGCATTTAACACGAGGTGAGTATGGCCGTGCTCTAAATTACAATAAGGGTTTGTAAGTTTTTTCTTTACCATCCGATCCTAGTCTGATTTAATTAACTTTACTTCAACTTTAATCATCCCTTTTATCCCCTAAGATTTTATGAAACTAGAATGTATCATGTGTAGAATGTAAGTGAAAGCATGCAGTATATTTATAGCAAGAACTAAACGCGCCCTGACCAATTCTCTTTATAAAAGGACCTAATTTGATCCGCCCTTGGAATTTTACCTTTCAAAAGGCCCAATTTTGAACAGAAAGTAGATTTAGCAGAAAGCAACAAGTACGGGACGAAAGGCTTTGTTAACTCGCAAAGATTATTCAATTAAACCACTATTCGCCCGGAAACTTTAGCTTTTCTCCTTGGTTCGGGCTTTTACGGCTAAAGCTAATTGTCGACAATTATAAACTGGATTGCCCTTTATAACTTTAATTACTTATTTTAGTTACGTAACCTATCAATTTTTTTTTAGAAAATTTTACTAAGGTTTTTACGGTTTGTTCTAATAGAAGTTTAATTATTATTTGATTTCAATTATGTAACAATTTAAAACATTAAAAATATTATAAAAATAATTAAATTAATTTACCTTCCACTCGTAGAAATCAGGAACAAAAATCAAGAAGGAAACAGAAAAATATCACCATGCACTATTCGAAGCAACACTGAAAGTCCACTGATTCGTACGAGACGAGCGGCTTGGGCGGGCGCTGCGTTTGCACTGCCGCCGCCCGCCCTCCCTCAGCATACCTGTTACAGGTATCCCAGACTAAGTAGCTATTGATGGACAAATCCGATTGATTTTCTCGCATTACCTTATGTTCGGGTAAATTCAATTACTGTTGGGATGATTACGGCCCGCGTTTATAAGTAGATTAGTTTATTTCTTTTCGATTGAGGGTTATTAGCTATTTTGAAATCGTTTTGCTATTACGTTTTTGTAAGGAGCTTTCGCATAGGTAGATTGAAAAATTAAGTGATTAATTTACAAATATAATATACCTCTATAAATATTGAACCTTCTGACAAAGAGAAGCTTTGCGACAGATGTAGCTCAAAGCCATGCTGTAAAAAAAGCTAAATACCATGTTTCACATTTTTAGAAAATTCCTCACCGAGCATAGTACGTAAAGGAAGGCATCTAAGAAAAGTGAAGAAAAGTGACATCACACATTCTTGCACTCGGTAAGTGGCTCTCTGGGAATAGCGGGGATTTTCTTTGCACCTACAGTCATAAATGTTTGCCAAGAAACAGGGCAATCATTTGAAGCCATAAAACACAAAGATGATATGCTTTTGCCTTTTTCGTTATTTTCCATGTACCTACATCATTTGTTGATTTACAGTAAGATCGAATGAATGAAAGTTCATAGATTTGCCAATTGATGTTTAAAATTGATCTAAAGAGATAATATTCCAGTTGATTAATTATATTTACATAAATTAAATATAAATTAAATATATATGTAATATAAAATGAATTGATGATAGATCTAAAGATTAATTTTCAAGATACCAATTGTGCAATTCTGTTCCTCCCGTGGCTGGCCGTCAAATAAACAATTTGTCTACTACACTTTTTATCGAGTTGAAAAAAAAACGTTCAATATACGGTCCTTATTCATTTACCGTTATCGCTTTTGTTTTTGTTCTCACAGTGTGAAAGCCGAGTTTAAGCCTGACACTCAATTTCCTGCGATAAAAAGTAGATCTGTAACAAAAAGTTCATAGGGAGAGGCGATAAAAATAGTTTGACACTCCATACTCCAGTCTCTATGGAATAAAGTTTTCCACGGCTGAAATGCAAATCCAATGAATATTCAGTAACAGATTAGAATTTAATCAGCGGCAATCGATTTAGTTTTTTACGACTGTTTCAATCTCTTTGCTTTGAGGTTCAATTGTTTTAAATGGGAGTTTTAGCACCTGCATAATTCATACAGTCGTTTGACGAAGGCATATCGAGGGGACAATCTTGGAGGGCAAGGGCTGGGGGACCGAATTGTATACATCCACCGCCTTTGTAACTCACTCCATGTTTTTCAGTGTTGACGTACGGTTGGTGGATTTTTTAAATACTTTTTTTGACCCAATCCAGGGCATCCAAAATGGCTTACATTTTTTAAGGAATATTTGACTCATTGTTCTCCTTTTCGATTAACTCGAGGGCGTAGATTACGAATGTGGTGTTTTTGAAATACAAGATGACCTGTTTTTTTTTATTTAAATCTTTACTAGAATGGGTGTGGTATCGTTTCGACTGACACGATTATACTGTGCATTTTCAAATCCTAGAGTGCGGATGATTTTTAACCTCAAAGTTTTTAACAATGTTAAACACCCTGAATAAACACTTTTTTAAATAAATGATCTTTATTACCAGAGGATATACCTACAACCAAAGAATAAAAAAGAATTTACTTGATTCTAAATATGTACGTGACAACCCTGATATCGTTGCGTTACGTGTCGGCATTTACCGCGATATCAAAGGCGCCGGCCTAATACATGTTATAATTAAACTGTGGCTCTGGTATTCTTTGAGTTTTTTTTTGAAATGATAATAAAGATTGGAGGTTAGAGTTTTTTCTAATTGTATAACTTTCCACAAAATGTCACTCAATAAATTTTCACTGTAAACCATCAAACTCGTAACTCACAAACAGAGGTTTTCCCTCAGAATACTACGCCTTTCGCCCCAGATATATTAAAACTCTGAAATGGAAAAAATATTCTCATTCAACAAGTTATTCAAGAGGAAAATTGGAGAGAAAAGTTGGACACATTAATATCTCTTTGTAAAGGGTGTTCACATTCTCTGGGTCGACCAACGGGGCTGAAAAGAGTTAGTGCCGTTTTTTTGAGCAACTGCCTTTTTATTAATATATCTTGGTGTCTAACCGTGTTTCATTTGGTAGAAGCAGATGGCACGCAGGTGAAATATTACGCAATTTGGAACCACGGCGGTGTTGTTTTGGGTTCTGTATTTTGTGTAGGTATTTAATAATAGCAGGAATATCATGTCTACATTGTTTCTTAAGTTATTTCACAGGAATTCATTCATTAGTTGCTAGAAAATATAAACTTTCAGAAAAAACTCGCAAACTAAGATTAAAAACAACAAAGATGTCCATGCTCCTCACTCAAATTTGATAAAAAGTATCTTGTTTAGCCGTGATTCAGAAGTTTAATAGACCTGTTATGTTTCTTTTATGAAAAAATAACGAAAGGGCAGACAGGGATAAGGGTCCAAGGTTACTTCTAATATAAGATCTAAGACTTTGTTGAGGACATGTGAAGTTAAGTTTATGAGACGTGGGTTAAGAAAATGTCAATAACTTTTTCAATATGGATAAGCCGCTAGTTGAAAGCTTAGGCACGAACTTTGAAGCTTGGATCAAACTTGAGTTTAAGCACACAGTAAACTTGATGACCTTTTTAGATGACATTAAAAGCATGGAGTCATATTTTCATCAAATAATTTTAAATAAATTCGCTTGACAAGCGAGGTGATTACTGATTACGGTAAAACATTTTTTTTAAGCCTGTGGGCCTAATGCTGATCCATTGGATTATTTTTTTTACCTACTTACAACGAGGAAAAAATCAATATGTTCTGTTATTCCATCGGTCAGTTAATTTCACATTAAAAATCCCTTTTTTTGTCCAGGTATTATTATTGCAAGGCGTCTCTACAACAATCCAGTCGAATGACCACGTCGTTGACAGAAAATTGCTTATGTTGATGTATTTTCTCCGGGCCCCGGAGGCTGATCCCATTGGTCGACTTGATGTTTGGGTGACAGATTGCTTGCAAAGCCTTTGATGGAGTACCTTCTGTCTCATTTTAAGCCTTCCTATGATGCTCATACATCTATCTAAGTTGAAATAGCGTAGGTATTTTATTTAGAATTCTAAACTAGGTATATATTTTATCTATCGCTAGTAATTTCAGATAAGTTATTTCTATAATGAATATTATTTTTGAAATGGCTTTATTTTGTTGTATTCTAAAATAAATAAATCTCGCGGAATATTAATTGGCAGCAAATTGTACCTACCTGTCGCTGTATTTTTTTTACATAATTGATGCCTGAACCCATAGAGGTACTTTAACAGTATTCGGTAATATAATTATAAGATTTATTTAAAATGAAAAACAATTAAAGCGTTAGCATTATAATAAAAAAATATACAAAATAAATATATATAATTATAATCTTTTCTGCATAATCTAAATCGAACACCCATACAACCCATATTTACCACGACTTCGGCACAGTAACATGAGCAATGATCACGCAATCACCGAAGTTACGAGTATGTTGGTTAAATGCCTATATCAAATGTGTTTACCCACATTCTAGTGCACTAAAACTACCTAAATGTACTGCGCACATGGTTCGTCTGCCTTAAAACTGGCCACTGTACCAGAAACTCGGCTAGCAAGATAGTTTATATGGAAGCTGTGTATAAAAGTATTTTTGAGCCTGAGGTATACATATATCGCTGATAGATAAGGTAAGTTCGCTTTTTTGTTCAACTTCCGAACTCTATTAACACACTCAAAACCACGGAAGTTTAGCCGGGTAAAACAACATTGCAGTAGCTAGGTATGACGCAGCTAGCTTCAATATTTGAATACTTCGCATAGTTTCATGTTTGTTATATATAAACGCTTTCATCTGCAATGTCGGAGTTTTCTGGAAAAGTGCTTTTGCAGTCAATTGACTGATGGTTTTGTTATTGTTATAGTATGAGGTTATGTTTTTTGCTGGTTAAGAATATGAGAACCAACTAGAAATGTATTTAAAAGGGCACAATCGTTCTTTAGGTCTAACAACTGATTGGAATTAACAACTTAGGTGAGGTTTAAGAGGTTTTTCACTACTGCTGCTCTTCTCTTATGAAATCAAGCGTTAAATCCATTATTATCTGAATTAGATGAACTCATTTTCAACAAACAAACAACTCATTATCAAAATCAAATAAGACTCAACACGAGAAAACAAATGAAGATCGTATTGCCGCGCACCCTTTACTTGTTTTTGATTCAACTTTTTTTTCCTTAGCTTCCGCCATTATTTTTCATATTATGCCATTATCGTGGTTTAATAGAAATATGAATAAAGTAGTAAATTTCAACTGGTAATCCAGTTGAAAGCGATTCTCCCTAGGGTTGAAAAGTACCGCTTTCAACCCGCTCTACAGGCAACTTCGGACCTTCTTTCCGAGTAAGAATAATGAAAAGGTTATTTTTAATACTTAATAAGAAGAAACTATCGTAGTTTGATGAATTCATTATGAATGTAAGTGGGTTAACTACGAACCTATTATATGTTGTAAGAACACCAACGTTTAATAGGTTCGTAGTTAACCCGCTTACATTCATAATGAATAAGAAGAAAGTTTATATTTGGTGTCTTATTTTTCGAAAGTAATTTTGTTCGTTCATACATATCTCAAGGAAAATATTTAATGCAGGTCTATACCTAGATTTAGGTACTTACCTAAAGATGTTTTGAGTCATTCATGGGATGAAGAAGAAAAATCATCTCTCCAATTATTCGCTATTTCTATTAAATATTATGTGTATACCTATCTAGAACATTAAACAAGGTGATTGTTTTCCAAGCAAAGTTGATATAAATGAGAATGAGAACGTCGTAAAACTGGATAGGAAAGTATATCAGTAATAGTATAGTAAATCATAGTATAGTAAAGCTATGGTCGAGATTTCAGAGTTTGCATTGTTGTCTCACTCACATACATTGGGACAATAATTCCATAATGGGAACAAATTTCCCGTGGTGACGTTAATCGCCCCGTATGATGATAATTATTGATAAATTACTGTGATGAATGATGACAAAGGAATACTTATATTAAGCGCTTTTTCATAGCGCTGCCATAAAATGGGCGACTGAAAACAACAATTTTAATAAATTTTGCCATCTCTTAATGGAAAACTCTGCAAGTTAAGAGGAAATAAAATTATAAGTACTTTTATGGCGATCACTGCCTTTCTCCGTTTTTAATTAATTTGTCAGCATTTTTGAAAAACAAAGACTCCAGTAGATATAACTTACCGACTATGCCATGCATGGTAAAGTATATATTCGGTAGGTGGAGATTTAAAAATAGTTTACGAACTCACCAGCTCGCGCCCTCACAACTAACCACAATACCCGGAGATTATTTAACATAGATCTTACTACAATAGGCAATACGTATCGACCATAGTATCTGCCAACTCCGGCGGCAGATACCTAATGAAAGGCTATTAAGAATAGTTTCAAAACAATTGACTGTCGAATTCTACCAGGCATTACACCAAGGGACTATAAACCACTGTCACGTTGCCTTAGTCAATAATTTTATTTCCTCTAAGAGTAAACGTCAAAAATCGGCACAACTGTCCTATCACTTGCTTGTAAGGGGATGGTTGGGGTGTAAAGAAAATAATTATTTCTTATTTCTTACTAATATTAACGCAAACGAAGCTCTGACCGTTTTATGCCCAATTGTCCTTTACGCATGTATTATTAAAGGATTGGTAATAATCGAAACCAGGCAAAATGTGATTCAATGCCAATTTTATCTTAGCACTAGAAACGAAATAAACAAATCCAGTGCAAAAAACACAGATATCCTGTTGATTCTCCACCATTTTAGAATAATACCCCTTTTCACCCAGCCTTTAAATAATCTCTAAATCTAGGGATCCCGGTAACTACATATGCTCTCATTACATGCTTACCCGGCGGCAATGTATTCATGCAGATAAGCGGGGTGTAAACAATGGCCTGTACCACAATGTCCTGTACCACAATGTAAGTAGGTGTGGAGCGATTTAAACAATGATATTACAAAATGTGACTATTTTACCAAAATGCTTGCTGAAAGTAAATATTAGGTAAATAGTTTTCCAACTTCATCATATCATCACCAGCCTATAATAGTCCACTGCTGGACATAGGCCTCCCCTAATGAGCGCCAAAGATGGCATTATCATTTGGGGGTTAATGCCCATAATCCCCACGCTGGGCATGCGGGTTTGGGATCGCAGTTCGGTGGTGTTGTTCTTCAGAGGGCGCTGCTGCCCGCCCCCCGGTGTGTTTCCCTTAGTCGCCTCTTACGACACCCACGGGAAGAGATGAGGTGGTGAAATTCTATGCCGGCACCACACGGCAAACACCCACGGGAAGAGGTGGGTTTTCCAACTTGACTGAGTTCAAATGAGATTTTACAGCAACTAATGGATCGAGTTTGTCAAGTTACTTATACATAATAATATCTTCGTTCGTTAATATCCTCTTTCTTATAAAATCTTAAAGCTTCTGAAGGTCTGAGTGAGAACGAAAAACAAGTATTTTTCGGCGAACTTTATCGTACCCTACTTTTTCATTGTTTTTTTTTACATTTTCCAATTAAGAGGCCTCCTAAATATAACTAAGTTCCTAGTCTGATCCGTCGAGTAATTTAATAGGTACCTCATTTATCATCAATCGCATTAGCCGTTTTGATTTTTGGAAGTAAAACAATAAACGCGCGAAACCTTATCCACCACGCCTCGCGGGAAATTTTAGCAGTACAAGGGCATAGAATAAGAAATAGTTCCTCACCTCCTTAAACGTAATGGCAGACCATAAAGTTAGCAGACTAACTTAAATAGTTGCTAACTTGTTTTAATTCACAGTCTGACTTACGTGAATGGAAGAAGACTGGCCCTTTATTTATTTCTCTACTAGCTAGAGAGCTCTAGAGCCCATTATGTTATTCCAGGACATAAACTATTTGTTTATCAAGTTTCATCAAAATCCGTTTAGTAGTTTTTGCGTGAAAGAGTAACGAACATCCATACTTACAAACTTTCGCGTTTATAATATTAGTAGGATTACCAATCCAAACACATTACACTATATCTTGCTTGCCTAAACCGTGACGTCACAAGGTTTACGTAAGGAATGTATATTATCTCCGGAGTGAGAAATAACCATGCTTAAGTTAGCAGACAATAATGAATAAGGGGGTAAGTTACAAAGGTCAGAATCAGAATTAGAAATATTTTTATTGTTAACTGTTGTACAGAAAAGTTCTTAGGTATAAGGTGTAAACTTTCAACAGCTTATCTAATAGCAGACATACAATACTATAATGCAGTTTTAAATACGTAAGATTTAAGTAGATAGATATACCCATCTATATTGGGTATGCTTTGAGGTTCAAGCATTAGCTTATACATTCCAAAATAAGAAACAATTTACATAATCAAATCGAGGTGCTATTAATAGTCAAAAATTATGCTAGTAATAATGATATTTGACTGTCTTTATTAAGTGAAGAAGACTGATTTTATCCATAAAAATATTTATACTAAGTATAGGTATCTACATTGTTTTTAATGTGTGAAATTAAGAATAAGTAGGTACGTGTGAGTAGAAAGGGTAACTCGAATTAAATGTTTTGGGTCGAACGGAGCAAAGTACCTAGTGGGTAGAAATGATCTTGGTTTGCACTCAAAATCGAGCAAATGTATCTCAGAGCAGCGTTAAAGAAAACATATTTCGCTTTTTGAATTACAAACACTAAAACCTTACGTTTTAGCTTAGGTACGTTTTCTTGTTCTACTTCAAAGCCTTGAATCTTGCAGAGAACGACAGTTCGCAGCTTCAAGGCGTTGAATGTACCCATTACAATGCCCCACACAGCCTCAAGCAGAACTATGACAAAGGCTTGAAGTTGTATGACACTGAATTATAAATCAGCAAGTTTCCGAGGGAAAAGAATACTTGAATAACAAAACGGGTTCACTGAATACATTTCGTAAATATTGCCGTTTACAGCTGAAAGTTTGTTTCGGTGTTGACACGAATATAGCTGTTTTGGAACTCATTAGTGAAGGTCTACGTCACTATATTCGTTGTATACTATAACAAAGTCGCTTCCCGCTGTCTGTCTGTACGTCCCTATGTATGTAAAAGACTTTAAAACTACGCAACGGTATGGTGATTCAAGAGGAAGGTTTATTATAGGTATGTATAGTATAATATGCACCCTTGCAAAACCGGGGCCGGTCGCTAGTGTTTATTAAATTTATCAATTGCAATTGGACATTCAAATATTAATATTGAGCGCCGGGATTTCACTCTAAAAACAGTTGAGTAGAACCACAATTTAAATATTATTATAATTTCGAATAGTGAGTTACATTCTCAAACCAGATCCCAGACGTGTGTGAATATCTCCAAATATATAATTGTATATAATCTGTTTTGATTTAATGAGTTTTGAAATGGTTGCTGTAATCATTTACATAATAGTTTTGCCAGAGTCCACAGTTGATCGGAATGCTGACTGTTATTTGGGACAAAGAATGATTTTTTCAGCAAACGTAGCAATATAGTAAGCAATCTGGGAATTTTACCTTCTGGTGACGGCTTAGATTTTAAGTAAATAGATATACAATCTATACTAATATTATAAAGAGGAAAGATTTGATTGTTTGTATGTTTGTTTGTTTGTTTGTTTGTTTGAATTGAATAGGCTCCGAAACTACTGGACCGAGTTAAAAAATTCTTTCACCATTAGAATCCTTAATTTTCCGTGATGAACATAGGCTATATAATATTTTCAAAAAAGTTAGGGATCCGCATGAAAAATTCAATAATTGAACCGTGGTCTGTATATTCAACCTCTTTTTCTATTATGGCGCGTCAGAATAGAAAAAGAGTTTGTATAGCGCACGGTGCTTGCTTTTTCTCTACGGCCAGTGTCAGTTTTGGAATGTCGAGTCAATGACAAAAACCCCAATGCTGTTAAAAAAAGTAAAGATCCGTATGAAAACTGTGAAACCCATCGTTTTTGTGTGTATAATTTCTGAAATTTTTGTTTAATACCCGTGCGAAGCCGGGGCGGGCCGCTAGTATGTAATAAGCATATACAGTTTGTGATAATTTTATTTATTTAAGTACTGTAGCTTTCTTTGTTAATAAATGCGTCATACCGTACATTGCAATAATTTTTGAGTTGTAAGAGGCTACAAAGAGTCTGGATCTATTATTTTTAAACTTAATTCTCCTAGATATAACTTGCTATCGAAACTTGTTCTTACAATTCGCTCTAACTCTCATTCTATAATAACCAAGTTTGCATTCATAATTATCTCTTCCAAGATCCTGAAGCTGCAATTTAAACTGTTATATAGAGACGTCCTAATTAATTCGAAGTGTGGGAATTCAGTATAAAGCTACATTGAAAGTTCTCGGTTTGCTTTGTCTCACTCGTACTTCGCCTAACGAAGCAACTTTGTCTACGGTATGCAAGTATGCAACGGGATGATATACTCAAGTTGTGACTTTATCTCCGAATTATTTGAAGTATATACTCTGAGGAGGAGTTTATTTATTTGATGGTTTGCCGTTGGTGTTTTGGCGGATAGAGGAACGCGGCAACGTTTTCGGGCTTGTGGTATCACGAATGGATTGCTATCACAAGACATGTAGATACGTTAGTTTGATACACCAAACGAACTTTTCGTATGATATGAACGCAAGTTTGTGGATTGGATTGTGGATTGTTGTCGCCTTCAACTTCAACTTCTCTTTAAATAAACTCTGATAGTTTTGCTTATATGATTTTGTTAAAATAGATGGACAACCCACATAACAACACAACATGTAAAGCACAATGAATAATGCAAAATATAGTACTTAAGTATGCTATATTTTCTTATACAATTATTATTATAGTTTTCGCAACTGCTGTCACTAAATAGTTTTTTGACAAGAAATTAAAACTTATAAAGTGACAGCTATAATAATACAAATGTGTATTTTATAATAACTACATATAATAATCAATGATAGGAATAGGTAGTGCATCCCGGGACTTGTGGACAATGGAATGAGAAATTATTATTTATGTTGTTTGTACTATGTAAAATAATATTTTAAATATACATTCTTAAGATTGATAATTATCAATTCATCTTATCAACGAAGCTAAACTTGCCGCCATATTGGTATTTACGTTTAGACACGGATGAATTTCTCAAATATATACGAACATAATACCTATAAGTGATTTGTAATTTGAGTATAATATTTTCACCAATATCAGCTATTATTTGATTTAAAATTGTATTATTGTACGTTTCTGTTACTATTTTTTTTTTCAAAACACTTAACTGAAACCGGATTCAATCAAAGAAAACACGTTTTCCTATTACTTGTGTAGATAGGTAAATATTTTCAATATAGCTTGTTGCAGGAACCTAGATAAACACTATTTTAATACAGATTAATAAAAAAGCAGATCAGGGTGAAAATATGCTCATAATACAAATAATTTTAGTATTACGTTTGTATAGGAAATTCATCCGTCGCCGGAGCCTCGAAACAATAGGGTATGCATTGTTTCGGCTTCACGAAGGCGGCGATAAGTGACGAAGGGATTTAGAGAGTAACGAAATTCGTTCGTTTTGTGTATTTTATTTATTATTTTTACAATTTTTACAAAATCAACAGCCCTTATCTAGAAAGTTTGAACCTAAATAAAAGATTTACAGTTTTATAAAAGAAACTTATGAAATACCGACCGACAGTCTAACATAAACGATTCCCGATCTTTTTCCCGGAATCTCGCGGCGTGTCCGATAATGTTGATAATGTTGATAATGTTTGAGGTCATTAACCCTTAATTGCACTACCTATTCCTATCTCTTAATAATACACAGATACCGATGTCCAATCCAACGATCCTATCCATGCACGGTAATAAGATCGCGAATTGTCACATATTTTACCTTCTTATTTTGTTAATTGTTTTGACAAGTGCAAAATGTTCTATCTATCTATAACAACAACAACGACAGCAATGGAAAGTGTATAAGAACAAAAATACTCTTCTCGTCCTACTGATTTGGGCACATCAGCTAAAAGAACCTTAAACCTCCAATTTCTACAAAAGGGAAATCAAATTAAGTAGGCAGCTCCACCGTGATCATAAAGTAACAAACAAGGGGATAAACCCATAAACGATGACAAATTAATACTCTCTCTCATTACCGTGATGCTCGTAATCCGAATACGCGCTTAGAGCGCAAATGGTAGGCAACCATGGTCACAACTTATTAATTACCTCTTTATTCATAACAATCCGCTTACTTAAAGCATAGCTATTATAGTGTATTAAGCATATATTTAGTCAACTTGCAGCTTTATCTCAAGCTCTGCTTAACTTGGAGCTTGATGATGTTGTGGTTATATTATAATTTTTTTCTCAATCTATCTTCGTCTAATATGAGAAAAAAGGGAAGAGGAGGAAGATAAAGCTCATAGCGATAAGGCCGCCCATTGTTACACACAATCTGTATTTCTCATTTCCTATCCTGTATTTCCGATTTATTTGGTGTGCAATAAAGGGTATTTTTATTTTATGTTTTAAACAAATATAATGATAATATATAGCTTTATCAAAAAAGATTTTGCCAAATTTTTAAGTTACTAGGGATAAAATAATTTATTCTAGTATTTGATTCTCATCATTTTAATGTGTTTGTCCACTAGTGGAAGAAGTGAAAAATAAGTAACGTACAGCATTTTTATATAAGTACTTAAATGAATGTTATCAGCGAGAATTTACCTAAAGTCCTCAACAGCAGATATTGGTACCGGACCACGGTTCTGAACTAACAGCTTTATATTTCCGTGTCAGTTGGCAGGTACCTAATTATAACTAATCCCGGATTATCTTTCAATGCGAGTCATGTAATGTCACGTGATATCATAACCATTATCATCAGCCAAAGGGCCGCATTTAAGTACCCAATAGTTTTTATCTTATAAGGTCGTGGTTAAGCGGTCCGCTTCGGCTTCGTACGGGTATTTAACAAAAATGTAATTTTTCATATATGGAACCCTAACTTTTTTCAAAGATTTGTATAGCCTATGTTTATAACGGACAATTTAGGTTTCTAAAGGTGAAAGGAGTTGTCAAATCGGTCCAGTAGTTTCAGTGCCTATTCAATTCAAACAAACATACAAACAAATCTAATATAAATATAATCAAATCTTTCCTCTTTATAATAATGTAATTTAAAAAAAAACTAAATCAAATACTAACGAAACGATTGAGCTAACAGCAGACTGTTGCAAACTATCGACGCTAATTGATCCAAATCAATCCCAGTCGGAAGCTTCCCTAAGACCATGAATGAGCCCTCAGGATTAAAGTTCATTTTAATATGCTGGATATTGACAGTGCATTAAAAGCCCTAAGAATAATTAAAACAGTTGCTTCTTTATTCTAATTTTTGTAAGTATTTTATAATAAGTAGATAAATTTTTCCTCCTACATAGGTGATGGAAAAGACACCAGATTCGTTCGCTTTTTACCCAATTTGGACAACGGAGGAAGTTCAATTAAATTGAATGTTTTTTTTACGCTTTTATGTATGTTACTCCGACAATCGTAGACAGATTTGGATGGTTACACTACTCAACAAAAAACATACTTTTTATTTTATCTAAGTTCCTACTATGTGATTATAATTCCTTGTTATTGACCTAATACAAATATGTAAATAGGATTTTTACATAACATCAGATTTTTGAGATAAATGAACTTAGTCAAAAGCATGATTTTCTTGCATAATCAAGTTCACCCGTTAGGTCTCATTGATGCTTTTATTGAAAAGGCGAAGTTTTTTTAGTGTAGCTGACTTTTCTCTTGTAGTGAGATCCTGTAGCTCCTCTAACAAGGCTCCAACAGTAATCTGCGAGCATAGCAGGCTCCATCTTCCTTGGAAACGTGTTTCGATTGCAGCCACATCTTGATGAAAGCGTTCCCCATGTTCATCGTTAACTGATCCCATATTTTCGAGGGAAAAGTCCAAGTGCGAATGAAGGAAATGCAGGTTTAATGACATAATTACATCCCATTTTATGGAAACAGTCCAGCAACAGTTAATTTTTTTGACCAAAGTCAGCAGATTTTGTTGTTACAAAGAAAAAAAAAAATCCACGTCAATAAAAGCATCCCATGCATATCCCATGCTTGTTTTTCAGTAGAATTTGTTTTCAGAGTAGACGTTAAAGACGAATTCTCAAACAGATTTTTTATTTCCTGACCAACGAATACGCCCTCTTTGATTTTTGCCTCACTAAGCTTTGGAAACTTTAGCTTAAGAAATTGTAATGCAGTACCATCTTTATTTAAGCGTTTTACGAATTTTTTTATGATACATATAATATAATAACTTTTTATTTATTGTCTATACATCGGCATACTTAATATTTCGTTTAGATTTTTCAGAAATCTTATTTAATTGTGTTAAACAGAAGTTACAATCCACGGCATGATTTGTTGGTTTAGTCCATACCAGCGGCGGCGTAGCAAATGGCATTTTTTTTACTCTTCCATTGTACCGACCGTTTAAATTCGTATAGCACCTTAGAGAGCACACTTTAGGCATTTTAGGAACCCACGTCTTATCTTGGTTTTGACATCACTGTCAAAATAGGCGAAGTAACACTTTTAATTATATCAGAAAGAGGTTTTTTTCGATTTTGGCGTAAAATTCGTTACAAATGTAACAAAATAAGTTAGGACTGTTAACACACACGCGTGATATTTTCAAGTTTACCAATCAAACTAACGTATAAAGTAAGTTTTGTTGGTAAAATAATCCAAATTTCAAAATACCCGCATTATAAAAATCAAACTTACGTCAAAAACTTAAAATTAATTTTTCTCAGTTTGTAGATGTAAAATCAAACTAAAATGCCTACATATATTTATTATTAGTCAACCTCGATATGAAACAATATAAACCAAATCAGATATTTTTTTAGTGTTGAGTAGTGTTATTTTTTTACATAGGATGATCCCGAAATGGTCCCATAAAAATATCGTTAAGGGTTAGGATTTGCCCCGCAAAAGTTAGAAAATGGTGTACTCACTCGTAAATATTAAGTAATTTGAAGTTGTTTAGTTGTTTTCAAAACAATCTATTTAAAGAAGAGCCAGAAGGAAAAAGGTGTGTCCCTTGACACACATTTTTCCTTGCCATTGATGTCACCAGGGTACCTAACAATGAGCTTTGGCAATTTCTTTATACATTTACCTTCGTGGGTTGGTATTTTACTTCAAACGTTTTATACGGGCCAAGGGCTCGGCAGGGCCGTTTGTAAAACGATCTACTATTACAGCCTTAATCGAAAAGGAGCAATAAAATAAAGGCTTAGTACTCTCACGTGGAGGTCCAACAATAGCAAGTACCCATCACTCACACCCTTTCAATGAAGCTTTGTCCTACGACCTTTCCCCTTTGAAGGTAGTTTACAATTAGACCTGTTCCGGATAAAATCAGCCTTATTACTGACGAATAGAGGTTAGGTTGAAATGAATATTTAATGGCAGGATTAGTTTATGAACTACACGCGCATTAGTTGACTAATTAATGACTGTTGACATATTTAAAGAATATTTATCGGGTATTTATCGCGTACCTTTTGTTTTTTATTTTCCCCTACGTTTCCATCGCGTTGCAGCGATCGTGGTCACGGGGCGACTGGATAATGTTCTGCGAGTTACTGCCAAGAATTGACGGCAGTATCCACGACTACCCTCAATTCGTCTTCTGAATCAGGAATGTCCACGTTCACAGTACGACACACTACACTGACCGTGTCCGAATGCAGTGCAGTCTGTACACGACGCCCGCACTTATTGATCACAGGATTCCACGAGGACGAGAGAGAGAACGTAGGGGAAAATAAAAAACAAAAGGTACGCGATAAATACCCGATAAATATTCTTTAAATATGTCAACAAATCGTGAAAGTTTAAAAAGTTTTAATGACTGTTGTTCCCAACATTATCTATACGACCTTTGAAAACTATTGCCCGTTTAAAATGCTGAAAGGAAAACAAGTCGATAAAATTGGTCGCTACTCCAAAACTAGGTGCTTACTTTTGGGTGTCTACATTATGCATAATTGAAATGGAGATACCGAACCATTGACCTAGAAACTTCTGGTATCCAGTAAATACTTTGGAAAAACCTCCATCAACAATATATCCGTAATAATCGGGAAACTCCGACAATTTCTGCTTATTTATGTTTCTTGTGAAACTAGATAAATATTTTTGTGAGAAGTAAACGAGGAATTCTTCTGAAGTTACCTACAAGTGATGTTATTGTTCAGCCGTGTTTTATTGCCGGTACTTTGTCCCTGGAGTGTTTTATTTCTTTCGTCAGCCTATTGTTTTGTGGATGACGCCCCAAGCTAACAGGTAGCTCGTTTTTTACAGAAATAAACTATGAAGTCAATACTGTCCAAGTTTTAAGCCAGGGAATAGAAGGCTAATACTTAGGTAGTAAGTTGTTCATTAAATATAGAGGTCCCACAGCCATGCCACATGGAGGGAACGTACCGGAATGTTCTTCTTATTTCATGGTTTTCCTTAAGATGCTATCTTTCATGTTAAAAAATAATTGAGCATTTTCATCGGTTTATGTCGTAAAGTTATATAAGGTATGGTTTTTTTCACAATATGGCGAGTTCGATTTACGGTTTAGATATACTATTATTCAAAAACTTTGAATGCAGTCTAAATGGTTTGTAAAATCGAAATGAAGCCTTTTTTCAGTAAAATTTTCTATATACAATATTTATGGTACTTTCCATCCATGCATGGCTGTGGTATAACCATATATTATAGTCCATAGGTGAATTAAAGCTATTCCTTTTGCCAGCCCGCTCTCCTCAACCACATGTATCCCAGTGTCGTTTTGGCGTAAGGGAAAGAACCTGTTTCGGATGACCACGATCTTATTTTGTGTATAAGTTCCCTGATAACATTTGCTTGGAATACAATACGAAGCTGACTGGCTTGTCGAAGCGACATGACGTGTGACCCGACAGCTGGTCAGTATCTGGCGCAGCGCATAACCATCGCCATACAGCGAGGCGATGCAGCCAGCATCTTAGGGACACTCCGACTTGTATTGTTGTAGATAATGATCGCTCCAAATGTACATTATGATTAATAATTAGACTAGTACGAATATTGTAAACCTTTTTGTAAATAAACATTTTTATTATTGTTATTATTGTCAAAGATCAGTAACAGTTGAGCTAGCTGTAGTTAGTTTGTCTGCAGTTAGCTCAATTGTTTCATTTGTAAATACTATTTCTAATATTGGTTCTTTCCTAATTATGTTTAATAGTTATACAAAATGCAAAACTGTAAATGAAAACAATGTAAGGGTTCCATTCATATTCAAATCAACTTGTTCAGTGCCACCGTCTATAGTGTTCCATCCCAAGGTTGCCTGGAAGAGATTACTTATAGCGATAAGACCGCACTTTATACTTCCTCTAATATGTTTGTAATGTTCTCTATTGTATTTTCTTTAATTAAGTGTTTTCTGTATATAACCTATTTCTAAACTTATCCTAATTATCTCTGTTATATTAGTTATACTTCCAAAATTACAAAGCTGTAAATTAAAACAAGGGATCCAGTCACTAAGCGTAACAAAACTATTCGAATGAACTTGTAGATACCCAAGCAGAACTATGTTTCCTCCGACAGAATGCTCCGTTCAGCCGACGCCTGTCAAATAGCATACTTAATGAAGTGAATAATAAATGTTATTTAATCAAAAAGCCACAGGTTCTAGTGATTAATAATTAAACTTTCGAAATTGTGTTGTTTGTAGCGAAAGACTTATTCTCTCAGTTTTCAGACTCGACTGATTGTTTCAGAGGTAATTGTAATTTTAAAGTCAGATGAAAAATTGTCTTTATGAGTACTTTATTGAGCTTCAAAGATTCTACCTTTAAAAAAATTTAGGTGAAGGGGTAATAAAACACGGCTTATTTCTTGTATGATATATCGATACACTAATATTATATAGAGGAAAGATTTGATTATTGCTTTGAATTGAAAAGGCACAGAAACTTTTATTTTTGTAAAATCCTACATTATCCTTGATGAACATAGACTATAGAATAATATCAAAAAAGTTAGAGTTCCGTGTGAAAACTTGAATAATGTAACCCAAAGTGTGTGTAACTTATAACTGATGAAACTTTGTTAAGACCCCGGGACGAATGAATTTTCCATACTACTAAATATTAAACCATTCTAATACAAATAATTAGCACATCACAGTAAAAATATTCTCAAATTAAAAATCATTTTGGTTATTAATTTGAGAATGATCTTTGGGAAATTCATCCGTCGCCGGAGCCTTAAATAGGCTGCGAAGAACAAAGGTATAGAATAGGTTAGTTAAAAAAAAAAATAATCTGATATTAGAAGATCCTAGTTCTTCCAAAAATCCTATCAAACTGCACGTTTATCAATCGCATCAATGGTCGAACACGAAAGCACTAATTATTTTAGAACGGCGGCGCGAAGTTGTAAAATATTCAAAAGAAGATATAGGGAAGATACTTTCACATATTCCTGCATGAAGGTCAAGGTGAGATGCGTAAACAAGTCGTTCAGGAACTGTAATAACTCTTTTACGGCTAAAATTCCCGTAAAAGGAAAGTTAAATGTGTAAGCGAGCGGTGCTGTTCATATTCAGTTGAGGTCCTAAATTTATACTCATTTTATATAGTTCATAATTTGAACAAAATAAAGAGACTAAACTAGCCAGATCAAATCTAAAAAAAACAAATAATTTAACGAAGTGTGTAGTAAGAAGTAGTAGTATTGTTTTCTTTTCAGGCATTAGGGGGATTCCTCGACGCAAATTTGCGCCAACGCTTTATAAGTTTATAGGTTTTCTTCCCTCTCGCTGTCTCATAATAATAATAACAATGGTGCTCGCTGATGTCACCATACCACATGATGGGAACCTCGTTAAAGCTGAGAAAGATAAACTCAGAAGGCGGTACTGCTAGACTCTGCGTGTATCGTCAGGAAGTTCCTCTCTTTGCAACCTGAGCCTAGCTTCGCGGTGGGTGATCCAAGATGAGATAATGGTGAGATAATGCTGGACAATCCATACAGCATTATGTAGCCCCAAGCTAAGCAGAGCTTTTGTTATGGGTACTAGATAACTGATACACATAATATAGATATTTTTTATTATACATAGAAAACTACCAAAACGCTCATGACTGCCATAATGTAGATATAAATGCAAGACAATATCCGTTTATATCTAATAAACTCTACTTTCGTTCATTACCATCGCACACTATAATATACTTTCCAACAAAGATTATTTTTGACGATTGCCCTCACCTGAACACCGTTAATAAAAACAGTGAGGTGCTTTATTTTCCTTGTAATTTATTCTAAATCAATAGCTATTATTTAACCAGAGCACAGCTGCCATAGGCATTACTATTCTAGTGTATGTTCCTGTGTCCTGTGTTAGTGAGTAGAGTAACTACGGATGTCCATACGAGTAATAAGAGCCTTTCCGGTTATACTAGCAACTGGTTTCCGCTATGCCAGAAAGGTCTGATGTGCTATGATTATTCTTTAAGGCCTTGCGTGAAAAAGGGCAAAAATTCTTTAATAACAAATAAAATTACAATGATCTAACTAAATAAAAACTTGTAGGTATTTACAATTAAAACAATTGAGCTAACTGCAGACTGTTGCGAACAAACTACAGGTAGCTCAACTGATCCATATTAATACCAGTTGGAAGTGTACCCAAGATGCTGGCTGCATTGCCACGTTGTATAGCAATGATGCGCTGCGCCAGATATTGACCAGCTCTCAGGTCACACGTCGCTTCGACCAGACGCTCAGATAATTTTTTGAAGACTCGGTGAGCCTCGTTACCCCTCGGACCTAGGGTCTCGACTCCAAGGGGAGCAAATTTGTAGGCTCTGTCGAGACCTGCATATTAATTAGGCCTTGCCAATGTAGACCAGGGTCGAAAATTTTATAATGTAAACACCGCGCGTTAATATTTATACATAACTATAGACAGTTTCTACGAAAAATATCAAATTAAAAACAAACATAATGAAACATGAGTTAGTTGATACCTAGGTAAGAAGGTAAATAGTGATGGTTCTAAACTATGTACCTAATGCTCTTTAAATTTCTATTTAATTTATTCTGTTCGATAATATTAGGTCCTTACATATGAAATTGGCGTTTTGTATGGGAGGAACAAAAAGTCGAATATTTTTTAATATAATATATTTAATTAATCAAAGTATGAACCATTATTTTCTATGCACTTTTGCCATCTTATAGGTAGTTCATTGATCCGTTTACTAAAAAAACCAGTCGGACGGGAATCAATAAAATCTTTGAAGGCGATTTGGACTGCCCCATCGGAGTTGAATTTTTTCCCTTGCAAGAAGTTATCCAAATTTCGAAAAAAATGGTAATCTGTTGGAGCAAGGTCCGGGGAGTACGGAGGATGTCTTAGACTTTCCAATTGAAGCTCTTCTAATTTAGTAGCCGTCTGTTGCGCAGTGTGTGGTCTAGCGTTGTCGTGAAGCAGCAGTGGCGTGGAGCGATTGACCAGCCTAGGTTGTTTAGCCGCTAGCTTTTCCATCATGGTTTGCAATTGCTGACAATAGACATCAGCCGTAATAGTCTGGCCAGATTTGAGAAAACTGTAATGAACAATACCGGCACTAGTCCACCAAACGCTTACAAGTAACTTTTTTGGGGTTAATTTTCGCTTGGGGCAGGATTTGGCTGGCTGGCCAGGATCCAACCATTGCGCTGAGCGCTTCCGATTATCGTAAAGAACCCATTTTTCATCACAGGTAATGATTCGGTTTAAAATACCTTCATTATTGTGCCGGTTTAGTAATGTAACGCAGCAGTCGACGCGCGTTTGCCGGTTTGCTTCAGTCAATTCGTGAGGTACCCACCTTTCAAGCTTTTTAATCTTCCCAATTTGCTTCAAGTGAATTAAAACAGTTTTATCACTAACACCGCAGCCTGCAGCTAACTCGGACGTGGTTTGCGATGGATCCGCTTCCAAAGAGGAGAAATTTGTGATTAAAGTGGCCAGTACGAAAAACGCCAATTTCATATGTAAGGACCTAATATAAATGAACTACCTTCCTACAACGAGTCTGTGCATTGATGGAGGTTTGTTAGAAATGTAAAAAAAAAAATCACTGAGATGACGTTAAATTATCCCGTCATATATTTTAGAGTTATGTTATGAATTATATGGATAAGTATAAAAAAAAACATAAAATTAAAATATTTGATAGAGTTTCTAATACGAAAATATTTTTTTTTCCATCCTCTTCGACAATCTTTGATCTTGATCCGCCGGAGGTTGCGGATGCGATTCCCGGCTCGGGACAAAACTATATACGATCTACAGATATAGTTCAGGGTGTTCTGGTCCTTTAATAATGTAATAGTAATAATAATCTACCAGTGATTAATTTAATATATTTTATTAAGTGGTATATCAGTCGTCTAGTACTACCTACCCATAACACAATACATGCTTAACTTGGAGCTAGATGATGATGTGAGAACTGTTCAGCATTTTCTATTTATTTTTGTACCTATGGATGTTGACACGAAGCTGCAGGGAATAGGGATCGGTCTAATCCTATTTGTTTGTCTGGCTCTAGTATTAATTGAAAACAAACAATGGATATCGAATCATTCTATACGTGATATTTTTTAGATTCATGTTTGCTCAAATTATTTTGTAAAACGTTATTTATTTAAATTTTTCTAGTTTATCTAATTTGTTAGATGTGTGTATCGAATTTGTTAGTGTTAATAACATCTGTCGAACAATCTAGAGTAGAATAACCTAGTTCTTGATGTATCATCTATCTTTCTCACCCAAGATTTCCTTTCAAATAATGCTAGAAAGCGGTCAAAGATTGAATGAGCTAAGGACTGAGCTACGATGATACCTACAGTTTATTGAACACTAGCTTTCCAACCCAGCTTAGCACAGGTATTTAAGAAAACATTAAAAAACAAGAAATTTATACACAATGGGTAAACAAGTAGCCTATGTTGATCAGGAATAAAAAAGAGATCTAATGCTGAAATATGTATTTTTTAGAGAGTAAGTATTTATTTGAATGAATGCTTACTCTGAGGGCTCCGAAAGTACAGAACTCTTTTTAGGGTTAAGCTCACCTATGCCATTATATTTCTACTTTAATATAATGTATATTGTACCCTATAGGGAATTAAGAATTAAAATCTATAAACCAGGAAATAGGTACTGTTTATTCTAATTAAGTCTTAAAGTCCATATTAGAGTGAAAGAAGAAGTGCATAGAAACAGATTGCCTGAACATTAAACGTTAGCAACCATTATAAATCCAGTAGAAAAAGCATCGGGGAATATCACTCCAGCCTCTTTCTCCAGGGACTTCAGGTTGATTTCCTTTATGACCTTCCAGCCAAGAGGTTCCACGGCCTGAGCAAGCCCAGGTTGGTTGATCCACGAGAAGACTTTAGGTATGTTCTTATCTTTACAGATTGTTAACCTGAAAGCGCAAAATTCGAGGTAATATTCGTCATTATGGACCCGTTATAGTCAACAGCTGGACAAAGTCCTCCCCTAATGCACCCTGTCTTCAGTTTGCCGCAATCAGCATCTGTCTGCAGTCTTTCGGAGGTCGTCATATCACTGGCAGGAGCGTATACCACCCTGAGTCGCATATTGTGAGGCACAAATAAGTATTGAGAGATAATAAGCATTATGTATTCGTCGACAAAGGCGAGATAATTTGAACGGTAGGTAATACATATTAAGCTTGAAAGTAACCGAGCACCTATTAATTAATACTCCGCTTGTCTAAGAAAACAAACATATGAGGGAAAATATTACGGATGTTTTGCAGCTTTAATAAATAATAAACTGCTTTTGTTGCAGTTGATTATGCTTCAGAATTCTTTTTCCTACGTATTCTACCAAGTTTTAATAATTCACTGTTTACCCACCTGGCTTTAAATATCTCTTCTTCAATGCCCACGCCCCTGTATTCAGGGTTCACTATAAACGCCCAGTCGTCGTAATAGGAGCTCGCGGCTTTGTCCTTATAAACATTGAATTGCTTGTCAAACACGCCCCAAATATCAAACAGTTTCTTCAGCTCTTGGTTCTGGAACTGAAATTAAATTTGTAGACTTCTTACATAATAATACTTAATAAGAATTTAGTTAGATAATTGTTATTTTCTTAGTATTAAATAAAAAAATATAATTGATTATAAAAAAAAATATAATTGATAATATTTTATATCTATATTTAGGCTTACAAAATAGACTTTATTATACTTGTGGAACGGAAGTAGTAGAATAGAGGTAAAACCGACAAATACAATTACAATCAAACATCCAAATTAATACTAGTATTTACAATTGAAAGTACTAGTTCAAAGATTTTATACTTGATTACCTTTATATTCCCGAAATCCTCTTCAGGGTCACCTTTCTTCGAAAGGGCCATGATAGAAGCACCAACAATGGCGCCGTTGTCAAGTGTTACCACATCGATTTGATGCTCAGCTCCGATCATTTGTTTCAACAAATTCTTGTGCTCATTTAATGCTTCTGAATTTTTGTCTACACCTACAAATATTTATTAATCAGCACTTGACTTGTTGCTTAGCTTGAAGGTAGATGATGCTGTGTGGATTGTCCGGCATTATTTATTAAAATGAATAATATTTATAATTATTTATAAAGTTAGTGTGAAGCATATATCACCTGATATAAATAATGATGCCATCTATGGCGCTCATTAGGGGAGGCCTATGTCCAGCAGTGGACTATCATAGGCTAGTGATGATGATATATCACCTGAAGCTATAACGAAGGGATCCTCTGGGATATTGTATTTGAACATCATATCCACCACATCTTCAATTTTATCCGTTCCTGCTTCTTGAATGCTGAAGTTTACAACACTGCCTTTCACATTTTTGCTGAAGATAGACCACACTTTTGCCATTCTCGTTTTATTCTTATAAATCTTAGACTTTCACTTGTTTATTTTTTGAATCAATGAAGAAAATGCATTCGCTTTTATACTTCCATCGTTTATATTTTTTTTGATATGCAAACGAAGCTTAATTTTCCCACATTAGTTGTTTGCTCTGTTATCAGGATCTGATTAAGATAAGTCTAAGAGCCCACTCATTTTTTTTACCATATTAATTTAAAAACTGGCCTTTTCTAGTTTATAGTTACTGGTAAATTTGATTATTACGGTTTACGCATTCTATGCCCACTCACTGCAGTGCCACCCGAAGGAGCGGTTTTTGTTTTTTAATGAAAGTTACTACTAAAATATTCTTTTTTAAGTGACATAAATTTCGATAACTTAAATAAAAAGATAGTGTAAAAAAATCAACTTAGAGACGATCTTAGAAAGCGATCGTAAACTAAAATTTTGTTGGATTTATTTAAAGGTTAATAAAATCCAACTAAAACTTATAAAATCTAACTAACAGTTTAAATAAAATCCAAATAACAAAAAAGGTACTTTACAAAACTAAATAAGAACTAGCATTTCCAATTAAAACAATTGAGCTTACTGCAGAAAATTAATCTATAGGTAGCTTAGCTGATCCCTATCAATACCGTCCCCAAGACGCTGGCTGCATTGCTTTGGTGTATGGCAGTGCTGATGCACCGGATACTCACCAGTTCTCTGGTCACACGTTGCATTTGGTCACAAGTCTCTAGTCACAAGTACAAAACCTATACTAGCTCCTCTGATTACAAAATGCCCAAGTAAAATTTTATATTATAGTCATGATGCTATCATCGCTTTGTCTATTCTATTTGTCTGATAGATACGCAGTTATGAAAGATTATGATAATTCGACATGACAAGTCGTGTTTATTTGGATTTTAGCCTTCGTGTTACCTAAATATTTTATACTAGCGGTCCGCCCCGGCTTCGCACGGGTATTAAACAAAAATTTCAGAAATTATACACATTATCACTATCGGTTTCTCAGTTTTCATACGGATCCCTTACTTTTTTAACAGCATTGGGATTTTTGACATTGACTCGACACTCCATAGCTGACACTGGCCGTAGAGAAAAAGCAAGCACCGTGCGTATATATTCAACCTCCTTTTCTATTCTGACGCGCCATAATAGAAAAAGAGGTTGAATATACAGCGCACGGTTCAATTATTGAATTTTTCATGCGGATCCCTAACTTTTTTGAAAATATTATATAGCCTATGTTCATCACGGAAAATTCAGGGTTCTAATGGTGAAAGAATTTTTCAAATCGGTCCAGTAGTTTCGGAGCCTATTCAATTCAAACAAACAAACAAACAAACAAACAAACATACAAACAAACAAACAATCAAATCTTTCCTCTTTATAATATTACTAGCGGCCCGCCCCGGCTTCGCACGGGTATTAAACAAAAATTTCAGAAATTATACACACTGACACGATGTGTTTCACAGTTTTCATACGGATCCCTTACTTTTTCTAACAGCATTGGGATTTTTGACATTGACTCGACATTCCAAAACTGACACTGGCCGTAGAGAAAAAGCAAGCACCGTGCGTTATACAACCTCTTTTTCTATTCTGACGCGCCATAATAGAAAAAGAGGTTGAATATACAGCCCACGGTTCAATTATTGAATTTTTCATGCGGATCCCTAACTTTTTTGAAAATATTATATAGCCTATGTTCATCACGGAAAATTAAGGATTCTAATGGTGAAAGGATTTTTTAACTCGGTCCAGTAGTTTCGGAGCCTATTCAATTCAAACAAACAAACAAACATACAAACAAACAAACAATCAAATCTTTCCTCTTTATAATATTAGTATAGATAATATATAATATATAATATAATATACTATAATATAATATTTATTTTATACTTCTTTTTGTGCTTGAATCTATGATTTTATTTATTTCAGACATATAAAATTTGTGTAATTAAGTAGAAAGTAAGGTAAAGGTAAGTATTTATATTATATCTATTATATCTATCTCCTGAAAACAATATATACCTAAAACACAACACACTATACTTGCATTTTTTATACCTTGAGAGGGGATTAGAGCAGATTTGCTAGAGATAGAGAATCATGGAAGGAATATGGAGGAGACCACACAAGTGGTACTTACACCTTAGTTAGTAAATCTCAAATAAGAAACAATACAATACAATACAATACAAATATTCTTTATTGCACACCAAATAAACAAAGATACAGGGAAGGAAACGACAAATACAAATAACGTGTAACAATGGGCGGCCTTATCGCTATGAGCAATCTCTTCCAGGCAACCTTTGGATGGACAAGGAGTAATTCAAAAAGTATAGACGGTGTGGCGTTTTAGTCTGAATTGACATGATGACATATTATATATATATCTATTATATAAAGTATATATATATATATAAATAAATAAATACTCACTATGAATATAAATTAACTGCTTGAAGATGAATTAAGGAAATAGTTATAAACCATCTTTTTGAATATAGGGAGAGACATAGCTTGCCGAATAGAAGTGGGTAGGTCATTCCACAATTTTATGGCATGTATTGTAAAGGATGAGCTATGGGAGTGGAAAGAGCGAAGAGTTTTCAGTTGTAGAGTATGAGTTGAGCGGAGGGAGCGACCATGGGTTTGGTGGAGGTATTCGAATCGTTCTTTAAGATAAAGGGGTGTATTAGGGACGAAGAGTATCGAATAAAGGAGCGAGAGAAAGTGAGCGTCCCGGCGAAGGCGGATGGATAACCAATTTAGCTTTTTGCGGTACTCGGTGATATGGTCATACTTTCGCAGACCGAAAATGAAGCGTAAGCAGAGATTTTGAAGCCGCTCAAGCTTATCAAGCTGTGCTTGGGTTAGGTCAGGATAGCTGGCGTCGGCATAGTCTAGAATAGGGAGCAGGAGTGCTTGAGCTAGCGCAATTTTGGTAGATGTAGGTAATAGATTTCGCAGCCGTTTTAGTGAAGCAGCTGATGCAAAAATCCTTCGACTAATTTCTGCTAATTGTGGTCCCCAGGACAGTTAGTTGTCTATGAGAATACCGAGATTTTTGACAGTCTTACTGATCTCAATTTGGACATTATCAAAGAGAACTAGGGGAAGATGAGCCAAGTCAATCTTAGACACCATTCGCGGGCTACCAATTATGATTAACTGCGTTTTTGAAGGGTTTACTTAATAACTTAAAATAAAAAATACACTTAATAACTTAAAATTAGGAAACCTTAATTTTAAGTTATTAAGTGTAAGAGAAGCTCATTTTTATTTATTTATTAAGTGGGATATGTTCTCCAACATGTCATTGAATGAAGAGAAATACTGTAGACTGTAGGTAGACTGATGTACCAAATCCTGCTTATTTATATTATTTTGCATTTTCGGGTACTTAAGTCAATACTTGGGGCACATAGTCAAGTTGTTGGAACAACTTCAAAATTGAATATATATTAAACTTTTTATTTTTACATGACTTCGATAACTCTCACGTTTTCAGACTTTTCCTAGTTAACCCAGGAATAAAACTTACACTGTATATTAATATTAACCATTATATCTTAAAACTGTAGATAGAATTTTTGAGATCGGGCCAGTGGTTTTGGAGGCTATTCAATTCAAACAATCAAATCTTTCCGCTTTATACCTAATATTAGTATAGATATGGATATATATAAGATAAACTAATAACAATAACAATTGATATCGCATTACTAAGTTTAAGTGTAAAAAGAGTAAAAAAGAGATTATTAAAATATTATATCATTTACATCAATAAAAAAAAATGAAAGAAGACTTAAGATTCTAAGTAATGCTGATGAAGCAGTTTTTTGAAGATTGGCAGTGATTTTGCTAGTCTGATGTATATAATATTATATAATATATTCTTTATAATATTTTTTCCTAAGAGTGTAAAACAGATCGTGAAAAACAAGTTGAACTGCGCCTTATTCATTCAAATTATTCTAATTAAGTTAGTATACGTCAATCCGTCTCTCAAAATGGAGCTCGGGGAATTAGAGAAGTTTTTACGATTATTTTCTGGCACATTTCATGAAGAAGCTCAGTTAATTTTAAGCGAATATTTAATTAAATTTGGCCTAAAGTTCGGAAAATAATTTACCTTCGCATAAATTAAGACAAAAAAGCAATCTGATATGGGATTCCAGTGTAAAATCCAAGAACGTAAAATAAACGCAAGCGGTAAATTAGCTAGGTCTGGAATGCTCATACGGGTTTAGGGTACATCTCGCCCGCGGAAAAACAGGTCCGTGGCCGTGTTGTACCTTTTCCAAAAAGCATGGGGAGTAAAAATGTAAATATAAATAAAATGAGTAAATAATGATGGACAATCCACACAGCACCATCTAGCCCCAAGCTAAGCATAATATACATATTACAATATATTACATAGGTAGATTTTTCTTTACTTTAAATGTAGATTTTTCTTTACTTTAAATAAAAAACAACCAGAACACCCTGAATAAATATCTGCAGATCGCGCAAATATTTGTCCCGAGGCACGAATCGAACCCTCAACCTCCTGCGTCGCAGGCCGACCCTCGCCCACCGCGAAATAGAGGTCGTCAACTACGAACTAAACTACAGGCCTCCGCGGCTGATTCTCTAAAAGTCTCTCGATATTTTCACACGGAACAATTTATCACCAAACTGCGAGGTCCATGCCTAGCGTGATAGTTATGGACAGTAGATAAGCCTGATATAAAAGCCAATGAGGCGCTTATCATCTGTTGATCAAAACACAGTAACCACGGGTGGTTGATATCGAAGTGGAGTACGAGAATAATCTGATGTTTGGCCTAGAAACAGTCAGCCAGAACATGACATAACTAACATAGACGCCTAACTATAACAAACCTAACTAGAAACTATATAACTATTCCCTAATAACAACTTGTTTGCGTCGCGTCACAATAACGTCTAGTCTTACATATTTAATGACTCCTTCACAGTCTAGTGGGTCCTAATGAGATGTCTCCTCATTCAAAGAGTACTTAACTTAAAGTACGCAATAAGGTGAGAATAAGATTATTCGCTTATCTTCAAAAATTATGCAAACTTCAATCTCAAGAGTGCTCGTTCTGTGATCATCATTTAGCTCTACATCAAATCTGTTTTTCCTTTTACCGAGAGCGCCAGGGATTTGGGTAAAAAGTATTTTTGTTTTATATCTGGTGATTGATCAGCTGCCGAGAGCTAGGTTGTTTGTACCTATTAACACTTTTGTGTTTCATATCTTGTGTGGTAGCTACCTTACCATCATATGGCCTTTGTGTCCACGAAGGATTGTTCATGTAGTGTTTGTTCTTCGGCACTTAAGCAAATAAGATTTTTTTTATTAAAGCTCTAAGCCCTCGCACTCGGGGTAATCTCTAAAAAATTAAATATTATCCCAAAATTTCGTGCCGTCAAGGTCATACTCGTATATGCCAAAAAGGCTTAGTACCAGAACGTATGGAGTTCTCGACAGAGCCTACAAATTGGCTCCCCTTAAAGTCCAGACCCTAGGTTCGTGGGGTACCGAGGCTCTCCGGGTTTTAAAAATATCTGAGCGTCTGGTCGAAGCGACGTGCGACCCGAGAGCTGGTTAGTATCTGGCGCAGCGCATCAGCATTGCCATACAGCGAGGCAATGCAGCCAGCATCTTGGGTACACTTCCAACTGGTATTGACTAGTATAATTACTAGCTCTTATTTCGTTAGATATTTGTAATTTTCTTTAGTACCAGAATAACCTGTTAAATGTACATAGGATTAAGTGTCGTGAAGTGTTTAGTTAATAAAAAATATTATCTTTGTTTGAAGCATACATTATGTACCTTAACATTATTACCCGTTTATTAAGAACCGCAATTGCATAAACTAATGAATTTTCCATGATAAATGTCCTGGGGAACATTCAGATTAAGCTTTGTCATAAACTAACAGATTAAAACATTAGGTATGTCTGTCTGGAGAGTTGAGGTACAGTCACTTCTAAGACAAATTATATTGCCAGAGAAATTAGCATGTTTCTGCTAAAGGTGTAATTTATCTCAGTAAATAAATAGGTATTTAGTATGTACATTTATTATATTGAATGTTGTGTCCACATGTATATTGGAACCGAACCCTTGCCAACATTTAACAATGAAGCACAAATGTATCAACATCATCACATCACCAGCCTATAATAGTCCACTGCTGGACATAGGCCTCCCCTAATGAGCGCCATAGATGGGATCATTATTTGGGGGTTATTGCCCATAATCCCCACGCTGGGCATGCGGGTTGGGGATCGCAGTCCAGTGAGATTGTTCTGCAGAAGGCGCTGCTGCCCGCAGCCTGCTGTGTTTCCCTTAGTCGCCTCTTACGACACCCACGGAAAGAGTTGGGGTGGTGAAATTCTATGCCGGTACCACACGGCCCAAACAAATGTATACTGTTGGTGTAGTACCTTACCTTTAATAAAAATAGGTAGGTAGGTACTTTTTTGAAAACTATTTTTCCATTATTAACTGTTTCTCCTATGTGTATAATATTTAGACTGCTTAACTTTGCATCCTTTTATTTAAACTGAACAGACGGTTGTTCGACGAATTCATGAATTCAGTTATTTCTCAAGTCGTTGCGCTCAGCTTATCTCATTATTGTGATGAGAAACTTACTGAAGCAACATTTTAACTCTGAAAATTCTAGCGAAGGTTTAGCTTCAGTTTTGCAGATTCACGTTATAAACAGTGTCTACAGTTTTACCTAGATAGATGCACTACCACTAATGATATTCACATGTAGCCTCACCGTACAGCCAGCTTTGAAGAGTACCAGGTTCCTACCTTACTAACTACCTACCAGCTTATGCCAATAGGTAGATATATAAATGCGAAAAACCCATTAATCAATGAATTACTGAAACTATAACACCACACTCATTTATGACGGCCATGATACCATGATTTGAGTTTTACTTTTCCAATATATCGGTACAGTTTCATGCGCATCCCGCTCACGCAAGACACCGCGTTAGTGTTAATAAGCATGATCGTTTTAAAAACTATAAAACCACAGTCGAAAACAAATGAAAGCTTTTTCAAGGGTACTAGTATTTAGACGTTCAGACAATGAAAAGAAAATGATAAGATGCAGGACTAAGTCTATCTAAAATGTAACTACAAAATCACGTTTGTTTGAAATCCACTGTCTGACTTGTGAAAGGCAAAAGGGTTAAATGGAAATATGTAGGTAATTTAGGCTAATTCCCAGAGGTCCATGATTCTATTGTTTTATATTTACCATTTGATTCATATTTTTATATTAAGTATTGTGTTCAGTAAAAAGCACCGTAGGTACTCGCCACAAGGTTTAATTAAATAGGACCTTTTTGCAGTACAGCTTTAATTAATAACAATTTCTATATACACTTTTATATCAATCTTAAAATCCCGTCATCGGAAGGCCGAGGTCCCAGAATACTGGCAGCATTAGGTACTACTTTGAATGGTGATACTAGTTCACCTGTGGACTATATGGGTAGCTTTGTGATGTCTTTATTATATTGCATTTCTACAGCTATTTAAACGGTTTTTTCTGGCGCTTGTAAAGCAAAATATAGACCTATAAATAGGTACCTATTTATAGGTCTATATTTTGGTACTTCAGTGCATTTAAAGATTTGTAAAGATTATGTAAAAATATTCCCAGTTTAATGTTTTTTTATTTAATATTTATTTACTGAATGTCTTTCTCCTAATTACATTTTCAGACGTATAATTTTAGTCTGTATATGCCGTGAAGCTGCTTGCAACTTTAAATTGGAAACAACTCCAACTTTTACATAGAAATTTAGTTAAGTATCCGAGGCTAAATCTTTTTTATTTCTAACATAAAATCCGCTAAAGTAAACCCCCAAAGTTATTGCACAGAAAGTTTTACCGCAAGCCCATAACATTCCTTCTGAAAGAATCCGAAGAAGTCAAATTGGTATACCTACCAAAGTTGGATCAACAGGCAGGTTGTGAAGTTTGAAAAGAAAGGCACCCTCATTTATTTAGTAAAGGAAACTTTGACGGGTTTTGTAACGTGAGTGATGGTCAGATATGATCTTATAACATAATTAGCGGTCGCCCCGGCTTCGCTCGTGTATTTAAGAAAAAATTCAAAAATATAAATTTTTACTCACGTTGGACTACATTATTAAAATTTTCATACGGAACTTAACTTGAAAGTATGCTATAACCTTTGTTCATCAGAAATAATGTAGGATTTTAATGATGAAGTATTTTTTATAATCGTTCTTGTTGTTTCGGAGCCCATTCAATTCAAACAACCAAACACTCAAATATTTCCTCTTTAAATATTTTACCCATAGGTCAATAAAATGTCCCTTCGAAAAACTTTTCAAATCTATTTTAGACTTTTTAAGCCCCAGTGTATCTTGAATGAATAGGTAGGTTTTATGTAAAAGTACCTACATAAATACGAACCTAATCTGAGGGAGGGTCCTTTCAAATTAGCAATTTGTTAACAAACTAAACCCCTTGGCCACGAAGGCTGCTAAGCGATCCCAACATTATAGGATACAACAAAAGCTGATGTCCCCAAAATTTACAATTTCGGCGAAACTCGAACCCCCGTGCTGAGGCGAGGTCTCGGAGTACTTGATTTCGTGGCGTAGCGGTCAGCGCACGTACTTTTGGGAGGTCGCGGGTTCAATTCCTGCCGAAATTGATTGAATTAACATTATAATAACAAAAACCTTAAAACCACAAGGGACCAGATAAATAATATTTAATACCTACATAAGTAATTCTATTACTTACATAAGTAATTCTTAGGTTTTAAACTCAAAAGCAAAAGCAGAAATTTAAATATTTATCTTATGAGAACTGAAACTTCCTACGACAAAATTCCGTCATTATTTAAATGACAGAAAAATATAAACATTACCTACAAATCATCGAAGTTATTTAAATAGTCAAGTTAGAAGCATTTAGCCTTGACATTTCAGAAAACATGTTTCCTAAATCCCGCCTGGAGCTTCAAGCTCCATCAGAAAACAACTGCGTCGCCGAAACCAGCATCAGTCCATATCCGCCAGCAAACGAACGGGTTAATTGACAATTATGGATTCATTTCCCCATGTACGGACCATCTCTTGAAGCACACATGGCATGAGCAGATTCTGATTGATATTGAATGCGATTTCGCAAAGCAGTCATAGCAGCGCAGCAGCTTCATAACGTACGACGACCTCTGTGGCGCGGTGGGCAAAGGTCCACCTGCGACGCAGGAGGTTGCAGGTTCGATTCCCGCCTCGGGACAAATATTTGTACGATCTGCAGGTATTTGTTCAGTGTGTTCTGTCGTATAATAAAAAAAATATCTATGTATTTAATATATTGTATTATGTATATCAGTCACAAGCTCTGCTTAGCTTGGAGCTAGACGATGCTGTGTGGATTGGTGTAAAGGTGTAGCTCGCTCGCTTCTAGCTAGAACCGCACTCGGCAAGATGATTGATGAAACGTTGATTTTCTTCCAATAGAAACTAATTTCGTCACTAACCGATAATGCTACTACTTTTAGTCGTGTAGGTTCACTTGTTTAGATAGAATTATTTTTATTTAATCACTCCAAGTCCGGGGTCCACCTGAAACCCAGCGTAGCATCAAGCCTAGCTGAATGCTACACACGCAAATAAGGGTACCCCTTTTTTATCCTATTTTTAATATCTTTATTAGATTTTTTTCTCTTTTGTTTCTATAATAATCTTTATTTATTTTGTAGTATATATACTTTCTGTTTTTTAAATCGGTAAAATAAATTTATTCCTTCCTTCTTTTTACTATATACATATTTCTTTCATATAAATACAGATTAAAACATGCCATTCTACAAATCAAGCCTTGCCATGATGTATCACTTAATGATCGTGGCTGAACATAATAATTCAACAGTAAAATTTCGATAAAAATAGATGTACACCTCAGTTTATATATGCTCCAATTATGCTAAATATCATCATCATCATCATCATCACCAGCCTATAATAATAGTCCACACATACGGGACGACCACTGTGGCGCGGTGGGCGAAGGTCCGCCTGCGACGCAGGAGGTTGTGGGTTCGATTTCCGCCTCGGGACAAATATTTGTATGATCTGCAGATATTTGTCCCGGGGTTCTGGTCGTTTTCTATGTATAGTAAAAAATATCTATCTATTTAATAATAATATTGTATTACGTATATCAGTCATCTAGTACCCATAACACAAGCTCTGCTTAGCTTGGGGCTAGATGATGCTGTGTGGATTGTCCAGCATTATTTATTATTTATTTTATTTTATTTTATAGGCCTCCCCTAATGAGCGCCATAGATGGCATCATTATTTGGGGGTTATTGCCCATAATCCATATTATGCTAAATATACCCCGGCCAAAATTTAATTTGACAGCCACTCACAGGTTTTCTTTTCTCTTTGAGTACATATACCTAATGTACTCAGAGAGAAAATCTCGATGGCTATAAACTCATGTTTCTGCGAACCGTTTTGCGACTGTGCATTCAGCAAATCAAAAATGGTTGTGACTTCACAATTTCCTGTTCTCAGACGTTCTGACTTGACACATTGTTTGCGCTTTATAATCTTCTTTTTGTAAATCCCCGCTACAAATGCGATTTAAGCGAAACCAGTAGAGTTTCCTAGAATAACTGCTCTACTGAAAGTTTTTTATAACTGATAGACCTCTTTTTGACACGATCTCTCTTGGTGGAAAGTGAATATGAAAAGGTAAAATTTATATGCAATCTCATAAAGTACATACCTACAAGTAACATTATTATTTAATTAACATACTTCAGACTAAAAAGCTAAAATTACATAGATATTAAGAAATCAAACTCATTCTGGATTTCATAATTATTGAGATATCTGACGATCCACGCACTAGGCGTAGCCTGTATCGCGTGGATCAGAAAACATGAAAAGAAATCGTCAGTTATAAGTTTGTACTTAATTTTTATTACTTTAAGTAACCAAATTTTTACTTTAAGTTGATGGAAGTTGTGCCCAACGGTGTTTAAGAAGGAACGAACGAAGGTCTAGAAAACACTTATTCACTTTAGTCTTGAGTCTCTTGCACTCAACACTTATTCAGTCTTGAAGAGACTGAATAAGTGTTGTCTGACTAATCAGAGAAATCTTCATCACTTGCAAAGGCATTACTTTGCGGAGCAAGTATATTGCGGTGGAGGAATATTATAATTATAATATTATAATTGTTATATGTTGGTTTGTCTCTGTTCTTATAAATGATTAAATGATTAAATCATTTATTTCAGGCACCATAAGAACAGTTAAGGAAAAAACATATTCTAGGGCCCATATCAACAAATACCTTACAGACATACATAATAATAAGTCTAAGTCTTAATAACTAAATGGTACACAATAGATATTAATAATACTCCACTCGCACACACGTGGATATATCCACAAAGTAGGTAGGGATGGTTATAGGTAGGGGTACAGGGTTATAGTGGTTATAGGTAGATTATCAATAACCTCTTAGAGGCGACGTGGGTAAATTTGAGGTGTTCATTGAGTTTTAATTTTAGTGTTGTGTAGTATAGCCACTCAGACCTAAAACCTGTTGGCATTTGTCTTGTTCCTCAAGTTTAACTGTTTTTAACTGACTGTACAGTGCAGCTATTTTTACCGGTGTCCGAATCGACAGTAACAAGGTATTTAAATCAAAAAGTGTCTATTGGGACACTGTGTCCCAATAAATTGTGTCCCAATCGACAGCAACTCGAGTAAACATAGAAACAGAGTTTATTTCTATAAATGAATAGGATAATAATCCAGTCTTGCGCTGTTCGTTGCCGAACGCGGACGCGTATTATCGTTAACTCGGTGACTCACTGCGGAAAACAATGTCGTCGAACACTGTCAAATGTGCGAACTGCAATGTAGTGATTAATGAACTGTTGGCGTTTTTGCAAAATGTTATGGATTTCATGGATGAGGAGAGTATACATCAATTGTGTACTACCTCTTTCTCCGCGGAAGAAATTGTGAAAGCAAAAACTTTGCTATATGAATCGGTGCCTAAGGCAAACAAGATGCCACTGCGCCGGAAAGAGGGGAAGAAGAAAATCTCTAGGGATCTCAACGACATTATTTGTCTAATGAAGAGCTCCGATCCCGAGACCTTTCCTGTTTTTGTCGCGAAGCAGCTGCATAAAGTACCCCCTGTTAGCTTCGATAGTGTAAATGTAACTGGGATTCTAAAAGATATTTTGTGCCTAAAAAATCAATTAAATACACTGGAGGAAAAATTTGTTACCAAAGAAAATTTTGAAATGCTCAAACATGATGTAGAGTACATGAAGCATGCATCTATAGTGGATAATTACTCGTCTAATGTCATATATCAATAAGAGAAGAGGAGCTTGCTTACAAGATAGTTTTAATTTGGATAGTGGGCCAATCGGTCTTCATTACGTACCGATTGAACTCTCGCAAAAATCAGCCGAGCAGAGGGTGAATAAGCAAAGTGCAGTCGTAATGCATTCATCCTTAAACGAGAGCGCTAATAATGTTTCTATGCCCGTCGTCGCCTACCCACAAAATAGTGAATCGGGTGCGTCCGAGCCGACGACCGTCTCAGGGCGCGTGGAGGCGCCGCCTGCGCGCACCTCGGTTTCAAACAAGGAGCAGCGCGTGGAGGCCCCCCGGCAGAGTACCGCGGTTTCGTCACAACCGGTTGCAGCGGCGGCGGCAGCGGTAGCGGCGGCTAGCTGTACACTTACGTTGAATGCGCCTGCGTCGGCGAACGGGATACGTTCGTCTGCTTTAAAGGAGAATCCGTGCATCCACGAAGAAATTTCTCCACAAGTAGAGACTATTGATGCGCGTGGTGGTTTACTTGCTCCGGATTTAAATACGAAAAATAAGGAATTCGCGGGGTACAACTCCGAATGGCAAGTAGTGCGAAATAAGTCCGCAAAAAGGTATAAACTTATAGGCCAAAAAGGTTGTGCAGCGTCGGACAGTAACTTTAGAGCGGCCGATATAAAAGTGCCGCTTCTTATTTCTAACGTGTGTAAACAAACAAGTGAAGAGGACATTATTTCATATATAAGGGATAAAACTAAGGAGTCAGTTACTTTAAAATTAATAAATATGAAACAACTTAAGAAATATAATGCTTACAAGCTCTATGTTTCTAAAAGTAAATTAGACTTGTTTTTAAATGATCAGCTGTGGCCTACGGGTATCACATTTAGACGTTTTGTACATTTTATGTACAATTCGCCTAAGCCAGTTAATTTAGTTAAAGATATTAAATAGTTTATTTTTTATGGATCTTTGCCCTAATAGTAATAAATACTGTAGTTTTGTAAGTTTTAATTGTAAATGTTTCAAGCGCTCGATTAATGACGTACGTACTATATGTCAAAATGCTGACATAGTAGCCCTCCAAGAGACATGGCTGCTCCCCCATGACGTCCCGTTACTTGGAACTACGTCGAGTGACTTTGAGTACACAGGCAAGTCTGCAGTAGATACATCGACGGGGTTGTTAAGGGGACGCCCGTATGGAGGAGTAGCCATTCTATGGAGGAAAGGCATATTCGATAGTGTTAGTATACTAGAGTGTAGTAGCGCCCGTCTAGTAGCTATCAGAGCCACGATTAAAGGTCGTTCTGTTGTTATATTCTCTGTATATATGCCTACCGATTCACTGGAAAATTTGACTATTTTCTCCGACGTACTTGGAGAAATAAGTGCAGTTGTGGATAGTGCAGCCACTGAGAGTGTATATATATTAGGTGATTTTAACGCTCATCCTGATAAATTGTTTTTTTAATGAATTATATAACTTCTGTCTTGATCAGTCTTGGATTTGTGCCGATATACAAAAGCTAGGTCTACAGTCACATACCTACACATATGTCAGTGAGGCCCATGGGTGTAGGCGTTGGCTAGATCACTGTGTTGTGTCACTGTCGGCCTGGCAGACTATTGTTGAGGTGGGTGTCATTGAAGATGTTTTTGTTTCGGATCACTTTCCTCTCTCAGTGAAATGTAACTTAGAAATTATTAGACCTAAACAGATGACGCGCGACCGACCCCGCAGCTCAGTAATATGGGGAGAAAGAAATACGACTCAGATAAGTAAGTACCATGAATTGTGCCACATAGGATTACGTGACGTTCTTTTTCCCTCTGATTTTATAGCGTGCGGTCGCGGGTCATGTGGTTTGGAAAAACATAAACTGCTGTTGGATGAAATGTATGACCAAATTGTACAGATTCTAAGTAGCGCGGCTGTAAGCACTATTGGTAAGCCAAATAAAAAGCCAAAGCGGACTAGAAATTTATGTGGCTGGAACAGGCATGTCCGTGAAGCTCATGTAGAGGCCAGGCTTAGCTTTCAAACGTGGGTACTCTGTAGTCGACCTTCTTCTGGACCTATTTATAATAAAATGTATGAGTCGCGTAAAATCTTCAAAAGTCGACTAAAGTGGTGCCAGAAGAACCAGGACCAGCTAAAGATGGACATCCTTGCCAAACATCGAGCAGATAAGGATTTTAGTAAGTTCTGGAAAGCTACAGGTAAACGGGAGGCTAGGTCTGGTCTACCGGTGAGTGTAGGGGGGATTAGTGAGGCCGTAGACATCGCCAACATGTTTCGCCAGCATTTAAAGGTGCGATCCCCGCTTGGTCTTGGTGGACTGTCTACAGAAAGCGCAATCATAAGTCTCAAGAATACCATCCAGTATTATACAGACCGCAGGACGCCGGTATACGCCTGTTTCCTCGACCTCTCCAAAGCATTTGACCTTGTGTCATATGACGTGCTTTGGAGTAAGTTGAGAGACAGGGGTTTACCGGTTGTAGTCTTAAAGATGTTTAAGTATTGGTATGATAATCAAACAAATTATGTAAAGTGGGCCAGCTCTCTATCGGAAGCATACAGGTTGGAGAGCGGTGTGAGGCAGGGAGGCCTTAGCTCTCCAAAGCTCTTCAATCTGTACGTTAACGACCTCATCGTCGGGCTCAGCAGCATGCGTATTGGCTGCCGCATGAACGGCGTTAGTATTAACAACATTAGTTACGCTGATGACATGGTGCTGCTGAGCCCGACGGTGAGAGGTATAAGAGAGCTACTGAGAGTTTGTGAAAACTACGCTGATGAGCATGGACTCATATATAATGTAAACAAAACAGAGTACATGGTCTTCAAGGTCGCCGGTAAATGTCCAGAGAACAAGCTCAGTATTACCCTTAACGGCATGAACATTAATCGCGTGACGAAATTTAAATATCTTGGACATGTACTTACTGACGACCTTAAGGACGATGAAGATGTTGAAAGGGAACGTAGGGCTCTGGTTCGAGGTAACATGCTGGCTCGCAGATTTTCTCGTTGTACTGATCAAGTTAAAATTACGCTTTTTAAAGCATATTGTCAGAGTTTTTACACGGGAAGTCTGTGGATCCGGCATACCAAAAAATCGATAGACACCCTGCGAATCCAATACAACAATATATTTCGTATGATGATGCGACTGCCCCGAGGGCGCTTCAGCCGTCTACAGAACCGGAGTTTCAGAACTGGTTCCATACGAGGCTTTTAAATTACTTGTACGGAACTGGTTCCGATCGCGGCTATTAATGTACTTTTACGGAACTGGTTCCGATCGAGGCTCTTAATGTGCTTGTATGGAACTGCTGGACCTCGTTCACCGAAAAATTCTTAACATAATGGCCATGACTGTCTGTGCTGTGTTTTCGCAGTGGAAGAAACTCTTTTATGTATTTATTGGACGTTTTGATCAAAGAGACGAAAATTACTATTATTTTCAAAACCAAATCTAAGAAAGCGAAAGCCTATCTTGTAATTGACCAAGAAATTAATAATGCAGTTTGCGATTTTAAAAAATGGCATAAGAACCGTAGGCCACTGCGTTGAGCTAATTTCCCCTTATGCGTTTAAATTTAGATGACAGAAATAAAGATTTATGTTTACTTTGTAGTTGGTTGATTTATTTCTATATGTGTTATATTAATGGGGTTTAAAATGGCGTAATTTTCATGCCAAGTATTACATATATAAGCGAAATAAAACTGTTTATTTTAATAATAACAATGTAATTATTATAAATTCCCACAATTGTAAATGTCCTATTTACAATTGGTAGTAAAATACGAATCATCATCAATTTAATGATATCTTCGCAATGACTTCTGTTGAAGTCCGTTAAATTGTCTTCCGCCTCTATTATTTCCTCCCAACTTTGTCTTCCGGCGTCCTAGCTAATAGACGATTGTTTTTTAAATTATCCATTTTTATAACATTTGTAGCACTACGAGAAGGATGAATAACGTATAATTGTCTGTCAATTAATTATTCATTTTTAAGAATGATAATAAGCATGTATTCGGCCGGTCAATATTTGTATAAAAAGGAGTGTTACCTTTTGGTTTATTTATAATGCTATATAAGTTTTAATACACCAAGTTTTGTCTAAAATTCATTCGATAGTATTCCGTGAATATAAAGAACGAGTGATATTTGACCACGCTGTGTCTTTACTTCAGTTCCGTTCACGGCCGATGGAATACGATGATCACTTGATCGGAACCAGTTCCGTAAAAGTAAATTAATAGCCACGATCGTAACCAGTTCCGTACAAGTAATTTAAAAGCCTCCTATGGAACCAGTTCTGAAACTCCGGTTCTGTAGACGGCTGAAGCGGTATTGTCTGAAATAAAACATTTTTATTTTTTTTTATTTTAATAAGCTGGAACTAGCTACAGCTAACAAGCCAAGTTGAAGAAGTTCAGGTAAACTTTCACAGTTTAGTTTAGCCACATTCACACATTCAGCTTCGACTATGGAGTTGACGACAGCAAACAGTTTAATAGAAAATAAGACGAGCTTTAACAACGTCTTGGTATAGACATTATTCATGCCACAATTTTATTAAGAAATTTATAAATAATGCTGGACAATTCGCACAGCATTATCTTATTACTGGTTGCCCATAAGGTTAGCTCAATTTTTAAGATCAAAAATAAATTATAATTGATTATGAAATAAAATAATGCTGGACAATTAACACAGCATCATCTAGCCCAAGCTAAGAAGAGCTTGTATTATGGGTTCTAGTACTATGTAGAAGATTGATATATTTAATACAATATTACATACATAGACAGATATTATTTTTAATGTACAAAGAAAACGACCAGAACACCCTGAACAAATATCTGCAGATTGTACAAGTATTTGTCCCCTGGCGAATCCGCAACCTGCGTCGCTAGCGGACCTTCGCCCACTGCGCCACAGAGGTCGTCAATGATGTAGATGACTGATATACTCAAAACAAATTACATAGATATTTTGTTGTAGTTTGTTTCAAAGTAGTGCAATTAGCTCAATTGTTTCAATTAAAAATACTAGTACTCCTTTGGTTATTTGATTGTGATTTTCTCTGTTCAAAACGGTTTTACCATAGACAAAATAGCCATATAAGTAAATTATTACTGCTACTCGTATCCATAGGAACTAATTTCACGCAATCGTAAGTAATGACTAGGTACGGAGAATCCAAAGCATTCAAATAGATTCCCCTGAGCACAGATAGCATAATCATCACATCATCATCACCAGCCTATAATAGTCCACTGCTGGACATAGGCCTCCCCTAATGAGCGCCATAGATGGCATCATTATTTGGGGGTTATTGCCCATAATCCCCACGCTGGGCATGCGGGTTGGGGATCGCAGTTCGGTGTAGTTGTTCTGTAGAAGGCGCTGCTGCCCGCCCCCCGCTGTGTTTCCCTTAGTCGCCTCTTACGACACCCACGGG
The DNA here is from genome assembly GCA_963931895.1 of Eupithecia pulchellata. Classification (NCBI taxonomy): domain Eukaryota; kingdom Metazoa; phylum Arthropoda; class Insecta; order Lepidoptera; family Geometridae; genus Eupithecia; species Eupithecia pulchellata. Next base: position 4,036,570 of record OZ007529.1, on the reverse strand, counting down.
AAGAGTTGGGGTGGTGAAATTCTATGCCGGCACCACACGGCGTGATATAATAGCGTGATATGATAGCATAATCCCAGAATCAAATTTAGAATATTGGCATTCAATTTGGCGTGGCCTTCTGTACCTACCTGGCTGGTGGCATGTTCGGGGCCAAATTTAAATGATGAACCAGGTTGTGCGGCCCAGTTTGTTTATAAACTAAATGATCGAAAAATATGATGAATCCAGTGTTTGTCTGAAATTCGAATAACAAAACGCTGGCATACTGCAATGGAATGCTGTTTCTAGCAAATAATTCGTTGGACGAATAAATTATTCAAGGTAAGAGTTTTATTTATGTGATAAAAATGATGAAATATTATAAGAATAAACAACTATTTAGCAAGTATTTAAATAAAAAGTCTCTAATAATAACATATCGCGAAATTATAAAACGTTTTACGCGAAATGGCCAGGCGTGGCGTAAAAATCTAATTGTTTTCAACAAGGCTCGTAAATTACCTTCAAAGTACGTATATTAATCATCTAGCCAAGTATATTTAGGTATACATAATGCAAAACTTACTTCGTGATATGTTGTTTTGTGAAAATGTCCCACGGACTTAGAAAAACCCGCATAGGTAATTATACTCCACAGCCCTCGCAAATTGCCTCAAAAGTGCGATAAAAAAGACCAAACTCATAAGTACCTGTCTGCTCCGACCGTTTATAATCCTGTCGACAGTAGGATTAGGTACTGCTGACTCGAATGATTTCAGTTGACGCGATAAGCCAACCTTTCCCTTTATTAGGGAGTATTCTATAATCTGTGATTAGGGCGAAGATACATTATATCGCTGTACATTCTAGGTATAGCCGTTAAAAAGTATAAGAGTATGTTTTAAATTTGCCAAATTATGTACGATTATCGATCACGAACACACTCAATATAATTCAGTAAAAGAGATAACGTGACAATTATAGTTCACCTCACCACACAGCATTTATTTTTTGCTTTGTTGGGCGAGCTTAATAAAGCAAAAATCTTGACATAGCGCGTTAGGGCATTACTCTAAAATAGAAACGAATCGCATCGACTGCTTTCAACTTCCTTTTTAGGTTTTCGAGATCGTTTTCGAAACCTTTATGATATCACTTTTCTGTCCTATTTTCAATCTTTAATATCTCAACGTCGAATTAACAGCTTTTAATTTGAAATAAAAATTAAGAGTATGTTCAGTACAAATTTCAACGCCCAATTTTATTATGGAGACCGACAAAGACCAAACTGGTAAAAACTAAAAGTATTTGTTTGTACATCTTAAAACAGTACCTATGTAATTTCGGTAGGTTTCTTACTTTGAGAAATATTTTGAAAAACCCTCTACGCAGGACACTAGCACTTACAGGATCTTCTCGCCAGTTTCAGATTATGACAATGGCGTCGTCACAGAATGAGATATATTGGTAGGAGAAATTCGATGTCGCATCAAATAAATATTTGATTCTTCATGATATTTTTTTGAAGATCCGGAGAGCCTCGGTACCCCACGGACCTTAGGGTCTCGACTCCAACGGGAGCAAATTTGTAGGCTCTGTCGAGACCTGCATATTTAATATTTATTTATAAATTATATAATATTATATGTATATATTTAAAGTATTTAATTCAGATCGCAGAAATAAGTTTTTACTCACATTAAATCATATTTTCCTACCCTGTCTGTACGCAGCCTTCCTGATGATATTTTAATTTTTAATCTACAACTCTTTGCGGATTAGCACTTCAAAGCAGCACTTAGACTTATGTTATAATAGATTAGTGCTTATAATCCGGGACGAGTTTTAAAGCTGATGTTAAGCATATTCTTAACTAGCGACCGCTTCGGCTTTGCACGGGTCCAATGCTGATATTAAAACATTCCTCTTGAATCACTCTATCTATTACAAAAAACCGGATCAAAATCCGTTGCGTAGTTTTAAAGATTTAAGCATACATAGGGATAAAGGGACAGAGAAAGCGATTTTGTTTTATACTATGTAGAGATAATTACGTAGGTACCTTATAGTTAAACTTCTTTTCTTATGAAATCAGGCGTTAAATCTGAATCAGATGAAATCATTGTAATACAAACAAAACCTTACTACACGAAAAAACAAATGAAGACCAAATTTCCGCTTTCCCGCTTTTTCAGCAACGGCCATTATTTTTCACATTCAGCCATTATCATGGTTCAATACTCAGATAAACGTCCTTACGCCTTCTCCATAAAGCAACACGGGCCACCGGCGGACCTATGGCCTTCTCTTTCTAATTTTTCTTGTAAAAACCATAATCTGCTCTATTCTAGCTGGACGAATAAACTAAGTCAAAGTAAATAGCCAGATTACTCACACTCAACCTTTTTCTGGTCGATTAGTACAGCAATCTGATTCAAAGTTGCAAACAGTAAAACCTACACAGCAATAATGAAACGTAGCCGAGCAAAACAAGGCCATGTGTGAGTAACATAAGTATGAGGTTTCATCATCAGCCTATAATTAGTCCACTGCTGGACCTCTAGGCCTCCCCAAATGAGTGCCATAGATGGCATTATTCATCTTTTGGGAGTTATTGCCCATAATCCCCACGCTGGGCATGCGGGTTGCGGATCGCAGTATGGTGGTTGTTCTGCAGAGGGCGCTGCTACCCACCCCCCGGTGTGTTTCCCTTAGTCGCCTCTTACGACACCCACGGGAAGAGTTGGGGTGGTGAAATTCTATAGTATGCCGTCACCACACGGCCCAGTATGAGGTTTAACGATAAGTAAATTATAATTATAATATAATTATAAACTAGCAATCTGCCCCGGCTTCGCACGGGTATTTAACAAACATTCCAAAATTAAAATTTTTTACACTTACGCATTGGGTTATTATTAAAGTTTTCATATGGATCCCTAAATTTAGGAAATATAGTCTATTTTCAACAGGGTTAATGTTTCACATCACACATCACATCATCAGCCTACATATAATAGTCTACTGCTGGACATAGGACGCCCCTAGTGGGCCAATAGATGGCATTATTTATCATTTGGGGGTTATTGCCCGTAATCGCCTCGCTGGGCATGCGGGTTGGGGATCGCAGTTCAGTGAAGTTTTCTGCAGAGGGCGCTGCTGCCCGCCCCCCGGTGTGTTTCCCTTAGTCGCCTCTTACGACACACACGGAAATAATGGGGGTTGGTGAAATTCTATGCCAGCACCACACGGCTCGGACTATACATATTTGTGAAAGTATAATTGAGAAAATATAACGCTAACACCACCCCAGATGGGCTTCGATTGAATGGGATATTTTAATTAAATCAGCAAAATCATCTCAGAATCCTAAAAACTATCTGTCTCCAAGTCCACTGCTGGACCTCTAGGCCTTTTTGGGTTTTTGCCCACAATCACCACGCTGGGTATGCGGGGTATTCATAATACAATATTGTTACATATATAGATTTTTTATTATAAATAGAAAACAACCAGAACACCCTCAACAAATATTTGTAGATCGTCCAATATTTGTCCCGAGGCGGAAATCGGACCCGCAACCTCCTGTCACAGGCGGACCTTCGCCCACCGCGCCACAGTCGTCATAGTCAGCATAAGATCACCTTACACAAGATAAGCACGCCTGAACCCTAGACCCTAAATTTGTAAAAATTGCGAGACTTGACCTCAAGTTGCAAATGTAAGACAAGTGTACTCGCTTGAGGGCCCTTGTGATTTCCAGCGGGGCTTTACGGAACTCCAATGGTTTTATTCTCTTTGGGCACACCTTTGAAGTTGTAAAACCAAGGTTTTCAAGGTCAGGTAAGAAAAGGTTCTTTCAATTTTAAGAATTTTCTTCCGATATAAATTTCGAGTAGGTAATGAATCTAAAACAGCAATTATCTAATTGATGTTATTCAAGGTATTACAAATACAAAGAAACTAGGTACTACTTTTACTCTGATAGGTTCCTTTAGTCGACTCTTACAACATCCACGGGTTGAGTTGAACGGGTATATTCTTACGTCGCGACCGCTAGTGCTCATATCATAGCTATTATAAATTTGTGGAGTCAAAAAAGATTACAACTAAATAACCAACTACAGAACGTTAAAACAATGAGCCAACTGTGGACTGTTGCAAATAATCTACAACTCTTGATCCACATCAATACCAGTCGCCTCCCAAGACGCTGGCTGCATAGCAATGCTGATACGCTCCTCCAGATAATGACCATCATGTCGCTCACATGTTCAATCTCAGACAATTTTTAGAAAACCCTTTTTTCTAAAATATAGTGCAGCATACATCTCATACAAAATATCCTACTCTGTTACCATCTATCTGTTAATTAAAATTTAAGACAGCTGGATGCAGCGATAACCAAACCTGAGAGGGAATACCGTGATTTGCATGCTAAGTAATATTACCTACCAGCTTAGTTCACAAGCAGCTGATTTAGAGAAGCTCGTTCACTTTTTAATAATTTAAATTACCTACCCAAGTATAGAATCCAAGACCTTTTTGTATCCAAAGACATTTGTGTATGAAAACTGAGAGTAATAAATAACAAGGCGGGGATAGCTTAAAATCGCAGTTTTTTACTGCATTGTACTCGCAAAAGCAATAATTTACATATTGAAAGGAATATTATATCAAACTACGGTTTTTTAATAATCCATTTAAAGATTGAATTCTAGTGATTTGATCGAATCTATTAATTTAATACTCAAAATCGTTTCCACCAACGTCGTCAGTCGAAGTTTTTTTTTTGGCTTAACCACAAAGTACTTTTTATATGGGAAAGGCTGCATGTTAGTCACGTAGACATAGGCCTCCGATAATCAGTGCGGGAATAACCCTGCCATAGCACCTTGTCTTCAGCTTATTGCATTCAACATCTGCCAGCAGTTTCACAGATCGTCATCCCACATGTCAGGAGGGCGTCCTACACTACGTTTACCGGGTCGCGGTCTCCACTCAAGAACACGTTTACCCCAGCGGTGTCTTTCTTGGGCTGATGATGATGATGATTGTCGCAGGAACCTAAATATAGGCTATTCTAATAAAATTTAGCAGATCCTTATGAAAATGCTCAAACTACAAATAATTTTGGTATTACGTTTCTACCGGAAATTCATCGATATTCTCTTTATTGTACAAGATCTCCGTAGCAACGAGAGAAGAAAATATCCCACTTGTTCGGTACAATATTTAAATTCATTTGAAAAGAATCTAGAATTTTCGAATGTTTCTGAGCTGCTATATTTTTAAGCTGTGCCAATATTACAGTTAAGCTGATGCACAAGCGTGTCGTATCTCTGTCAACGGTTTCGGCAAATCGCATGAATGGTTCTATAAAATAATGATACTAGCAAACCATAATATATCCAAATATACATAATGATCTAAAACACCGTGCAAAACGCGATAAAATTAGAAGATTTATTAGTATCAATACCAAAGTACTCTCGACGCACAAAATGCGACTAAACGTTTAGGTATTTTTTCGCCACACAGGAAAACGCACGAACTGCGACTTATTTGGTTGTTTACTCCAAAATGAGGACGCACGAAATGCAACTAATCCGTCGGAAGCTTCCCGACTGTTAGCATTGCCTCCGTATATGGTATTGATATGGATCAGTTTAGCTTCCTGTAGTTTCTTTGCAATAGTCTGCAGCTACCTCAATTGTACATAAATACTAGTTCTAATTATGTTATTTAATTGTGATTGTGTATATTAATATAATGCGACAAGCCGAAGACAGGGCGCTATGGCGCTCATTAGGGGAGGCCTATGTCCAGCAGTGGACTAACATAGGCTGATGATGATGATGATGATATTAATATAAAAAAAAATATTTTGAATTTCTTTATTTGTACCTACCTACCTTGAGAGGATTATTATTTAGAATTTGCCCGCTGCCCCACTGGGGTGTTAATCACGCTACGTGATAACCCCATAATTATGATGCAGATAAGTAAAGATATCTAAAATAAATCAATGTTCAAAATAAAGTATTCATTTGTTTATACGAGTATATTATAATAATTATAATCATAGCTTGAGACGAGGATAATATGGGAACGAACTATAAATAAATATTGCTGTGTGGATGTCCAGCATTATTTATTTATACCTAGCGACCCGTACCGGTCTCGTACGTTTGCAAGTTATACATTAAAACCTTCTTTAAATACTCTAATATTAAATACAACCGCATCAAAATCCGTTGCGTAGTTTTAAAGATCTTATAATTTAATAAATAATATCTTCTAAAGATACATAGGGACAACAGAGAGCGGAAAGCTACTTTGTTTTATAATAAAATTATTTTTCTACCACAATTATGGTAGAAAATATCACTAGATTCTTCGAGTTTTTATGTTGTGCTTATAGTTTATAGCATGTTGTGCGTAATTTTTATAGCATTGATAGAAATGAAAACCATACAAGTAATTTTAAAGATAAGCATGGGTTATGCGTAAGCGTGTGTTCATAAAACTATGCTGTATATGTACTCGTATAGTGTTTTCTGTCTTTAAATCTTACGGGATTTTATTGCATTTATGACATTTTCTAATGTTGAAATAAACTTCTCGTAAGCCATGATAGGTTTCAGGTTTTTTATTGGTAGATTAGCTGACCCGGTGAACTTCGTATTCTACCTACATCTATCAGTTTGTGCGGCTAAATTGACCTTTAGATAAAAAGTTGGGTTATAAACAGGCAAATAAATAGCATATAAATATAAGTTAAAAATAAACTTATAATATAATTTAAAATAACATATTATTGAATGAACACTTACATTCGCTTCAAAAAAATAAAATTAAACTGTATGTATGCATATGCATACCCATTTAAATTCAAATCTCACATATATAAAAATTGGTCTAAAAAGTACAAATTGAAAATAGGTATCATTAAAAAATATTGTTTACGTGCCAATTCATACAACGATAACGTAATAAAACATGATTTTACCAACTTTCTTGAGACCTTGGCAATCTTCTTACTAGGGCATCAATATGATGTTTCCATGTAAGAATTGAGAAGGAAGTGTTGTAAACTTAGAGGCAAACTAGCTTACTTCACCTTGTCTAAAATACTATTTCATTCTTTCTCTTTTGTGTACCTAGTTCTACTAAACTGATTCAAGTATGATGCACTTTATACCCTCGAATTTCCCAAATCCTCAAAAGAAGCACGCTAATTAGAGTTTTGACAATATCCAGGGTTATTCCACCACAGTTGAAAATCGCTGTAAATTGATTCGTTCTTCACTGCCATTTCATCGTTGAGTAACTCACAAAACCTGCAATACTCGTTTGTATCGACGGCATCAATGGTGTGGTGGTAGGAGTAGTGACTCTTCCATCTAAAATACTCAACATACTCTTCAGGGTTGTTTATCAGTGTGTAGATTGTTTCCGCTAGTTTCTCAGGACCCAATTTACGTGCATTCAAGTATGCCCTATCCGGCATGAATCTGTAAGAAACCAATCACGATTTTAGTACTCAAGATAATTCATCAGGTACTAATGATTTAATACTTAGTACTTAAGCTAAAGATAGCTCAGGCTGAGATGATGACTGTTTGTTTGCGCAAAAATTTACGGATGTTTTGTGGTGCCGATAAATATAAGCCGTCTAATTCTGTTATAGAGGTTGAAACAAAGTATCCACATGACGGACGACGGATTTGATGAAGAAAATAATATGTTATAATAATCATATGGAGCAATTGGTTTACCGTGAATAATCAGCATCACCGAAAACGATTGGCACAGCATCGTTATTAAGAGCAGTTAAAAGTTTTTCAGTAACATAGTCCGCACTTAGTGAATTTTCAAATGCTAAATAGAAGTAGTATTTTTCTTTGATTAAGTTATTACAAATATTCTCTTTATCCCTCGGACATTGAAGCGATCCACATTTTCCATATATGTCGATCCTGTATGCATCATTGCCTAGATGCGCATATTCTCTTAGTTTCCTTTGCAGACGTGCCACATAAAATTCTCGATAACTCCTTGTAAAACAGTTAGAAACGAACCATGCGACTGCTACTGTCTTCGTGGCTATTTTTTTTTTAAATACATCGCTTACAGGTTTCATTTCTTCCGGTTGTAACCATTGCATGCTCTGTTTAGGGCCGACAACATTGTTGTATATATCTCTTATGACTATGAAACCCCATTGAACTTCGGAATCTAATTTATATGTCCACGTCCAGTTGAAAAAATTGTTATATTTTGTATTGCATATTGGATAATTGTCAGGTGACTCTATACTAGCAAAAACATATTTTTGGTGAGGAGATCGCAATTCTGGTTTTTCTATGCCATAGAAATTTTCTTCGGATAATTCGGGCCCCGAAAAGGCAACGACGTCAAATTTTCTGTAATCGTCGAAATATGATTTATTTGAAGTTACATAACAGTTTGTATATGAACATTTTCTGGTAAGAAATCCATTTTGACCCTTGCCCATGTCCACAAAAGGCACGTTACTGTCGGAGGTCCACTGTAGTATGTATTTCAATTGATTAAATTCTCTTATAATATTTTTATTTCCCGTAATAGCCACAGGTTTTTGAATACTATAAATCTCTTTATTTCTGTTTATTTTATCTACAGTTCTAAGATCGACATAACTTTTAAGTGCAACAAAACTTTTTGAAATAACTATGTTAGTTTTATGGGATAGTCTACAAAAATGTATTATGAATAAAACAAAAACGGTTAAAACAGCGAAAAACTTTAAATGTTTTGTAATTTTTTTCATGTTTCCATAAGCCAAATTCTGTGTATCTTTAGTGTATACTTAAACAGAACAAGATCGCGTGTATGCTGTTCATAGTATAATTCACCCTACATCACAATATATGAAAAGCTGATCTTTAACATATCCGTATTCTACACCAAAATGTCCACAATCACTCCAACACACAATCAAAAACACAACTATCGCAGCAATTGACGACCGTTCCACTACTACTCTGATAAGGCAGTATAAGGGAACCTGTCCACCAGAGATATGAAGATAAATTTCAGAGTGTGATACTAAGTACAAAGTAGCGCAATATGTCGCAACATATCAGGACCAAACCCAACCAATAGCATAGGTAATCCAATTATAATTATAATTATAAGTAATAGTATTATCATAGTCTAGCTAATCCGCGCTCTTAGTGTCGACGAGAGACATTAGACGAGTTTCCGGCTAAAGCCAGAAAACGCCACCACATTTAGTTTTTATACATTTTATCGCCTCGCTTTTAGCTTGTCGCAATGTAATGAAAAAAGCAATATCTTAATCGTGACTGGTCGTTTTCAATGTATTTTTTACGGACAACTAGATGTACTAATATTGTAATGCGAATATTAGGATGTTTGCTAATTAACTGCATTTAGAAAAGAAATCTTGATTTACTTTAAGTTTAGACCAGCTAGTAGGCTACTATTTATCCCGTTTAACGGATCCCATGAGGTAGAAATTCTTAAAATGTTTCCAAAGAACAATAATTAGATCCATTATGTACTTATGTAAGTGGGTTAACTATGAACAGAGGTTGCGTTGGAAGAAATCTGTCACACATTTTTTTGGTTGCCTGACAGGTGTTTAGCTAGAACCCGAGAGCTGTTCAGTATCTGGTGCATCGCATGAGCATTCTTTATTTCTAATTATTTAATAGTTTTTCAAGTTGTGTGCTGCGAGGCGGGTGCAAGTTGAGTAAAATATATGTTTCTTTTAATATTTTTATTGGGTGTTTTTGAAGACACTAGTACCGTACTGTCACAGCCTATCAATATGCACAGTACACAAAATAAAATATAATTTCAGTGACGATGACCACCCACGCCGTTAATGTCATCACATCACTTCTCTCGCACTCCATTGCAAGGATTACCTTTTGACGTTAAAACAATTGCCAGGAGTATTCCACCAAGAACGAAAACGACTATAGACAGAGTGTTTTTTAACCAATCTTTCATTGTTCAGTAACTCACAAATTCTGCAGTACTCATTGGTGTCGACGGCATCTACAGTGTGATGGTAGGTGTAGTGGCTCTTCCATCTAAAATATTCTGCATACTTTTCTTGATCATTCATAAGTTCATAAATTTTCTCCGCAAGACTTTCGACACCAAGTTCTCTTGCATTTAAGTAAGACCCCTCTGGTAAGAATCTGTAATAATACAAATATCAGTTAGATTTCGATGGAAACAATATAAAAGGATTGCCTACGTAGGTATTAGTTCAAATTAACTTGAAATTAATGTATAATGACAACTATCAGGACTCCCCTCCGACTTCGCTCGGATATATAACAAAAAATTACATAAAATATAATTTTTTTACACACGATGGGTTACATTATTTATGATTTCATGCGGATCCCTAACTTTTTTGTAAATATTCTAATATGGAATAATTTTTAAAATCGCCCCACGATTTGAAAAATTCTCATAGTTTCAGACCTACGAGTATTCAATTCAAACAAAGAATCAAATCTTTCCTCTTTATAGTATTATTAGTAAGTATAGATATGTCAAAGCAAATACAAATACAAATATATGTAGTTACCTATTTCAGTTCGCCAACACAAAATCGGTATCGTTTTGTATTGGTCAATTCGTGCAATTTAATACACCAATTTGCTCAAAAAGTTTATGAAACAATCGATTGGGTATTTTGAAAAATAAAATGGCTTGACTTGGTACTGACCTCGAATAGTTAGCTCCACCAAATACAATAGGCACAGCATTATTATTTAAAGCTCTTAATAGTTTTTCCGTAACGTAGTCTGGACTCAGTGAATTCTCAAATGACAGATAAAAATAGTATTTTTCTTTGATCATATTATTACACTCATCATCTTTATTTCGAGGACATACTAATGGTCCACAGGTTCCATATACATCAACACTACAATTTTTATTTTCCCTGTTAATGTAAAGGCCAAGTTCGCTTTGTAGCTGTTTCACAAATAAAATCCGTTTGCTATCTGATTTACAGTTGGAAGCAAACCACGCGACAGCAGACTTCTTAGTCTTCAGCTTATTTTTAAATTGTTCACTGACAGGCATCATTTCTTCTGGCTTATACCACTTTATGATTTTCCTGGGCCCGACAACAATGTTGTATAAATCTCTTATGACAATGAAGCCCCATCGAACTTCCGAATCCAATTTATAAGTCCATGTCCAGTTAAAGAAGTTGTCATATTTACTCAAACATATAGGGTAGTTATTAGGTGACTCAATACTGGCAAAAACATATTTTTGATGAGGAGAACGCCGTTCTGGCATTTTCATATTATAGAAATTCTCCCAAGTTAAGTCAGGTCCCGAAAAAGCTACGACATCAAAATTTCTATAGTCGCCTAGATATGATCTGTTTGAAGTAACAAAGCAGTTTGTGTGTGGACATTTTCTGGATAGAAACCCTTCTTGCCCTATACCCATGTCCGCAAATGGTACGTTGCGAGGTGAGGTCCATTGTAGTATATATTTTAATTTTTTAGGTTTTCTTATTTTTCTTTTTGCTTTGTGGTGCACATTACAATAATGGATGACGATACAACATGTTATCAATGAACATATTAAAAAGATTGCCTTTTTACAAAATTTCATATCGTTGAAGCACCTTGCACCTTTGGTAACTCACTTTACATCAATGTTTGCACTTTACACTCTCCAACGTGACAAACACATTTACACGTAACAGTTGTTTACTTAAACATGGATCTCAAAATTCAAAATAACATAACAAAAACATTTAAAAAATTTCTTCCTCAGCCACATAAAGGAAATTATAAAGATGGTAAATAAATCTAAATAAGATATGTACGTAACGTTCACGTTTGGTGATTAAATGGCACTACCACGAAACACTCAAAACCAACAAACACAAAACAAACAAACACCTACTCGTATGCTGGTATTCCTAACGGAAATAAATGAAATTTTTGTTTATAATAAGGTATGGCACAAGCGTGTTCCAAGCGAAGCAAAGCAACCTACATAGAGCGTTCACTCCAAATATCCATTATAATGGCTAGTCATTTAGTTTGGATTTAGGAATGGACGCTATAAGCCTTTCTCTATTCGTACAGTTTTTTACCAATCTTTATATGTGGGTACATAAAGTCGAATCGTTGAATTGTCCGCATCCTTCTTAAATAACTCGTCAATTAAAGACCTTACTTTAAATGCAGCTTAGTTCTACGCCGTATCGTTTGAGAAATCTGAATTTAATTTGAAAAAAACGGGCTGATTTGAAAAATTATTTCACCATTAGAATCCTAAAAAGTTAATATAGGATTCTAATGGCTTATATACATGAAAATTTAATATATATACTGTATAATATTTACAAAAAAGTAAGGAATTCGTATGAAAAATAATATTGTAACCCAAAGTGTTTTACGCAGTAAAAATTATGATAAATTTAAATTAAAATTCTAAATTATTACGCGTGTCAAGCCGGGGCGAACCTCTAGTACCTAAATAAATACAGCATTCGCACTATTTATTCATCTATCTTAAAGGACGACGATCTTATGGGATATAAACAGAACGTAGGATACTATACCTTTAGATTGAGAGTACAAAAGTCTGACCATTTTCAGTAAATACCTGTCTACCTAGCAAGACTGGTACAATTAATTGGTTGGTACCAACTAACGATAAAATAACAGAACAAGCTGCTTTTTGATAGAGGTTATCACATTGCGAGGTTTCAATAGGTATTGTAACTCTAAGCGTTTTAATACTTTACTGTTAATAAAAAAATATGTAACTTAGTTCATTAGGTATACATTTTGGTGTCTACAGAATAAAACAATTACAACTATTATGTACACTCGACGACCTCTGTGGCGCGGTGGGTGAAAGTCCACCTGCGACGCAGGAGGTTGCGGGTTCGATTGCCGCCTCGGGACAAATATTTGTACGATCTGCAGATATTTGTTCAGGGTGTTCTGGTCGTTTTCTATATGTAATAAAAAATATCTTTATATTATGTAATAATATTGTATTATGTATATCAGTCATCTAATACCCATAACACAAGCTCTGCTTAGCTTGGGACTAGATAATGCTGTGTGGATTGTCCGTCATTATTATATTATATTACACTTATATCAATTTCCTAAAAATCTAAGCCGTCACCAGAAGCCAGAGTGCCGAGAATGCTGACAGCATGGCCACGTTTTATTGTCCATCTATTTAGCATTCAGCTGCCAAGTAAATCTGCTAGCCGATAGCCGTATCGGTTAGCTAGACAGTTAAATATTTGTTATTTCAGAGGTGAACGCCCAACAAAGCACGTGTAAAACCCGACCGATTGAGTCCAAGGGATTTCCATCCGTTGTATATTTTGTCTCATTGAGATTATAGCTAGGTGAGACGTTAGGTGTTGAGAGCGAGTGAGGCTCGCTCGCCAAAGTTTTCGGTCTATTATTAATTTTATTAAAAGTAAAAATTATGTTTTTGCAAGTATTGAGTCACCCAATGTTTAAGACCGCGAAGCATTTCTATATTTTTAATACCTAGGGGCCACCGACTATAGCCACCGGTAGCCAACGACAACGACCTAACACACTTTACACATTCTTATAATATTAGTGTAGAGTAGTTTAGGTTTAGGTAAGGGTACTCTTATATCCGCATTTGGACTCCTTATTGGTCCATTATGCGTGGGTGTGGCTAGCAGAGCCAGCCTAGCTCCGTCCAGAAGCGCAGAATCCTCCTGGGGTCTTCACAGGCTTCGCGGAGTGTCCTCGGCAAGTTGAGGATTTCTGTTCGTTGTGCTGTTACGCCCACGCATTCCAGGATTACGTGGGCAGCTGATTCGTCGTCTTAGGCACCCTCTGCAGAGAGGGCTGTCTGTCGCTCCGATGGTGAATAGGTGTTTGTTCAGTGGGCAGTGCCCTGTTAGTGTACCCACGAGGATACGTAGGTACGGTCTATTTAGGTTTAGTAGGCGTTTTGTTAGCTTCGGTGATGTTGATGGAAGCGCCGCCGCTCTGGTTCTCTCAGTGTAGAGTAGTATTTTATAATGTATTTTTATGTGTGTGTATGTTTGTAATGAATAAACTCAAAAACTTCGGTGCCGATTTCAAAAATCCTTTCATTAGAAAGCTACATTCACCCTGAGTAACCAAGACTAAACATAATAGGTACTGGAATTTCTTTTAACTAAAGTTTTCTTTAGTAACGTAACCCAAGGTGTAAAAAACGCTATAAACTATAGACACGACAGAATGCTATAAAATATGTATCTTTCGCCGCATGCGTTGCGGAAACTATTGATGATAGAACAAAAGTATGTTCTGCAATATTAAATAACTAAAAAAAACTTCGCGATACCTACATAATACTATACCTACATATGTCCAAATATTACCGTTATCTCACAATAACCACCCGTATAAAGCCGGGACGGGCCGCTAGTATTTTATTTTATTTTATTTTATTTTATTTTATTTTATCTATACTAATATTATAAAGAGGAAAGATTTGATTGTTTGTTTGTTTGTATGTTTGTTTGTTTGTTTGAATTGAATAGGCTCCGAAACTACTGGACCGAGTTAAAAAATTCTTTCACCATTAGAATCCTTAATTTTCTGTGATGAACATAGGCTATATAATATTTTCAAAAAAGTTAGGGATCCGCATGAAAAATTCAATAATTGAACCGTGGGCTGTATATTCAACCTCTTTTTCTATTATGGCGCGTCAGAATAGAAAAAGAGGTTGTATAGCGCACGGTGCTTGCTTTTTCTCTACGGCCAGTGTCAGTTTTGGAATGTTGAGTCAATGTCAAAAACCCTAATGCTGTTAAAAAAGTAAAGATCCGTATGAAAACTGTGAAACCCATCGTTTTAGTGTGTATAATTTCTGAAATTTTTGTTTAATACCCGTGCGAAGCCGGGGCGGGCCGCTAGTAATATTATAAAGAGGAAAGATTTGATTGTTTGTATGTTTGTTTGTTTGTTTGTTTGTTTGAATTGAATAGGCTCCGAAACTACTGGACCGAGTTAAAAAATTCTTTCACCATTAGAATCCTTAATTTTCCGTGATGAACATAGGCTATATAATATTTTCAAAAAAGTTAGGGATTCGCATGAAAAACTCAATAATTGAACCGTGGGCTGAATATTCAACCTCTTTTTCTATTATCGCGCGTCAGAATAGAAAAAGAGGTTGTATGTATAGCGCACGGTGCTTGCTTTTTCTCTACGGCCAGTGTCAGTTTTGGAATGTCGAGTCAATGTCAAAAACCCCAATGCTGTTAAAAAAAGTAAAGATCCGTATGAAAACTGTGAAACCCATCGTTTTAGTGTGTATAATTTCAGAAATTTTTGTTTAATACCCGTGCGAAGCCGGGGCGGACCGCTAGTATTTTATAAAGACGCGCACCGCACAATTTTACTTGGTTGCGCTCAATCGCCACCTATTCAATTACAAATTATTTTAATACTATATTTTTATGGGAAATTCATCCATCGACGGAACCTTAATAAAGTGATATGATCGCTGAGCGACTAAGTCCCTTTAAATTGTATATTATAAATTATAAAAAGTGGGAGTTAACACATCAATCGTTCAACGCTACCTTCTTTAAATGCCGTACAATAAAGCAGAGCATTGTGGACGATATTTATAAGCTTTGACTAGTGGCCGTGATTGATGAGCCACGGTGTACTTGTTGAAGACGTAGAGATGGATGACCACAGTTTGGCCTGAAATATGGGGATGAATTACCGAGAAACATCACATAATACAAAGGCAAGCTTGTATTTTGTGACGTATGAAGTCTTCAAGTGCACAGCTCGGCTTAGCTTGGGGCTAGATAATGCTGTGTGGATTGTCCAGCATTATTTATTAATTTATTATTATCTATTGGCACTTATCTGTCCGCAGCTAGACGTGCACCCTCATCCATTACACATCATAGGATGTCATTGTAGGCTAAAGGATATTTTCAAAAAATTAGGGGATATGAAAGCTTCAACAATGTAGCCCAACGTGCATGTGAGTCAGTCTAAAAAGCTATAATTTATGATTTTATTGGAAATAAAAACCCGTGCGAAGCCAGGGACCGCTAGTAAATAATAATTTACTGAAGAAATCTGCTGCCCTTCCTCTGGTAGGTTCCTTAGTTGATTAGACGACATCCACGTCCGCTGAGTTGGTAGTATTCTTAAGCCGTGATCAGCAAGGCTACCCTAGACCCTAGAGACAGAAGTCGTAGTCTCCTCTCCTTGGGTCTCGAGAGTATAGAGAGTAACAGTGCTCATGGGCTAAAAAGGCACAATACATAAAAAAATAAAATAATGCTGGATAATCCACACAGCATGTTAAGCATAGCTTTTGTTATGGGAACTAGATTACTAATATCATCATCATCATCATCAGCCTATGTTAGTCCACTGTTGGACATAGGCCTCCCCTAATGAGCGCCATAGCGCCCTGTCTTCGGCTTGTCGCATCCAGCATCTGCCAGCAGTCTTTCGCAGGTCGTCATCCCACCTGGCCGGAGGGCGTCCTACACTACGTTTACCGAGTCGCGGTCTCCACTCAAGAACACGTTTACCCCAGCGGTTATCGGTTCTTCGCGAAATATGGCCGGCCCACTGCCACTTCAGTTGGCTAATTCTCTGAGCTATGTCGATGACTTTAGTTCTCTGTCGGATGAATTGGTTACGAATCCTATCCTTCAGAGAAACTCCGAGCATAGCTCTTTCCATAGCGCGCTGAGCGACTTTGAACTGGTGGACCAACCCTATCGTGAGTGTCCACGTCTCAGCTCCGTAGGTCATGACTGGTAGGACGCACTGATTAAAAACTTTCGTTTTCAAACATTGCGGTATGGATGACGAGAAGACTCGACGTAATTTTCCGAACGCTGCCCAGCCTAGCTGGATCCTCCTCTTGGCTTCCTTCTCGAAATTGTTTTTACCCAACTGCAAAATCTGCCCGAGGTAAGTGTACTCAGAAACAATTTCGAGAAGGTGGCCATGTACGATCACCGGTCTTGGATCAATGTGGGCATTGATCATGACTTTGGTTTTATCCAAATTCATGCCAAGACCGATACATCGGGAGGCTGAAGCTAGACTGTCCAGCATCCGGTTCAGCTCCTCTAGCGACTCCGCTATTAAGACTATGTCATCAGCGAATCGCAGGTGGGAGATGTAGTCGCCGTTTATATTGATGCCCTTGTCTTTCCAGTCCAGCGTCTTAAACATATCTTCCAACGCGCTCGTGAACAGTTTCGGGGATATGACATCCCCCTGCCTCACTCCTCTGCGCAGTTGGATCGGTTTAGTCTGCTGGTCCTGTACTCGGACACTCATCGTAGCGGCTTCGTAGAGACATCTCAGCACCTCGATATAACGATAGTCTACTTGGCATCGCTGTAAGGATTGTAGAACAGCCCAGGTTTCAACGGAGTCAAAAGCCTTCTCATAGTCCACAAAAGCCAGACACAGGGGCTGATTCTACTCTTCGGACTTCTGTATAATCTGCCTCACTGTGTGAATGTGGTCTATGGTACCATATCCTCCGCGAAACCCAGCCTGCTCCGGTGGCTGAAACTCGTCGAGTCTCCTGGCGAGACGGTTCGATATAACTCGTGAGAAAAGCTTATAGACGTGACTTAGGAGCGAGATGGGTCTATAATTTTTAAGAAGGGTTTTATCTCCCTTCTTAAAAAAGAGCACCACCAAACTACCACTCCACGCCTTTGCAGTTCTCCCACTGTGAAGCTCTGATGTTATTCCGTCCTCACCGGGGGCTTTTCCATTTTTAAGCTGCCTCAGAGCTAACACGATCTCGTCTTGACTGATGTCTGGCAGTTCGTCGGTATAGTGGCGTATCAATGTGGCTCTAGAATCGTGGTCGTCTCGTTGGGAACGGGGAGCATGTGCAGCGTATAAACGGCCATAAAAGTCCTCTATCTCGGCCGATATCTCCGGCTTCGACAATACGGTCCTTCCGTCGTGCGTTGAAAGCTTCGTCAGGTGGCTCCTTCCAAGCTGCTGAGTGAATACTTTGGACCCTCGGTTTCGCTCTATCGCCTCTTCGATGAGGCGTGTATTGGAGCTCCGAAGGTCGCGTCGTACCATCTTCGCAATTCGCTTGTTCAGGTCTGACCTCTCTGACGAAGTCGCTTGGGTGGTTTCCCGTCTTTTTGTCATCAGCCCAAGAGTCTCATCCGAGAGTTTGGACTTCTTACCACTACGCTGCTTTTTGCAAAACTTGATGCCCTCGTCCCTCAGCGTTTCTACCAGATTGTGTAGGGTCTCGTCAGCGTCATCAGTGGGTTCCAAGGCAGCGAATCTATCCCCGAGAAGCTGCTGAAACTTCTCGGTGCCCGCCATGATTTGGATTGGGTTCGGTCGGAGCGTGGACTTCATCAGACGGTTTCTTTCAAGCTTCAAATTTATATTCAGAGAGCCTCGAAGGAGTCGGTGATCAGATCCGGTATTGAACCTGTTGATCACTGAGACATCTCTGAATATATGCTTGCTATCCGTCATGATGAAGTCGATCTCATTTTTTGTCACAAAATCGGGACTCCGCCATGTCCACTTCCTTTGGGGCTGTTTCTTAAAGAAAGAGTTCATTAAGAACAGCCCCTCTTTCTCGAGGAAGTTGACGAGCATTTGTCCCCTGTGATTTCGAACACCAAAACCATGCGGGCCTATTCGGGATTCGTTGCCAGTCTGGGTTCCCACCTTGCCGTTAAAGTCCCCCATAACAACGTTGAAGTGAGCCTTGGTGGTGTGATGTAAGGCTTTGGATATGTCTTCGTACATATCCTCCACTTCATCATCCGAGTGTGCCGAGGTCGGTGCGTAGACCTGAATGACCTTCAAGCTGTAGCGCTTAGACAGCCGAAGGATCAGGTACGCTACCCTGGTCGACACACTGGAGATTTCTTCGACGTTGTTAGAGAGGGCCTTATTGACGAGGAAACCTACGCCACCCTGGGATGTTTTATCACCCTCGCGAAAGTAGAGAAGATGGCCCGAGTCTAAGGTTACAGTGTCCTCCCCCTCTCTACGGACTTCACATAACCCTAGAACATGCCATTTAATGTTCTCTAGCTCCACTTCCAACTGCGCTAGATGGTGATCAAGCCTCAGAGTGCGTCCGTTAAACGTTGCCAGGGTCAGTGTGTGTGGGGTGTGGTAGCCTAATGTAGCCCGGAGATTCCTAGCACCCCCTGCCCCGCCGTTACCGTGGCCGCTACCATGGCCAGGAATAGCGAGGCGGCCGGGAACTGGGGGCCATTTTGTGGCGGTTCTTATCATTGGGGGTAATTGCCCATAATCCCCACGCTGGGAATGCGGGTTGGGGATCGCAGTTTAGTGGAGTAGTTCTGCAGAGGGCGCTGCTGCCCGCCCCCCGGTGTGTTTCCCTTAGTCGCCTCTTATGACACCCACGGGATGAGTTGGGGTGGTGAAATTCTATATTATGCCGTCACCACACGGCAACCGTCACCACACGGCAACCGTCACCACACGGCAAATTACTAATATACTAAATACAATATTTCGATAGATTTTTTTATTATACGTAGAAAACAACCAGAACCCTTAACAACAAACGGTACAAATGTACGTATGGTCTGCAGATATAGATCTGCAGATCATACGTACATTTGTGCCGGGGTGGGTATCGAACCCGCAACCTCGGACCTTCGGACCTTCGTGGACCTTCACGTTCGAAGGTCTACTTTACGTCTACAAGATTGGGCCGATTTAGATAGAGATAGATAGAGAAGCATTTATTGAACAAACTCGGTTGGTTACAGCACAGAACAAAAATAGTTTGATTTGATAAAAAGTTGAAGTTGACTATAGTAAAATAGTGTAGAATCATAAATTGTGTAGAATATCGATCCAACCTTTTGCCTGACAAAAACTTAGAGCAAAACAGTGTATATCACAGCATATGGTATGTATGAAAACAGTATACAAGCTCTCCTAATAGTGAAATAAATCAGCGCAGGGATAACCAATCCATCATGCCAGCGGACAGCTAGGTAGCGAAATATACCGGCTTATCGTCGGTTATGGAAAACGGCCTAACATCTGTTACCCGATTAAATTGCTAAATTGTGGGCCTTCTGAAATTACGGGATATATTATTCTTTCTTTATGATTTTGAGATTATGAACGTGTTTACGCGTCATTATCACACATCCTGTCGATCTTCAGTGTCTTAGACCATTTAAAAATAAGAGAGTGTGAGGGGTGATTATGTTTGTCTATACTGAAGTTAGGCCTGTATTTTTCTGGAGTAGATATGTGAAATACTCGTATGTGTCCGCGGTCTCGGGATCCAATGATAAGGTATACAATAATTAAGCAAGACGCTACCTGCACATGATAACAGTGTGTTTACGGAGCACAACACAGACGCCTGACGCGTTTGAATAGATATTCAAACGCGTCAGGCGTCTGTGTTGTGAGTTTCAATATCTATTCAATGAATAGATATTCAAACGATGCATTTATAATTCAAACTCAGGTTTAAGCACGTAATTGTAACCTATTATTGACAGATTTTCATTAAAAACTGTCAAAATTGCGGCATAAGTAACACTTGCTGGGGCCGTGTGGTGCCGGCATAGAATTTCACCACCCCATCTCTTCCCGTGGGTGTCGTAAGAGGCGACTAATGGTAACACACCGGGGGGCGGGCAGCAGCGCCCTCTGCAGAACTGCGAACTCACCGAACTGCGATCCCCAACCCGCATGCCCAGCGTGGGGATTATGGGCATTAGCCCCCAAATGATAATGCCATCTATGGCACTCATTAGGGGAGGCCTATGTCCAGCAGTGGACTATTATAGGCTGGTGATGATGATGATGAACACTTGCTTAAACGCGAGATGCGTTATTTGGGGTTGAAAGGCGCTTAAGCTGAGTTGCGTCACACTACTGTTGCATTAGAATATTCGTTCGAGAATTAAAGATTACCTAAGCTCTAGCCTCAAACTACAATGAGTAAGCGAAAGGTAAGCGACGTAAGCGAGGATCTTTTGTAAACGGACTTCTTCTATCTATTCGATTATCTTTGTCTATTGCTTCGAGCAGAAAACTTCGTAAAAAATGGTCTGACTGCATCTATCGTAAATCGTAACACTGTCATTTCAGATTGTCAGACGTGCAAAGTTTTGTCAAGTGGTTCTTACAATGCTTCATTGTTTTTAAAATAAAAAGTTAAATTATTCTTATAGACTATGCGAACCGTATTCGTTTATAAGAAATATTCGCCATATTTTAAAAATGTGAAGAGAATTGCTTGGTAATATCTTGAAATTCGTAACGTAGTCGGTCTATTTGATGCACGCTCTATTTTGATTTTGTATGTTTTTTTTTTGATACCCACCTGTACCCACCACCCAAACTTGAATTTTTATACATTTATTAAACCATAGCGTGAACATATTAGATAAACATTTAAATTTATAAGCTTAGAAGTATCTAGCGTATCTCGATATTAGGGTCTATTCCGTCTAGATTTTAGAAACGAGAATTGGCCGTAATGCGATTTATTGGACTTAGATGAGTCCAATTCATCGCATACGGCCCACCCAATCTAAGTACATACTGTTATAATTTGTTACTCTAGAGTACTTTTTATTATTCCTGTACCTACCCTGTCCTGTCCTGTGCCTATCAGAGTAAATGTATTTTATTTTTTAATTTTAATTTTTATATTATTGCCGTAGGTACATCTATTACGCCTTCTAAATACGAACAGATGCAAGCCGGGCTATAGTACAAATAACTTTATATGGACGAACTGTAGGTACGTAATGTAGGTACAGCTTCCAAGATTATGTGCAGAAGTCTCTCAGTGGAGGTCGGTTAATGTTCTTATTTCATTTAAATTTCATCTATTTATTTACAAGTCTTAGTTATATTTGATTATTTGATCTAAATGTTGAAGCCAGCCTGAGGACGTCCAAGGTCATTTATTTATAATTATATGTATTACAAAAGTACTTAATCAATAATTACACTTAATTAGCGATTTACTCTCCAATGAATGAATGTTCCATAATGGCACTAACTTTACAGATTAATTGGATTTCAGCTGCAAGGCAATCACAGTTGTATCGACGTAGAGGTAGCAACAACAGTAAAGAGCTACATATATAGCTTGCGCAGCAAACGGCATTGGCATAGCACTTGTAAGTATTCGCTTAACTGAGAGCATTTAAGCACGTATTATGAAAACTGGTTTACTCGTCGGTCTATGCTTAACTAACGCTTTTGTAGATTGGCAGAGCGTTACAGGCATAGATCTATCACTGAGCAAGCAGCAAGCTTTCATAATACGGGCTTGAGAGCAGCAAGTCAGATAGCAAACTTGCGAAGTGCCAAGCCTAATTCAGCTAATTTTTTTCAGCTCCAGTACAGTCTTATCAAATCTGCCGCCAGATAAATAAAACAACAGAAAAAATTATTAACGCTCCAGTGTCATCTTGTCCAAGTTGCAGCTTGAGCAAAATGAATGTGAAAAGGCAATCTGGGTCCAATGTCGTCAACGAATCTAACAAATCTGTTTGCGCTCTTATACCATCTTGGTGCATCAGCTGTAGTAAATTATTATAGGATGTGCTTGTCGATAAATCATAAAAATGTAAACCAGAATAGATCTGGTCGATTTTGTTTTGATTTTGCATCGATAAACAAAAAATGTCAGTTATTACTGGAATAATATTTCAGATAATATGGATAAATTTTCTTCGATACTAGATACAGCTCTTTTTAGATTCACGTTTGCCCTTCAAGCGAATATCGTCCACGATTGGTTTAAACGTTAGATAATACGTTCAATAGGTAATTAAGTATGTCCCTGAATGTCACCACTAGCTTTTTGTTGATACCTATGTATTAGTGTATTTCTGTTATGTATTATGTCTATTAGGATTAGTTTAGCTGGGAAAGTTAGTTTTTAGCTTTATTTTCTAATTTAACACTTGCATCGTCTTCCTTTCCTCTTCTAAGCTTTGGTCGCAACCAAAGCTTAAAAGAGAAAGCTAGTATAAGGAAAAACACTTCTTCCATGCGTGGAACAAATATCGTCTTCCTTTCTTTCCTTTCCTCTTTTAAGCTTTGGTCGCAACCAAAGCTTTGTTTAGTATTTCTTCCACGCATGGAAGAAATCTTATTCCTTTTACCAAACTGTTTAATTAGATAGAAGTTTTTCAGCAAAGCATTATCTATTTATCTAATAGATAGGCAGATAGTTTATGAAGTAAACCGCGTCAGCCTTCTTTGCAAATAGCTAATGGTGATAAGAATAATGTGTACCTAATCATCTGGTAACATTAGGCGAATATTACCTATCAATAGAAAGGGAATAAAATTTATTTCAACATTAGATTTGGCGATAGCTCTGGGAGTTCAATATTAAGTCAAATGAGGTCATAATTTAATTGAAGTAACTTTAATTCCCTCTATCTGCCATTGAGTCGCTTTGCTTTATACAAATATAAATATTATTTCAACTATTTCAGAAAATCAAGTCCCACTTCCAAGCAAAAGAGTAAGTTAATTTATGATGCTTGGTCAAAATTATGATGAACGTGCGCTTCGAAAAATTGTCCTGAGTTAATTTTTTACCGGCCAAACATTGGTTTTACTTATGTGATTGAGCTAACTACAGACTTTTGCAAACAATCTACAGGTAGGTCAAATGAACCATATAAATACCAGTCAGAATCGTTCTCAATATTGTCTCATTTAATAATGACAAATTTAGTGTGATTTTACATTTTGAAAACAATTAGTATGTACATAAATTACCTGCTCATCAAAATGTACGTTTGATGTACGTAAGCTGTTTGTCTGCTAAGGTAAAAACTTGGCCTAAGGAGGTACTTTCTAATATCTACCTTTTCTTTCCAGAACACTTGACCAATCCCACCTAACTTGGAAACGGAACCCCCGAATTTATGCTGCTACATGTGTTTTTGCCATGATGAAGATAAGCAACATTTTCTGATGGCACGGCCACCTTATTGAATTCAACCTTTTTACAATTACAAGGGATGAGGCTGTATTATTTATTATTATTTATTTATAATAGTAAGTACCTAGGTATATCTGTCCTAGATAATAAATCAAGGGAACTATGACGTAACTATGCACTCTGTATTGTTAGGTTTATTAACCTTGATTTCTTAGTATTAAAGAAATTGTTTTTATCGAGTTTTTTTTTAAAAGCGATTAACTTTTAATAGCTGAGTTTTGGTAAATATTTTTTTATTTGTGTAGATTTATCAACGACACATAATGATGTTATTTATTTGATAGTCTAATTTATACTTACCTAGCTATTTTTTAGAATTACAAATTGTCATTCTTGAATAAATGCATTTAATTTGTCGATATTGATCAGATAATAAGGCTTTGCAGGATATAGTCAGAAATTATAGGTTTTTTTTATAGGTACACTTGGGTTAGGTACATTATTTAAGTTTTCATACGGATCCCTTACTTTTCGAAAATATTCTATAGGCTATGTTCATCACGTATAATGTAGGATACTAATGGTAAAAGAATTATTCAAACCGGTCCAGTAGTTGCCTATTCAGTCCAAGCAAAAAATAATTATTGTCTTTTCAAATCTTTCCTTGCAATAAATAAATAAATAAAAACCACACCGTTTGTTTTGAAGTTTGCAAAATTAGACCATCGCAACGAATCGGTTAAAGGTAAATCAGAGAGGGGTTTTTTCTTTCTCTGTTATTTATTTATTACAATACAATGTCATTATACTTAACTCTTAGTTATTTAATTTTTTTTTTGCATCTCCTTATTTTTACTTTAAATTTAAAATGTCAACCTATAAGGTTCTCAAAATATTTCTTTAAAGATCGTGGTAAAAATCTGATTGGTGTTTTTCTTGACTTGACTTCTTCTTTATGGCAATATGTGTCCGATTTTGCTTCTGAGGATTTTGCCCTTTTTGCCACGGTATTTTTCTTTTTTTGACCGCTCGTAATATTTTTGTAATTGCCTCAATTGCCTCCATTCCATTACTATGACATTTCCATGAACACTGACAGAAAAGTGGCAAATCAGACACATTTCAGCCATAGCATAGAGTCAAGTTTTCTGGATATTTTTCTCTGTGATACGTAGTTACGAATTTTGTACAAAACTGAAAATTAAAATGTGTTAGTTTTTCCAACAATAATTGCCCGGTCGCTAAACGCCTTCAGCAATGAGAAAGCGGCGAAATGGTCTCTTCCCTGGTTTATGTTAACTTGTAAGGTGTAGGCAGGCAGATGTTCGCAAAATTTTGATCGTATTTTCATGATGGGTGCCGTGTGGGAATATCGGACTATCCATAAATATGGCGTTTGCCAATGGTTTAGCCTACTCCTAGATGCACCGCTGTTGATCGATTATAGACATTAAGGTACTATACGATAGAAGGGTTAAGATACATCTTGTCTTCATCTTGCAATGTACGATGTGCCACAGTGCTGTGAAGATTTATAGAGCCAAAGATTGAGATAATCTTTGACTGCATTGCGCACTATGTTCTTTAAGAAAGAAAACACTCAAAATTACTCGTGTAAATTCATTACAAACTTGATTTCCCCTCAGAAAGAAGCCATCTATAGAAGTAAACTTTGTTATTTTCATGTTTGTAGCAAATTATGTAAGGGTTGTAAATTCTGCGTTGATACAGTAACATCCAGATAGGTATCTGTCATCTTCCTCATTATGTTTCCATGTAATATTATTTTTTTATTACAGAGAATAGATTTTCTCCCACCGTAACATGTACCTATGTAGGCATGTACCGGCATAATTCGAGAGATTCGCTCCGAGCGCCACCTCAGGTGCTAAACCGAACTAGTTCCCGAGGAGACACCTCCCAAACAATGCGCACCTTACAAACAGACCTGGCCAGATACTCAGCCCTAGCTGCTAACTACTTCTGGACGATGTATTCCACCCTGAACGGAAACCATGTGGCTGTATTCACGGTGGTTTTGATCGTAATGCTGAGTTTCATCGTCCCAGATTTAGCACAAAAACTACAAAGAACCCAGGAATTGAAGGCTATGAAGAAAGTTCTGATGAAGATGTCGGTTTGTACAAAATGAGCGTAGGTACCTACTATGTCGCCGCGAAATGAAATGTTAAATCTCAATGCTCTATGTTTATGACGACCTCTGTAGCGCGGTGGGCGAAGGTCCGCCTGCGACGCAGGAGGTTGCGGGTTCATATCCCGCCTCGGGACAAATATTTGCAAATATTTGTTCATGGGGTTTTGGTCGTATAAATAATATAAAACGACAAGAACACCCTGTAAAAACCCGATATAAATGTTGGTCCTGCTTTACAGGGCGAAGTGAGCCGAGCGGAAGTGGCGTGCCTAGCAGTGGCTGACGAGATTCGCTGCCTACACTGCTCAATGCATGACGACGTCACGGAAACGGTAACATACTAAATAATATACATATACTACTTATTTATTTACTACTTATACATAACATAAAACTGTACATACATAATATGTTTACTACTTATTTATTTACTACTTAAAGGTACATAACATAATACTATACTACACACTAGCCAAACTCCATGAAGATTGTTTATAAACAATGCGCCTTTACTTAAATAACGGCAATCGTCATTTCTATGATTAGAGGCAAATATTGCTCCCAACTTTTTTCTCTGTTATCCACGCTGCTCTCCGATTCTATCTTTTCTGTGAGACAGCTCTCGATCTGTGTCTGAGTATCATTTGCGTATGTAGCCGCTGTAGTTATGTTGTCTGAGGTCGGCTGGTCTGCTGTGAAAATGAGGTATAGGATTGGGCCCAAGATGCTGCCTTGGGACACTCCTGATAACTACATAGGTGACTCTATATATGACGAGAACAATAAAAATGCATAAACGCTATATCTGACTTCAAGGTATTTATTTCCCAAGTACAACAAAATATATAATAATATTGAAACTCGCGTGAGTTTTAGTTTTTTGTGTCGACATTTGTTAACAAGCATTCCAAGACGAGTATGGCTAGTCTATAGTATAAGAGTTCACAAGAAGTTATTTCTTGTAAATCTTATCTACCCAATGACTTTCCGAAATCTCCATTTCTTCCATTTCCTGGCAAACTTCATCACCTCGCAAATCTTGCCGAGCATTCAGGTGGATTTCAGTCGTAATAGATGGATATAGGGCAAAGACTTAGGTGCAATTTTTCCAAGTTTCCCAAATCAACGACTATCCTTTCTTACAAATTGTTAATAATTTATCTGCATATTATAGTTCATAAGTAAGTACATCTATTTCAGCTAGAAAATCAGCCCTTATGCTCTAGCGGCGAAGTGCAAGTCACGCAGTCAGAGCCTGCCCATTTGGAGAACAAGCTGAGCCTCTTCCGGCGATTTTTCTGTCCCAAAAAGAACGTGTCTTATAAAGTAAGCCTTTGACTATAAAACTATCGTAGTTCGACATTATGAATGTGAGCGGGTTAACTGCAAACATTGTTTGTATTGGAGAACACGCTCATCATCAACTTTATAAGGTCAATATCTCTTTTCCACGATCTCGGACCCAGTCCTTGGGGAGGCATGCGTGGGGCAGTGAAAAGCATAGAGGCTCGTTATGAGATAAATTTTAATAAATAAAAAAAAATACGCTGGACAATACACAAGGCATCATCTATCCCCAAGCTAAGCAGAGTTTTTTTTTTATGGGTACTAGATAACTGATATACATAATACAATATTATTACATACATAGATATTTTTTATTATACATAGAAAACGACCAGAACACCCTGAACAAATGTCTGCAGATCGTACATATATTGGTCCCGAGGCGGGAATCGAACCCGCAACCTCCATTTTGGCTTACTTTATAAGACACGTACTGTATTAAGTTAGAAAGATGTTAGACGATTAAATACCTGGGAGTTACAATTGACTCACAATTAACTTACGTGCCGCATATTAATGTACTAACATCTAAGATACGTCGCCTTATTGCCATTTTCAAAAATATTTAGACACGTAGCTTCCAAAACCAATTGAGGATTACTTATTTTGCTCTTTGCCAAACTCTACTTTTATACTGTGTGACGGTCTGGGGAGGGTCCTCAAAAACGCACATGCTCCCTCTTGAGAGCTGTCCTTAAAGTAGCCAACTCATATAAGGGTATGAGTTGGCTACTTTAAGGACAGATACCCTACATTTCAACTCTATAGGGAATGTCAGGTTCTCACTGTAAGGAAACTTTTTGTTCAGCAGACCATTCTTAGACTTAGAATAAAGGCAAAAGACTCTCTTTTGCAGGATAAAACACGGAGAATTATTAAATATCAAACGATTACGTGTAAAACTAGATTTGCATAAAAGCACTCCTCCTTCCT
Organism: Eupithecia pulchellata; assembly: GCA_963931895.1. Taxonomy (NCBI): domain Eukaryota; kingdom Metazoa; phylum Arthropoda; class Insecta; order Lepidoptera; family Geometridae; genus Eupithecia; species Eupithecia pulchellata. Next base: position 4,008,114 of record OZ007529.1, on the reverse strand, counting down.
TGGAATATATCTACATAATAAAATAAACAAAACTATCACTTTACATGATACAACTCATTTTGAATTGAAAAGGAAGTTAAATTTATTTTTATTGAATTGTGACTACCTGGAAACAGAAAAGTTGCTTGAAATGAGTAAATAACGTTTTCTTTTTTCTTTTCGTCTCACAATGTTGTACTTATACATACTTATTTGGCATAATGCTCTTATAAATAATTTCTGTACTTAAATATAGTATATAGGTATCTAAACTTAATATTATAAAGAGGAAAGATTTTATTGTTTGTTTGTTTTTTTGTTTGAATTGAAAAGGCTCCGAAACTACTGGACCAATTTGAAAAATTCTTTTACTATTAGAATTCTAAATTTTCCGTGATGAACATAGGCTATATAATATTTACAAAAAAGTTAATGTAAGTGGATCCCCATGAAAAATTCAATAATTGTACCGAGCGCTGTATATTCAACCTCTTTTTCTATTATAAGTAAAGTACCTAAAGTAAAGTAAAAGTTTGTTAAGTTCAGTAACATTGGAATATACCACTAAAAATACTTATATTTAAGCTTAAAATTAATACATATTTGGTTATATAGAATATGGAGTAGGTATAAAAATTAACAAAAAATTTGTTGTAGATGGACTGACAGTGGTTTGAGTTGGGTAGCCTGCCTACCTGCTGAACTAGTTGAGCACTGTATCTCAACAGGTAGTGTTCTCCTCCTCGCTTCTTGTCATTTATAGATCCAAATAATATTGAACTAATGTTTACTATTTATTTTTACTACATATTGAGTAATATTTTAAAGTAAAGATTATTACTAAGTTTTAATAATTACGGTACAAATAGATGTGAAGAAAAATAAACAATCTAATTTAAAAGAGAGGGAAATGCATAAGATCATTAATTTATTTCAATATTAATAGTAGTTTTTCAGTATCCTCATAATTTAAGTTTTTCAGAATTTTGGTAATAGTTTTCTTAAGATTAAGATTAGATTGAAATCTTAGATTTTCATGTTTGCTTAGTGTATTATACAGATAGGGGCCAAGAAAAATTTCAAAACGATGTGCAAACACAGTTTTGCATGCCGCTGTAGTACTTTGTCCTGTCTGCGTTTTATCGGGTTAGCTTCTTTTAATTTTTTGTGTTGTCTCAGTGTAATGTCCATAATAAAAATTTGTCTCACGGTTAGGATTCCTGCTTCTTTGTAAAGTTCATTAGTTGGGAAGCGGTAGGGTTTCGAAAAGGTAACTTTAAGAAGAGCACTTTGAGCTCTAGTTCTACTAATAAGTGTAGATTTAGGACAACCTAAACACCAAATTATGGCGCGTCATAATAGAAAATGAGGTTGAATATATAGCGCACGGTGCTTGCTTTTTCTCTACGGCCAGTGTCAGTTATGGAGTGTCGAGTCAATGGCAAATATATTGTATAATTTCTGAAATATTTGTTTAATACCCGTGCGAAGCCAGGGCGGACCGCTAGTACACAATATATTTATTAGGTCACCTAACTTAACATACCTATTCAATATTTTTCGCACCCATACACATATCTATTCTTACAAAACTCTACATACATAAACACTTTTGCTTAGGGCTTGATCTTAGTTTTATTTTTCTGTTTACTTATTACTTAGTTTTAGTTAAGGTAACTGACTCTTGTCTAGCCTTGTTTTTCACTTTCGTCTCGATTTTATGTCTTAATTTTACTTAGTTAATAGCTTTTCTTTCAATTGTTCAAGATAATCTATGTACCAATTATACCATTGTACTTTAGTCGCACTCCCGGTGTCTGCGAGGCCGAGTAGCCCTCGCGTCTAAACACAAGTTTTACTTAAGTAGTTAGAGCGAGGAGTCGATGCATCTTCAGCACTAAGGTTTTAGGGTAGAGTACTTTACCTAAGATAAACTTAAATGTACTAAAAAATGGGTATTTGCTTCGTTATGATTATATATGACACATAAGTAGATAATTTACCGTAATTCCAAGCTGACAAGCAATCTCCTTATTACTCATTTGTTGTTCAAAAAGCACCGCGATCTTGGTTCTCACAAAATTACTAATATGCATAATATCCTTCAATATTCTTCAAATCTTTTATAATTAAAACCAGTAATTCAAGACGCGAATCGAGAATGGCCAGTGACCTTTTCTTTGTTCACCAAGATTATTATTTAGATCTACCCTCAAACACTTCTTTTTTTTTTCTTATCCAGTGTAAAGATATCCCGTAAATAAAAATCTGCTGTCAATCAGTAGTCACATAAAATTTCAATGCTTAGATAACTCGTTCATTGGTTTAGTTGGTTGGTGCGTTCCTCACTTTCTTGTTGTGTGAGCAATTGGATTTCTGGTTCGCTTCCCACTGAGTTAATACAATTTTTGTCTTAGTATTTGAGTAAAAGATTTGTAAATCGTACAGTGATTTGCAGTGTAAACTTTAGCTATTTGGGGGGTTACCAATTAATGCTTCTGTACATAACTTGAAGCAAGATGCTGTGTGAATTGTCCAGCATTTTTTAACGATGGGAGTAAAAGCAGAGGGTTACAGTTCGATGGTAGATGTTCTTAGTAGTTATCCAAAAATGAAAAAGTTAGTTAATCCAATTGACTTTCACGTTCTTTTTATTTATTTACAGGAGGTGACCATCATGTCATATCTCTACACGGACTCATTCGATGGTAGATCCGATAACTTGCAGAAGGAAATTTCTAACAGTTGAAGTGAACCCCGGCAAAAAATAGTAATAATAAAACAATTATTGGATTTTATTAAAAATGGCACAATAAAAAATGATGTACCAAAAATTATGAGCTTTCTTTACTTTTAAAGTGATTAGTAAAGATTAGTATTATAATGAACTAGTTACTAGCTACATATGGTTAGTAGCAGCTTCATTTTTCCAGGACAAAATGTAGCATAAAGACAAGACAGCAAAGAACTAATATTTGTTCGTAGAGCGCTACGAGAGATGACTCCCGCTGGCCGAGAAGTTACGTGAGCCACAACTCACGAAAGTTACATGTAGAGCGCTATGCCAGCCATGCCGAGAAGTTGAAAGTGCGTGTGCGTAGGTACAGCGCTACGTGAGCTATGCCGAGAAGTTGAATGTACTACGTGCGTGTGCGTACAGCGCTACGTGAGCCATGCTGAGAAGTTACGTGAGGTGCGTGTGTAGAGCACTACGCTAGCCATGCCGAGAATTTGCAAGTGCTACGTGCGTGTGCGTACAGCGCTACGTGAGCCATGCTGAGAAGTTACGTGAGGTGCGTGTGTAGAGCACTACGCTAGCCATGCCGAGAATTTGCAAGTGCTACGTGCGTGTGCGTACAGCGCTACGTGAGCCATGCTGAGAAGTTACGTGAGGTGCGTGTGTAGAGCACTACGCTAGCCATGCCGAGAATTTGCAAGTGCTACGTGCGTGTGCGTACAGCGCTACGTGAGCCACGCTTAGAATATCTCGTGTTTATACATTTCTCTCGACCCTCGACCATCATAGAGCAACACGGGCCCCCGGCGGACCCAATTTTCCCTCGTCCATGCATTGATAGACGAATCATTTTCCTTATAGACCATAGAGCAACACGGACCCCCGGCGGACCTGTTGCTCTATGTCGACCATGGACGTAAATTTTCCCTCGTCCATGCATTTATAGACGAATCACTTTCCGTATAGACTAAGATGGTTTAACCATAGAAAAATCTTACGAAAAACTTAATCTCTTTGCTGTCAATTAGTTATTTACGTGCGATGTTCTAATGAGTTCTAAATAGATCATAAATGTTATGTACTCGTATTGCCATAATGAAGAAGTCAAATCAGTAAACATGTAAATCTATGTAAATTTTAAAAGTTAACTGATAAATAATAATATAAACATGCCTCAACGTAGGTCAATAAAAAATGCTATCGTGAAGAGTCTTGTGTTTTTGGGACTATTTGCTTCGTTGGGGCATATGACTGTCAACTTTTGGGAGAAGTTCATGATACAGTCTGAGCTCGTGCATATGAAAACAAGTCTGCACTCTTTGAAAGTAAGTGATTAAATACTTCTAAAGTTCTTCCAGGTCAGACCAGTACCTCTCGCTATGGAACATGGAACATTATACCCCCCCCCCCCCCCTTATTTTATGGCTCACGTTTATTTTATTAGCCGTGTGGTGCCGGCATAGAATTTCACCACCCCAACTCTTCCCGTGGGTGTCGTAAGAGGCGACTAAGCGAAACACAGCGGGGGGCGGGCAGCAGCGCCCTCTGCAGAACAACTACACCGAACTGCGATCCCCAACCCGCATGCCCAGCGTGGGGATTATGGGCAATAACCCCAAATAATGATGCCATCCATGGCGCTCATTAGGGGAGGCCTATGTCCAGCAGTGGACTATTATAGGCTGTTGATGTTGATGGCTTATTTTATACCATTAGCCGTAGCATTTCGACAGTTTGTGTGAGTTTTAACGAAAAAGTAAAATAGAAAGGCTATCCTAAAAGTCAAGCTTCTCAAGACGACGACGCAGATAATGCGAAATCTGTGAGAATAACTAAGAAATATGACTCTACCTTATAGAACCATAATGTGGTAACCAACTGGGAGGAGAGTGGTTTAAGCTTATGTCACTTATGTGATAAATGAACATGTTGTAACTTATGCATAAGTAAATTGAACCATAACAGTGCATGCAACCACTGGAAGGTACAGCAGGTATAATGAACAACTTTCACCAGTAACAAATAGCATTCAAACGAGGAACCCGAATTCACCGTGAATTCATAACTTATAGTGATAACTATTAGTAGACACATCAAAGACATATTAGGTTATGTTGATTGATGCATTATTAAAATTGCAATTGATTTTCAGGAGACTATTACACACATTGGCGCTGCATACAACAGTCTCCACAGAGAACTAAGATACTTAATAGAGGTTGCGGAAAAACAAAATCCATCTAGATTAAAAAACATTGAACACCCAGCTCAAGCAGTACAAAAATTAAATAAAACTGTAAAAACCGACACAAGTGTTGCAATACAAGATAAAGCTAAAAATAATGAAGACCTCACGGAGTACCAAAAACTGGAAGCATCGGTAAATACTAAAACATTGAATGCAGCGACCGTAACGAAAAATTCACTGAAGTCCGTAGGAGTTATAAATACCAACATGGATCCTACGAAATCATACGAAAGAGGAGATGGTTACAGCGTAAACGAACCACACGATTGTCTTTATGGACCAGAATATAAATACTGCCGCCATTGTAATCAATTCAACCACCCCTACCATAATTGGAGAGTCTGATAATATTTGACAACATCCAACGTTTTGAAATCACGGTGATAAGAATTAAAAAAAAAGAAAGTTAAAGATTTACAATTTACACAGAACCAAAAAACTGATAGGTCCTTCTCATACTTCGACGAGGAATCAGATCATTTTCGATTTCTAAAAACCGGTCTAGCCTATCCAATATCCAACAAATTTGAATAAAAATAAGGAGTAAAATAAGAAACTTTTTATTGTTGTTTCACTTAGACACGACATGGTCGCTCTTAACTATAATCACTATTTGCTTTCATTTCTGTAGAGGGTAGAGGCTTCGCAACTTTTCGGCTGACATTCCTTCCATTTTCCAATCGGTTTAAATAAACATCGACGTAAGGTAAGATCTGAGGTGTTTTTGAGTTATAATCAAACTCAAAAGCGCTCCCTTCGGCTGCGTTCGCAAATGCTTCTAGAACATTGATCTGGCCTTCTATATTTGGAAGCTCATGCGAGAATTTCGATATCTTCAATTCTAGTTCATGGTAGCTTTCTTTTATCATCGATAGGTTTTTCTGGAATTTTTAGAAAAACCTTGATAATTTTTTTTTTAATATAAGGTTTTTATTTTAGGCTAAATTGGGACTAGTAGGTATTTACAATTGAGCTAACCGCAAACTGTTGCAAACAATCTTCAGGTAGCTCAACTGATCCATATCAGTACCAGTCGTAAGCGTCCTGATTAATTAGTTAAGGGCGCATGCAACCTCAACTCTGTGCGTAAAGGCTAGACATATGATTTTGCGTTCATAAGAGCGGGACAGGGCATTGCAACGCAAGTCAAAAAATCAACCAAAACTCAAGTTTTAGCTTATTATCTGGTAAAAATAATAGTAATTTTGAAAATCTAAACCACCCACGGTCTGCTTTGTACTCTGTTTACTGTACAAAGTATCAAGGCTTATTTTAACATATCTATTGAATATAGCGACGGTTTTAAGTACAGTTTAGAGTCAAGTTTGGATTTTTTTTCTATCGAGAAAACTTCATGTAATCGTGTTTTCGAAACACTGGAGGTCTAGCATCGATCCTGAACTATAACATATTAAAATCTCAAAGTAAATGCTTCAGAATTGTGGAAGATATGATCGTTGAAAATAACTGATTTCAGGTAGTATCAACTCTTAATCATAGCGCTGCTAGTTAGAGAACACAAAACGTTATGATGTCTTATCTTGGCCGTTCATGTATAAAAAGAAAATATTACAAAATAAAATAATATTGTATCTATTGACATGTCCGAGTCTCTAGAAACTTTAGAACAGAAGCATTCCTACTGCGAGCGTGACAATCCTGTGGACTTACAAACCAAATTTAATAACTAAAAATATGGGTCCCTACGGTAGGATAGGATTTACCGCAATGTCATCAATGTTCTGAGAAATGGTCTTCATGTCATTCTTAGCCGTGCAAGTGAGGCAATGGTATTCCAGCATAATGTAGATGATGGCCATCAGACTTGACAGCATGAAAAAGCTGTACAGCCCGCTTAAGAAGCTCCAAGGTCTGCAGTGAGCAGGGCCGACCGAGTTGTTCCGGATCACTAGTGGAACGTGCTCGTCCCAGTGTCGATTTTGACATTTTGAATGCCGCCCTCTACGTCTTCTGCCTTGAAATTCCATCTTAACCTTGAGCAGCTCTTCTTAAAGCCTTCTAAAGCTGATCCTTTTACAGCAGGTAACAGCTGGTACTGCAGGTAGCAGGCTGGGTTAGTGGAATAGCCGTTTTAATAAAACTACGACCACTCTCACATTAATTAGTAGGTATACCTAGATTTTATACATTTCTACTTGTTTTTTTATTTGTTTTTGCTTTATTTCTTTATTGAAGCATTTTGTAAGAAATTGGACGTTGAACTTGAAAATTTTGATTTGTAAATTGAATTGATTGAAGCGAATGATTTGGCATCTAGAATACTCATGACTTTTTTTTTCTTTTCTTTATAGAAATAAGGTTTATCTAGAAAATGCTTGGTTAGGTAAAGGGTTTTATAAAACGTCTTTGGTCAGTAGAGTCTTACCTATGAGTCTTATGAGGAGTCTTATGACCGGGTTTATGCCTGACGTTAATATCTCCCGTTCTAAATACTCAAAGACAAATTGCTTGGTTTAGGTATAATAAATAAATAAAATAAAAATTATAAATAGTTTATAGTTTCTAACAATAAATGAAGAGACGCAGATAAGAAAAAACCCGTCTATTTCTAACCTAACCTAACCTAACTATAAATGAAGAGACGCAGATAAGAAAAAACCCGTCTATTTCTCATAAAAGCCAAAGATTATTAATATTTTTAGAATATAAATTCAAAAGGTCTCCATTAGAACTGGTGCGTACAAAATATGGTCGAATCTTTGATTAGACAAGTATATAATCAAAGGGTCGAATCCAGAATAGGTCATATCTAGAAGTCACATTAAGAAATTATGGTCACTGACCGCCTGATGAGTCACGACTACGTAGGTAGGTACAACATCAACATCATCACCAGCCTATAATAGTCCACTGCTGGACATAGGCCTCCCCTAATGAGCGCCATAGATGGCATCATTATGTGGGGGTTATTGCCCATAATCCCCACGCTGGGCATGCGGGTTGGGGATCGCAGTTCGGTGTAGTTGTTCTGCAGAAGGCGCTGCTGCCCGCCCCCCGCTGTGTTTCCCTTAGTCGCCTCTTACGACACCCACGGGAAGAGTTGGGGTGTGGTGTGAAATTCTATGCCGGCACCACACGGCAAGGTATTAATAAGTATGAACACCCCGACTCCTAATAAAAAATTTATATTAGGAGTCGGGGTGTTCATAATCATATTTAATATGAAACAATTCAAAGTAAGATATTTTGAACACGTTGGATGCTTACAACAATATTATAATGATTCAAAATGCGCACATCAAATTGCTTTTAAGTTTTTCAGATTATTTTGACTACTCTAGACGCTCATATCAAATTGACGCTGAATGTACCTTCCAAACAAAGAAAAATTCTTGGCGGATTCGCCCCTACTCAAGCAGCCTACGTTCCATAGACCTCTACTAAATAAGATATTTTAAAGATAAGGAATGGCCAATCAACGAGAGCAACCGTGCATAGTAGATCTAAGGTATCTTTGTAATAGTGTGAAAGTTACATCTTTCTTGACCTTTCCTTACAAATACCCTAGAAAGTACCGCTCACTCGCAGCGTGCATGAAAGTAAAACAATTCAATAAGGGACTTTTTTGTATATTTAGGAACAATTGTAGATACAGCCAAAAGATTCTATTCTTCCAAGCCTTCTTCAGCCTCTTCGTCAAACTCTCCCTCGTCGTCGGCTGTCGCGTCTTGATACTGCTGGTACTCTGATATTAGGTCATTCATGTTGCTCTCAGCTTCTGTGAACTCCATCTCATCCATACCCTCGCCTGTGTACCAGTGGAGGAATCCTTTCCTCCTGAACATAGCAACGAACTGTTCCCCTACCCTCTTGAACATACTCTGGATTGCTGTAGAGTTTCCAATGAAGGTCGACGACATCTTTAATCCTCTAGGGGGTATGTCGCAGCATGCTATTTTACAATTGTGGGGAATCCATTCGACGAAGTATGTGCTGTTCTTGTTTTGAATATTTAATAACTGTTCATCAACTTCTTTCATCGACATTCTTCCCCTAAATATTGTCGCTACTGTGAGGTACCGTCCATGTCGAGGGTCGCAGGCTACCATCATATTCTTGGCGTCAAACATCTGGAGAGTCAGCTCTGGAACTGTTAGTGCTCTGTACTGTTGCCCTCCTCGCGAAGTGAGCGGAGCAAAGCCCGGCATGTAGAAGTGTAGTCTTGGAAAGGGTACCATATTGACAGCTAGCTTTCGCAGATCTGCATTGAGCTGGCCTGGGAATCGCAGACACGTCGTGACGCCAGACATCGTGGCGCAGACCAGATGGTTCAAGTCTCCGTACGTCGGCGTAGTCAGCTTCAGGGTTCTGAAGCAGATGTCGTACAAAGCCTCGTTGTCTAGGCAGAACGTGTGATCTGTGTTCTCCACAAGTTGGTTAACCGATAGTGTGGTGTTGTATGGTTCTACTACGCAGTCCGAAACTCTGGTACTCGGAAATACTGAAAAAGACTGAATGATACGGTCAGGATATTCCTCTCGGACTCTGTTGATGACCAAGGTGCCTAGACCGGCGCCGGTGCCGCCACCGAGCGAATGTGTCATCTGAAAGCCTTGCACTAAGTCGCAACCTTCCACTTCCTTTCTGACGACGTCCAGGACAGACTCGAGGATCTCCATTCCTTCGGTGTAGTGTCCTCTTGCCCAGTTGTTAGCGCCACCGCCTTGGCCGTAAACAAAGTTGTCGGGGCGGTAGAGACATCCGAAGGGTCCCGACCGCACGGAATCCATCATAGCAGGCTTGAGATCGATGAGCACGGTCCGCGGGACGTACTTGCCGCCAGAAGCCTCATCGTAGAACACGTTGATGCGCTCTAATTGGAGATCGGAGTCTCCGTGGTAGCAGCCGGTCGGGTCGATGCCGTGCTCATCAGAAATCACCTCCCAGAACTGTGAACAAACTAGAGCTAGAGCACCTAATGCGTAGGTAGTAATTTACCAACAAGTTTTTAAGTCTTTTTTTATTCAAAATGGGTTATTTCTTTAGTGAGAATAGTGTAATGTGTAATGCTTACCTTTCCACCAATTTGGTTACCGCACGAGCCAGTTTGAAGTGTTACAATCTCCCTCATCTTGATAATTTAGGTTTTATTAGATCCAGATACTTGTATATTTTTAATAAAGAATCAAAATGTATAATATCATGGAATTGAAGCTTATATTAATAGTTAAAAATTAAAAAATATAAAAAAAATCATATGCTACAACATAATAGCTACCATGATTTCAGATAAATGAAATAATGGCATATTTTGAAAAGTCACGAAATAATTCAAATTATTCTTTGTAAATTCTTTGGTGAAAATCTTCTTTCGTGCCAGCGCTACAATTTATAAAAGGTTCTAATCACCTGATTCAAAGAAGCTCTACGTTTATAGAACGCTGAGAACGCTTAGCAATAAAGCTAAGGCAAATTTGTTTTTCTTTTTGAATAGTAATATTGTATTGTGTGTGTATTTTGTTCTGATAAATTTTCTATACATCTAGATTTTTCTCTAGAGTAATAATAAATAAATAAATATAGTTTACAAGCTTCCCAGTGAATTTTGAATACTGATAGCGCCATCTGTGGAGTGGGACTGGAATAATTACTACCTAGAAACATGGAAACATTAAAACATATTATACCTATGGGTACTAGTATTATGTTATCACTTATCAGTGTGTCTGCCGTGAGTTTTCACAATCTACACTCGCTAGCGTCTGTAGTTAACAAAATGTATGAAAACTTGTACAGCGCCTCTAGCGGATATTTGGGTTCTAAAAATGAACAGTATGAGTCACGTAGTTAATAAAATTATAATACTAACTATTATAATTTTATTAACTTACTTTACCGGCAAAAAGAGAATAAAACCACTACGTTCTAAGGCTGGGTAGTATAACCACAGTATACCTACATATGGATATAACCCTTCTCCTCTGTTGGTAGTTAGTCGGATAAAATTTAAAGTTAAAACTAAACCTGACCACGGCTTAAACTAGTGTTGTAAATTATAAAAAAGGATTCCGCTAAATTAAACGCTCCCTGCAAAATTTCAGCCGTTTAAAAGAGCGTGAAAAGGTATATAAACAAGTACGACAAGTGCGAGTGTAACTCGCGCGTCGAGGGTTTTGAACTTTTGTCGTCTAAGTATGAACAGTGCGCGTCAGAATTAAGTACCCCCCTTGTATAGAGGTACAAACTATTTTCGACTACTTCTAATTCCCTCGTAACTTGTCACAATTTTTCACATGCAAAAATTTATCAGGCCGCCGCACATACGGCAAAATGATCACTTTAGGCGGTCAAAAATAGATTTTTCTACTTAAAGATAAGTTCTAAATTTTTTTGTATTCATCGAGTTAGATAGTTGTACCATCGTACTAGCCATAAATATCTTTTTTTATGTTTATAACAATTGCGCCCGAGGCTCTGACAGCTAAGCATTGTCAGTGTACGGCTAGTTGCATACGAAACCCGAAAGCATTATAAATTGTTATTCTCGTTCACCTCGTGCAAAAATCAGAATATTCATTATGGAAGTAGAAGCCACAGGTATCTACTTCAAAACAACATTAAGATTTCATTTCATTTTTACCACAGTTAATAATAAATTACGATTTCATTCCGCTCCTACTTTTCACAAAAAAATGATAATTCCTTAGACTTTCAAAAAAAGTTCCGCTTAGTACCGCCATCTATCCTAAATATTTCCACTTATGCGTTTGTTGACTTGTAGTTAGTAGTTAGTATTATAATTTGTAGGAACTCAAACCAACTCATTGTGACACTAGACCCTTTTTCACAGGTAGTCGTTTATTTTTTTTAGTTTCTAAGGAGGTGCTAGAAATGTTAGACGTGCCTCTTGTAGAAACGACCAATGATGATGACAATGATGATGATCATGACGACAGTGAAGTTAACTAGCCAAAAAACTAGCCTAGTTGAATCTTTTTATAACATAATTTGTTTCTTTTCGTAAAATAAACTAAATTTTATTTTCAATACTTTTTTATTTCTATCTACAATTACCTTATAAGTAGGCAGGTACTTTAAAAATCTTCTCAAGCCTCGACACAAAATAACATTTGAGGTCTAAAACCTTTCTAGGTAAAATGCACATATTATTACACATCTTTGATTTTTGACCGCCTAAAGTGGTCATTTTGCCGTATGTGCGCCGCCCAGGATCGAACTGTCCTTCCATAATACCCTAAAGTCTGAAATTTCCAAAAATAACAACTTTTGTGTCCCACATACATTGAGATAGGGAGGATATATACTTATATGCGACGCGCACTGTACTTGACGGTATATTGACGACGTGTTGGCGCGGTGGGCCAAAGTCCGCTTACGACGCAGGAGGTGGCGGTTTGATTCCCGCCTCGGGACTAATATTTTTGTACGATCTGCAGATTAGTTGTTCGGGTGTTCTAGTCCTTTTCTACGTACACAAAAATAAATCATCTAATGTGATACATTATACTTTATTAAGTATAACAGCTATCATATCATAGGTAGAACCAATAACACAAGCTCTGCTTAGCTTTTGGCTAAATGATGCTGTGTGGATTATCCAGGATACATTACTTTTCTCAAAAATTCTTGGAGCGCTGTGGAACTACCCATTACAGATACCTACTACAGAGATTAGTGGGTAGGTAATTTTTTTTTCGATTTTTTGAACGTATTTCACTGAGTATGAATTTTAGACGATTTTTAAAACCTGTTTTGAATTGTCCAAATCCTTACCTTTGATTTGATATTGCTCTCAATGAAATAGCCCCCATTGTATGAAAATCAGTTTGACCATATTTCAAAAAGTATTATTTTTACAGACTTCTGTATATTTTTCCTGTAAAATATAGATCCATATCTACAAACACTTGGTACATATCACATCGATCGCTCTGCAATCTTTGGAGATAGGTAATTTTTTGACCTTTTTAAAAAAGTATAAAATCTACCAAAATTTCAAAAACTATTTTGAAATCTACAAACTAGTACCTTTCATTTGATACCACTTTCGACTTTGTAGTTCCCATTTAAAATTTTGATTTCAAAATTTGTATTGAAAATCTTCTTTTTGATTTTTCATTTATTTTTCTATGAAGCTGTACAAAATGTAGGTATTGTTATTTCAAATTTCAATTCAATAGCTGCAGTAGTTTCTGACATAATAAGGACTCAAAATACAAAACAGACCCAAAGTGATTCTTTATTGGTTTTGAAACCGATGTCAAAACCCTAAAAACGGACAGAATTTATTTCAAATCTATAAAATAAAGGGTAGCTACTAACCCAGTTAGCTACCTAATTATGGATGGATTGGAGGACTATCTTACCGTAGATGTATTACTATCTTTTGTACGGATTTACTCAGATATACCTACTACCTATTACCTTTTCCTAAGCGTCATCTGTTGAATATAAATCACACCTCATTGTAGTGGTAGCGCTAACACTAGCACTACAATGCCATGCCTGGGCATGTGTCCAGTAGATGGCGCTGACCTACTTGCTTACTATTTTTTATTATACCTCTTTTGAAACAGTACGGTGAAATTAGTAAGTGGATATTCTACGAGATGGCGTTATCAGCAGCTTTATTTTAGTTCGTTTATTTTTAGGGTTTCGCATAAAATTGGATGGAACCGCAATCCCCTTTACACCTCTGTTCTGTTTTTGCTGTGTGACTGTAATTTAATGTTGTGCTTAACACGTACCTACCTATAAGAAAGTAAGAACTAAGGTACCCAAATAAAATATTATTATTTATCGACAACTAATGGTACTTTATTGTACTTAAATAATTACTACTAGCGGTTCGCCCCGGCTTCGCAAGATATTTAACAAAAAAAAATTTTTTTATAAAAAAAATATTAATATTATAGATCCGCATAAATGCGGATCCATAATTTTTTTTTGAAAATATTCTTCATTTATATGGGCTATGTTCATCAGGGAAAATTTAGGATTCTAATGGAATTTTTCAAATTGATCCAGCAGTTTCGGGGCTTATTTAATTCAAACAAACAATCAAATCTTTCCTCTCTAAAATAGTATATAGGTAGATTAGTACGATTTTAACTGGTATTTATCGTAATAAATATCCGTTAAAATAGTAAGTAATAATAATAATGTGTTCAGATCGCGTTGTTAGTTTAAAAATATTTCATTGTTATATTCTTATGTAAACAATAAGAGTAATATTATAAAAAAACAAATGGTTCGAATAAAAAAATGTGTTTCTTTTGTACCTAGGCATAGCATCAGTGAACGGATAAAACATGTTTGATGTTAAATATAAAATATTATGTAAGTATATCCGCCGGCCTCCTATGGCAAATTATGTATTCAGTAAATGCATTAAATTTTAAATACCATTATCATATCATCACATAGCATGATTAATTACATATTTCTAGGGGAGCCTTGCAAGGGATACCCGATCGAAAGGTTCTACCAATGAACGAATGTACCTACCTAGGTACCTATAGGTATAGCGAGTGCGTAGCAGAACAATAAACATAAAACAACCTAGCACACCTAGTATCTACCATACCTTTACGTATTATGCATAGTTTATTGTTTTTATGTAGGCGCATTCCTATTAGACTCTCCATCGAGCCTCCGGTACCTTCGTTTCGGTTGGATCACTGCTTGCATGGTGACTTGCTTTGCCGCCATTTCGACGAGACGCCTAAAAGAGATGAACGTTCTTGCTAACCCATTCCCTCTCATTGTATTCCATACTTGGTTTTCGTTTTACATTTCGAAGTTTTAGTGATGTGGCGTAAGATTCTATCGAAATGTTGGTATACAACCCAGACCAGGTAGGTAGGTACCTATCTAGATAATTTATTAGTTTCATCGATGTCGATGGTTTTATTATGCCGACTGGTTTACATAGAACTAGGGTTACTTTGCGTTTGAGTAGGTACGCAACACTTTATGTAGGTATATTATGCAACCAAAATTATTCATTAGTAGGTAACCAATAATACAAAAAAAAAATTAAAGACCTAGATTAGTCCAAACAGATCAGCCTAACCGAATATTTAAATGAAGATCCTACCTGAAGTAACCCTAGTTCCTAAACTTTGCTAAATTACTAAGGCATTTTTTAAAATAATTTATATAAACTAAATTGTTAAAAATATTTAATTTAATGTCTCTTTGTCAATTTTTCTCGACGTTTCAACAGGTTTACATACTAACGGGATGACTCATCATAAAGTGACTAATAATAAGTATAATTAATAATTAGTTGTACCTACTCAGATCGCGTAAGTTTAAAAATATTTATTTCCTAAATAAACAGTCCAGATTATGGCCAATGGCCATTAGGGACCTATACTTCAAAGATAGTCGCAGACAAGTTTTCGGCTTTCGTTTCAAGCTTGCACCTCCAATCATCGACAACTGGCATGCGCACAGCCCTACCCCGCGCCAGACCGTCGTCGCTGCATGATGTCATTCAAGTAAGCACACACTCACACATCGCTCTCCGTGTGACTCGGCCGCGTTTACCCGCATACACACGTACATTCAGTACACAGTGACTTCACGGCTAACCCGTGCCTGTGATTTAATTTATTTTAGTTATTAGATAGTTTTTAATATCCACAATGGCTAACAATCGTGCCGCTAAATCCGGATTTGCCGCTGAAGCACAGAGAAAGGTGAGTCTAACTTTATACCTTACTTAAGTACCTATTAAACTTAAAGTTACCGGTAAATTTGTTAAGTTCCTATTGTTGCTGGCAAAAAGCAAATGAAGTGAAGAGGGAGTGGTTATTGAAATAGGTCGTGGACTATCGATCCGGAGGCTGTGGTCCAGATCTAGTATTGTGTTAAAAGGGTCACAGCCATGACCTAGATTTTAGATGGGCTTGGCGCCAGACAAATTATGTTGTAGTTTTATGAGGGTAGATACAGGCTAACGTGTAGTTGTAAACAGGTAGGTAAGTAAATGATGTGTTATTGTGTATGCGCGCGACTTATTTAACTCATCTTGAATTCACACCAAACATTTACCTCTTTAACTTTATGTAACATTAAAACCTAAAAGGAGCTTGAAACAGGAAATTCTAGAACCAAGAGAAACTTTGATTCCTAAAGTACCAGATACTTGAATAGAAATCTCATCTAAACCCCCTGTAGAGTAGAGCAGATAAGTTTCTAAAATGCTTCAATACGTTAAGGCTACAGTTATGTTTGGATGGTAGTTGGGTACACGTGCACCCGGCACCAGGAGGTACCGCCAGGTGTATCCAAAAATGGCTGCAAACAGGTTCGACAGCTTAAAAAACAGCGAACACGCGCATGATAAAAAGATATAGCTATAGGTGTAGATATTTTATCCTGGTGGGTATTTAACTAACCCGTTTATATGTATAACAAAATCTCTGACTCCAAGTCAACCTTCCTAGTTTTATAGATAGACCAGCTTTATATAAATAAATAGATCGATTATTAATTTATTCATTTTCTGAAAATACATACCTACTTTGTTAGCAGTGCCCTAAAACCTATATTTCAAATAGTTCATAATGTAACGTAGCATTTATTATTATTTACCTATTTTAGCAATTATTATTTATTTTCTTTACAACAATTATTGCTAAATACCAAATTTGTAATGAATGGTGTGCTGAAGGTATATTGTAATAGTGTAATGTTGACATCAAGGAAATTTCTGCGAAGGTATTTATTCAAATTGCATGTGCAAAGTAGGTAAGCTTTTCAAATTCTAACCCAAGAAGCGTAGACTCGACACGTCTTGTTTACTTTGCAAGGCAATTGAACAATATTGTCGACTCAAAAAGGTAGATAAATTGTGACTGGTACTTACTATATACCACCATCAAGCAAAATAAAAATAATGTAGAGGAAAATTCCTTCCTGTAGCAAGTTATCCTGTATTTGGGTCAAGGAGAATCAGTCAATCGGGCTTTTGTAACCGGTTTCTTCGTTAAATACTTTTTATAAGACTTGAGGTGCATGCAGGTCGCATGAATTCACATCATCTGAGATGAAAATACGAGAAAGATGCCGGAAGCAAACCTTCAACAAAACCAATAAACTAATTTCACAATAATTATGAAATGAGGACGGTAGGTGACGGCGTTTGTGGGATTTCAGTTTCAGTTACATCTGGTAATTATGAAGTGGGTCAATAATGATCAAATTTGTTTACCTACATAAAAAAGTACCTACATAAAAGTAGGTGCTTGTATAATCACAGACATCATTCGTCATTATTATGATGAATTATTGACTTAATGCGGTTCGTGATTCTATGTAAATCCCCTCATGATTAATGATGCTAAATTTTGCAAGAATATTGGTAAATCCGGGATAAAAATCTTCTTTTTAAAATTGGTCATGCTTGGGTTCCCCGAAGAAGAACCACAGATGTTCAATCAGCTTGCAATAATTTATTTTAAACTAATACCCGACTGTGACTCATATAAGGCTCGGTTCTGTTACAACACCAGACCTCACCTTATATGGTATGGCCTTACGCTTTACGCAGGATTCATTTATATGGCTTAAATACAGGCCACTTTCAAAACTGCCATATGTTCAAGATTGACGTGTGACCAAATTTCTCTTTATACGTTTCGAAAGCATTCATTTATAAACATAAAATCATATAACAACAAGACATTTGCAAGTGTAAAGTAAGCAAAATGAGTATAGGTATGAGCCTAGGTCACAAGTCACAACATACCTAACTCTCTGTGTGGCTTTAATTATGTTTTAAGTTTGAAATTTGACACAATGTCCAACTCCAAATTATTGTTTACTGTTCCTGAGTACTACTCCTTTATTTTATTGTTAGATACTTATCTACAACAAAAATTTAAATCTTTGCATAACCTAGCATCATCCAAAGAGCCTCACCCTCGTAAGATCCTAGGAAGGCTATATTTTCAAAGTTTTTTTTGCGAGCAAAATAACAAATTTAAAATAAAAACAATATTCATTTCATAACATTATTCTTCTGCCCGGTGCTCGTGTTAAGTTGTAAAATAGATATTTTTAAGAAGCAATGGTTTATCTAGAACTTAAAATTATTGTAGGATTCTATAGATTTTCCTTTGTAATTATTTGAGTTTGTTACGGTCAACCAAACATGCTAAGTAGCCGTTATCTGCAAATATGTGCATGCAGCAAGTATAACTTCAACCACGTTTTCGTGTATCAATAACTTGATGAGTTGCATGGGCCGTGCTAAGATGGCCTCGTTCAGACCACATTCCTGACTCCACTGCTTAAACCTTTGTGGAAAAGAATGCCAGTTTTTATTCTATTCACCTTAGATGTCAATTACATTGCAATTGAAACGATTAAACCTATTGCCTAAGGCAATCCAGTCAGTGTATTTCATATTTCCCATTTTCAAATCTGAGAGTTCTGGAAAATTACGAGTGTTTAGCAGCTGTATTGTCTGAGCTTCAAACAGGTTGTATGTTTGTCTAGCAACTTCTGCCTACAAGTTATTCGAGAAGTTGGACGCTTGCATCCCAAAAGATATCAAATCAATGACTATATAGACGGCCAATACAGACTCACGATATTCGTAACTCTTCTGGAGACCCTGGTCTGACGTAACGCCATGCCTCAATACGTTGACATTGAATCATAGTTATTTATGGCTTCAAACGTTTTTTGTTACCTACTGATACTGACTGACCCGTGTATGGATATGAACAGATTAGCTGTTAAATGAACGCTTTGATATAGTAAAACGGCTATTGATACTATCCAACGACCTTCTTTAACATCTGGAGTTGATTTTTGCTCATAATGCTAAAATAATATTTATTTAGTTTTGCGTTTGACTCATTATTTGATTACATTAACTTTTAACATGGTCATTAAAATTAGTCGCAAAAAATGTTTGTTGCCACAGTGACATTTTGTGGTAACAATAACGAACATAAATA
Organism: Eupithecia pulchellata; assembly: GCA_963931895.1. Lineage (NCBI taxonomy): Eukaryota > Metazoa > Arthropoda > Insecta > Lepidoptera > Geometridae > Eupithecia > Eupithecia pulchellata. The sequence goes on along the minus strand of OZ007529.1, from coordinate 3,989,189 downwards.
ATTTTTATAGTACAAATAGTTTGACTTGTTTATTGTGCTTATTTTGTGAACCTACAAAATAAAGTTATTGAAATCGAAATTCGAGTTGATCTAGCGAACTTCGGAGCGATTGATTCATATCATACAAGTAAATTAACCTCTTTCGAGTCTCATAACAATATTGTTCCTACTATTACTTTCATCATAATGAACTCTATTGCACCTAGTTTTGATAGGCAAGCAGCTACTTTACATAACAGGTAGTCATTCTACAAATAGAAGAACTTCCTTTGTTTTCAAACACAAGTTGTCTAACACATTAGAATTATAATGAAAGACTGTGCGTTGACGTTATCAGCACGACCCATCTGTACCACAAAGTAATTAAAATTCACAATCTGTCTTGTTTTAATGATTACACTTGGTCAGGCAGGATGTAACTAAGTAAGAAGTGTAAGTAGGTTCTACATCTTCTATTTTCTTTTATAGAGCGGCGCCACAAAAAGAGTTTAGGTAGAGCCTAAACTGACTTCTCGGATAGATAGGTAGCTAAATAGAAAATACTAAGTTATACCACACAAAGAAAGGACAATAAAAACAGACAGACATTTATAAAGTCCTTATCCCATAGATCTCTTCCAGGATACCTTTGATGCATAAGGTGCAAGTAATTACACCTATGCCTGGATGGATACAGTTGATAAGAGTTTTTTTTTTATTCGTTAAGGTTTTTGAAACGATTGAGTTAACTGCATACAATTGCAAACAATCTACAGATACCTTAAGGCGCATACAGGAGCGAATGACCTTGAGCAATTTGGGCGGGGCTATGGTTTCGCCCCGCACCCTTCCGCGCGCCCCCCGCCGCCGGCGCCGCATAGCCAAGAAAATGAAATAGATTTCGCGCGTAAGCCGCAAAAGATAAGTAGAAATCCTTCATGGCCGCGTGGTAAACCAAGCCGGCTGACACGCGATAATTGCGGGTTCAATTCCCACTGCGGGATATTTTTTTACAAATTGTATATCTTTATTTATGTCTGTGCTGTTCTTGTGAAGCTAAATAAATGTATCTTTGTCTTTAAAATTCTGCAAGTATTTGTTCTTGGTCTGAGAACAGAACTCGGTACTTTAGGTAAGTAATAAGTATGTATGTTACCGCCTTACCGCCTCTTGTTACTACCCGCGCGGCGCGGGGCGTTCGCGTTGTAGGTAATTTCCTTCTAAACTAGCCTATATTCCAATCATTCGAAAGTTTTATGCAAATCAGTTTAGTAGTTAGGTACATGGTAACAAACATTCATACAAGCTTCTCTAATTTTCAATGTTTGTAGGATATCAATGATAGGTAGGTTATACGGGTGGAACAATTTGAAACAATAAATCTCTGAGCTAAAGGAAAAAGGTCATAATGGACCAAGAGAAAAAAATTACCATTACATGGTATTTACATATAGGTTTTTACACCTATTCAAAGAAATGATGCCAGAAATCGGATGTAAAGATTTGATAAAACAGTAAATTTCTAAGCAAGAGGAGAAAGGACATCCTGGACCAAGAGACAAATTTACTTTTATGTAGTAGATTTTTTTCTTTTATTTTCTTTCTGCTGTTTTTTAGGGGTTTGAAACCGAGGTCAAAACCCTAAAAACCAGCAGAAAGAAAACAAAAGAAAAAAATCTACGATATATAAATGTTGTCTCTTGGTCCAGGGATCCTTATGACTTTGATTCTGTTTTGTACTTTGAATCCATAATATTTCAGAAACTACTGCAGCTATTGACTTAAAATTTGAAATAATAATACATTTAGTGCGCCCGCACAGATTTATAGAAAAATAAATAAAAAATTAAAATGAAGATTTTCAGTACAAATTTTGAAATCGAAATTTTAAATGGGACCTACAGAAATTAAGGTGGTATGAAATGAAAGGTACTGATTTGTACATTTCGTTTTGGAAATTTTGATAAATTTTATACTTTTTGAGAAAAAGGTCGAAAAAAAAATGTACCAAGTATTTGAAGATATGGATCTATATTTTACAGCAAAAATATAAAGAAGTCTGTAAAAATAATACTTTTTGAAATATGGTCAAAAAAGGGCGGATTTCTAAAGGGGAGACTACCCCCGTCGAGTGGGGTGGGGTATCAATTTGCACATTCCAAAACAGTTTTTGAAATTTCAAAAGGTTTTATACTTTTCGAAATATTTTGATAAAGGTCGAAAAATTGGCCATCCCCCCCCCCCCCCCTATTTCCGAAGATTGCAGAGTGATCGATATAAAATGTACAAAGCGTTTGTAGATAAATATACAATGTGTCTGGTCACCGGTGTCGGAGACTTTGGAAAATATTTGTCGGATTTTTTTTTTTCAAAAATTTTTTTTTTTAGGTTTCATAAATTCTTTTTTCCTCTATTATAAAATGGAAATGGAAACAATGTTATCGTTGCTTTATTGTCCACATTATTGTCTATCAAATAAGCCCTCTATCAAAATCAAAATCAAAGTGCTTTATTTCCTTTAGACCTTACAGGACTCTTGGACACGTCACAAAATACAAGTTAAATAAGAAATAAAAATGGGAAATAAAGTGATCACTTTGATTAATTGTTCACTTCAATCTTTTTTAGGTTAAGTAAAGAAGCGAACAAGAAACCTTTACCTTGTTAGATTGTTAGTTTTAGAGTTGGAGCATAACTCGTCCCAAACTTTTTTGTCGTCTAGAAAATCTGATATTTTATAGTAAGCTTTTTTACAAAGTATAATTTTGACAATCCGTTTGAATTTATTTATAGATAATTTTTGCAACTCACTTGAAATTTTGTTGTAGAAGCGTATACATTGCCCTTTAAAAGATACATTAATCTTACGTAGCCTAGTAGAGGGCACAGCCAGTTTGTTCTTATTTCTAGTATTTAAATTATGTATATCGCTATTTTTAATGAACTTATTGATATTTTTATGAGTGTACAACAAATTTTCATAAATATATTGACATGTTACTGTCATTATGTTTATTTCTTTGAATTTTTCACGCAAGGATTCTCTGGGACCCATATTATAGATTGCACGAATAGCCCTCTTCTGCAGCACAAATATGGTGTTAATATCTGCAGCGTTCCCCCACAGCAGTATGCCATAAGACATAATACTATGGAAGTAGCTGAAATAGACTAGTCTAGAAGTATCAACGTCTGTAAGATGACGGATTTTTTGACTGCATACGCTGCAGAACTAAGTCTCTTCGATAGCTTATCTATGTGTGAGCCCCATTGAAGTTTACTATCTAAAGTTATTCCCAAAAATACAGTACTTTCTACTATTTCTAAAGATTCCTCTTTTACCTTTACATCGGCCTTAACTTGTTTTACATTGGGTAGAATAAATCTAATACATTTCGTTTTGGTTTCATTAAGCAGAAGATTATTGACACTAAACCAATTGACTACTTTTGAGATTGCATTATTCACATCGTCGAAATTTGTGTTATGACGTTTCATTTTAAAAATTAGTGAAGTATCATCAGCAAACAATACAATCTCGTGATTATTCTTAACGAGATGAGGGAGGTCGTTAATATAAACAAGAAATAGGAAAGGACCGAGGATAGACCCCTGCGGTACACCTATTGTAACTACAGATCCCGAAGAACGTTCCCCATTAATGTCAACTCTTTGTATCCTGTCACACAAGTATGAAGTAAGAAGATCCAAAGAGTTGTCTTTTATTCCATAATGATGTAGTTTCCTGATTAATGTTACATGGTGTACACAATCAAATGCTTTTGACAAGTCGCAAAAAACGCCTAAAGCATCTTGCGACTTCTCCCAAGCATCAAAAATATGCGATACCAACTCTACACCAGCATCAGTGGTAGACCTGCCGCGAGTAAACCCAAATTGCTTACAGTGAAGCAGGTCATTGCCATCGAAATGCCTTAGCAATTGATGTAAAATAAGTTTTTCAAAAACTTTGCTGAACGTTGGCAATACTGATATTGGTCTAAAGTTAGTGGGGTCAGACCTATCGTCTTCCTAGGACCTCTACATGGGTTGCTATAGCTAAATCAGTATAAGCACCCGTGCTTCGAGGCAAAAGAAAACAAAATGGCTGCCATTTTGTCATGGAGGTAGAAAAAAAATAGGAATAGTGATTTGTCGATAAAATTTACCGTATTTCACCCTCCCCCCCCCCCCCCCAAAGTCTCCGACACCGGTGACCAGACACATTGAAAATCTATATTTTACAGGAAAAACATAAAAAAAAGATAAAAAAAAAAATAAGTGCGTTGGTACCAACGCACTTACCTACCCACTAATCTCTGTAGTAACCGCAACCTCCTGCGTTGTAAGCCCACCGCGCCAAGAGGTCGTCAATAAACGTAACAACCTAAACGACAAAAGTTCAAAACCCTCGGCGCGCGGTTACACTCGCAATTGTCGTACTTGTTTATCTAGAATTCTACATAATTATGTATAAGTACAAAGGGTGGCCGTCGCGAAGAAAACCCGTAAAAAATACTCGTAAATAAAAAATACCCGTAAAAACACGATAAATACCTACCCGTTAAAATAGTAATAATAATTATGAGTTCAGATCGGGTAAGTTTAAAAATATCCGAGCTCTAGGACATGAAAAAAGGCTATGTACCATTTTTACCCAGTCTCCTTTACATTTTGAATCCCATTCCCATTTCATAACAGTAAGTAAGGTGGGGGTGTACCTACCTAGTGCTTCACTTCGGAGAGTCATAGAACTGTTGCAGCCATACTAGAATTCTGAAGACGATCATGAACCGCGTTAGGAAGAATGCCGTACCTACGTACATATTTTATTTCGTCGCATAATACATCATAGCTACCTACCTAATATTAGCTACCTACCTAAGCGTAATGGATGTTTTACCTGTAGCAAAACATTTTCACTCCAGTTTCAACTTGTCCGGTCACTGTAAATCTATAAATAAATAATAATGTAAGATCAGTAATAAAACAAATAAATGGGTAGGTCTAAGGAGTATTTACTTACATTGTCGTTCATTTGTTCCTACCTAGTTAATACCTACCCGATCTCCTAAAATAAATATACAAATATGTAAAATCTACATAAGATTGCTAATAGGTAGTTACAATAGCATAAATTTTCTAAAATAACGAGCTTTCAGAGCTCTGGCTTTCTTCAGCTTACTGATCTTCGGAATTTTCAATATTTTACAAACTGTTTTACACCAAATAAAGCGTCCATGCGCGGATAACTTTGAATAATAAATAAAGCGTCTATGTGCATCAATATAGCATTATAGTAAAAAAGCAAAAGTACGCCTCGCGCTCACCTAGAGCGCGAGGCAGACGAACACAACCTCCCCGTACGACAGTCAGGGTTTCACTGCCGCCCGTCGCCCGCGCAGACTACCTTCAAAGGTTACCGCCCACTAATCATACGCAAAAATTTAAAATAATGATTTTCTATGTGAAAAACCGTCGTATCACAAAATCATACGTTCAGTTTGAAGATAAAGTCTTTGCCGACATGATGGTGAAAAAAAAAGTATAAAATTCTAAGTAGTTTAGAAGTAGATACACTTTTTCAGTCAGAAACAGCTCCACTTTGTGATTTTTTTTCACCAGGTAAACGAGCACGTAGAACATTTTTGTACGTTCACTTTACAGATAAAAGGTCAATGTATAACATATATTTTTTTCAGCCCATAAAATTGACTACTCTAGGAGGAGAAAGCCTCCAAAGAGGAGCAATCAGCTACTGTATGCGCCTTAACTGATCCTTATCCCAAGACGCTGGCTGCACTGTCATTAAAAATGCTCAAATTTTCGGTACTACCTACGTACATAACCGCTAAAAATACATCAGACTAGACCTTGCTTTTTTTCGTGTACAAGTGGAGTTTGCCGAATCCTGAGTCACGAGCGCTGGAATCCTTTACTTATGAGGTCAGAGCTTACGTATGAGTGTCTAATGGGTGTTGGTCTACTCTAAAATAATAAGGCAATATTAATACGACACCGGCTTCGAAAGGGTATATAGCACACAAAAAAAGGTAAAAAAACACGTTATTTTTTTAGCTGGACAATTCACACAGCTGTATTTAGCCCGAAGCTAAGCGGTTTGAGTTACATTATTGAAGTTTTCATACAAATCCCTAGCTTTTTGAAATTGTTTTGCCTATGTTCATCGGGGATAATATATTATTCTAATGGTGTAAAAGTTTTTGTCATAGATTATTTATTATTATTACTTTGATGTAAGTACTCTTTTTTCAAATAAAATATAATATATAAAAATTAGGTACATACACCTAATAATAGAATAAAGGAAAAACATACATGAAATAATATTATATAAAACATTTAATTAATTTGGTAATTGGATGATAATTTTTATAATCTCTGTCATGGTTATCATTATCAGAGACAATCAAAAACACATTATTTCTTATTTTATAATATTTTATTTTATCGTATTAAATTTGACTTGTCTAAGTGCTTATTTTGTAACCCCGGTATGTCATCCATCACATCACATAACAGGAATTGTGTTTACCTCGAGCGTTAGCAAGAAGTACCTAACTACTAAACACATAATTAAAAAAAAATATATGATAAAAATTGCACATGGTTTCCCGGTAATGTATGTGTGCTTCTGAGCTAGTAGGCAAGAAGGACTTGTCCTCAGGGACCTTAAGAAGTAGTGACCAGTGGGTCAGTCAGTCAGTGAGTGACTGACTGACCCACTGGTTCTTTTATTACTGTCACGGCAACGGAAATAAGCATCGGATTCCAGTACGTGACCATATTAATAATGAAGGAGCATATTTCATAATTAGTCACATACAGTCACCGTTACAAAATTATTAGAAACAATAGAAATCGGTTTAAATAGTAGGCAATGATATTGATAACAGAAGAAATTATTATTGCATTCTGATGCAAGAGATGCATTTAATCGAATGCAATCAGAATTCCTTTTATTATGAAAAACGTGTGATTGTGCAGTTGAGATAGAAGAAGGGAACAGAAACTAAGTCTATTACGTAAAGTAAAGGAGCGTGTTTTGAAATCCAAGACGTATTAACAACACTAATAGGTAGGCAGGGAACGTAGAATGGTAAACATTGGCATACTTCCTAGAACAATGATAAGGGTACCTACATAGATCTGATAGAAATAAGCCACCCATACCCCGAATGCTACATAGTTCCATTAAGGTTCCACACATAATTTAGCTATTAATAATTCCCTTTTTATTTCACCTAAATATGGCAAAGGTCGTTAAAAATCACCCAAAATATTCCACCCTATAAATTTCTCCTTCTCTTGTTAGTTTAATTGTTACTAAAGGACTAAACTAAATTTAAATGTTTTACCAATAATTTCGTTTTATCAATATCAAGTTAATTAATTCGTTGCGTTTCAAAGCTATAAAACAAACAGTTCGTGGTTTATCTAAGTAGGATGGCATATTAACTAGGTAGGTATTTGCTCTTTGTTATCAGAATAACCTTCAGTTTCTAACGAACGGTTAGCTGTGTAGAATTTTACATTTTTTCATGTAGGTATGTTTCCTGCGTTACATTACATACAAATTATAAATCACTAGCGGCCCGCCCCGGCTTCGCACGGGTATTAAACAAAAATTTCAGAAATTATACACAATAACACGACGGGTTTCACAGTTTTCATACGGATCCCGCGGATCCCTTACTTTTTCTAACAGCATTGGGATTTTTGACATTGACTCGACACTCCATAACTGACACTGGCCGTAGAGAAAAAGCAAGCAGTGCGCAACCTACCCTTTTCTATTCTGACGCGCCATAATAGAAAAAGAGGTTGAATACACAACGCACGGTTCAATTATTGAATTTTCCATGCGGATCTCTAACTTTTTTGAAAATATTATATAGCCTATGTTCATCACGGAAAATTTAGGATTCTAATGGTGAAAGAATTTTTCAAATCGGTCCAGTAGTTTCGGAGCCTATTCAATTCAAACAAACAAACAAACAAACAAACATACAAACAAACAAACAATCAAATCTTTCCTCTTTATAATATTATATTAGTATAGATAATAAAAAATGCTGGACATTCCACACAGCATCACCGAGCACCAAGCTAAGTAGAGTTTGTGTTATGGGTATATAGATGAATGGTATTCATAAGACAATAATATGAAATAGATACCTACCTAGATATTTTTTATTATACATACCTAGATATAAATCGACGACGACGATGCTTCAATAATAATATAGCTGGAAGAAAACTAACACAGCGTCATCTAGCCCCAAACTATGCAGAGCTTGTGTTAGGTTTGGAGTAATTGTAGCTATTAAATTATATATGTAAGTACTTCTTTTTACTTTATTTTTACTATAGGTTCATAGAATACTCCCAGAATGCCCCGAACAAATACATACAGATTGATCGTTCAAGCATTTGTCTCGAGGAAGACAGAAAACGAACCCCCAACCTCCTGCGTCGTAGGCGGACCTTTCCCACTGCGCCACAGAAGTCAATTGAACTTTTGTATTGGATCAAACAACTACCTATCAAACTCAGACAAACATAGGTTTTTACAGTATTTTGCTATTACTGATATTCATGTTTAAAATTAGACAAAAAAATGCAAACGAAACCGGTTTTTAAAATTGTTTGTAGGTTTCTACTATACCGTAGGTAGGTAACCTAATCAAAATTATGTACCTGGCTTATCCTGCATAATATATAGATAAAACCTGAGGAACCCAATCACACGTCAACGCACTCATAATCATACGTGACTAAACAAAACACTCGACGACAGCGACACGCCTGCTACAAGCGACTAAAAGCTTCAACTTCACGATAGAAGTTCAACCGTTCAAAACTGTTACTAGATGGCGCTTTTACAAATTTTACTAAACAATTATGTGCACTCGCAAGAAACTGGGAAATTGACATTGATCTATTTTCATTACAGCTGTCATGTCACAGTGTTGTTCCGGCTACGGCAATTGCCGTATTATACGGCTTTCGGGCGGGTAAATCGTCAAGAATACGGCATACGGCAGACATTTCAAAGCCGTATATTATTTGTGTGAAATTATACGGCCGGTATCAGAAGCGTTGACAAAAATGATTTTTTTTTTCGTATAACGGAACGCACTAGCGACAGGCTTCTTTCTGGCTAAGGGTTTCCCTGTAGTCATAAAATAACCTTGTAAAATGAGACTGAATGTTGTATTGTTCTAGTTACTAGAACTACTAGAATCTAGTATGTATAATGAAAATTTTGTTTCTAGTTACAACTCTTAACTTATGACGGCCCTTTCATTTGTAGACTTGAACTTTTTTCTGCAATTATTGCTTCAGTTTTCAGTTATATTAGTTTAAAGTTATCTTTGCTACATTGTAATAATGAGTGACGAAGGTGTTGATTGAACACCAAAAAAATAAACAGATCAAAACTAATCACACCAAACAAAAATATAGGAAACAGTGACGACTTTTATAGAAAAAAAGGGGTTCCAGCTGCCGTTTATTTTTAATTTTTTTGTTCCTTTACGTTATAATCCGCCGTTTTTAGTAATCTACCAATGGTTAGGATTTTATGGCGTCGGATTGGCGTTATTTATAAACATTTGTTATAAAAACATAGAATATACGGCCCGTTTTTTTAATTTTGCCCTAAAATACGGCAATTTTTTGATTAAGATACGGCAATCCTAAAATTGACTTGGAACAACACGTCACTATATAGTGTGTATGTATTTAATTTACTGGAGGTACGGAACGTAGTCTACGTTCCGATCTTAGATAACAAGACTTACCTTTTCGTTCTCTTATTTTCAGATCAACAGCAAGTACAGCGAGGAGTTGGCGCAGGAGTGCCTGGAATGGATCCGCGCCATCGTCGGCGAGCCTGAAAACGTGTCAGGCGATATGGATAACTTCTACGAGGTCTTGAAAGACGGCACTTTACTTTGCAAGTGAGTTTCGACTTTATATTTTGTTAAATATAAGTCGTACTTGGTAGGTAGGTAACCGAACATAAAGTTGACCTTCTATACCTAGGTACCTACCTACATGTTAGACGGGTTCATTATTTTATGATTATAAGAATTAACTTGTATTCTAAGCAAAAAAAAAAAACAATCAAAAGTAATATCGCCTTCTTGACCAATCCGCCCCGCGGCACGCACCCCCGCAGCGGTTTTTCTTTAGCGGATAAATATTCAGAAGCGGTAAACATTTTTTGGATTTTACCAAGTAGGAGTTAATTTTAGAGTTGATTAAATTGGTCACTGGTGCAATGTTATAATGATACTTATGACTAGGTATTATTGAGCTATGCCTTTTACTGTACTAGGTACCTACTTTTTAATAAAATTTTAAATTTTTCATTACAGACTTGTAAATGACATCCAGCCCAACACTGTCAAGAAGGTAAACACGTCTAAAATGGCCTTCAAATGCATGGAGAACATCAACGCCTTCCTTGAAGCCGCCAAGAATTTGGGTGTTCCAGCGCAGGAGACTTTCCAAACAGTAGACTTGTGGGAGCGACAGAATCTCAACTCTGTTGTAATCTGTCTACAGTCACTCGGCAGAAAGGTATGGTTTATGCCACTTCAACGCCTTAGCAATTGTTGACCTTAGTGCTTTATTAATAGTGGCAGTAGTAATAGGTATTCATCGTACGTTTTGTACTGAAATACTCTTATTTTATTATGCTTCTTTCTAGTGACCAAGATTTAAAACCTTGCTTGACAAATCCCACATCATCTAGTCTAAGCAGAATGTGGGTTTTGAGTCCTAGATAACTAGAATAATACATTGTAAAACATAGACAGATTTTTTTAATTTTTATATAAAACACTCGAAATAAATAATAATAAGTACCTATGAAAAGGTGAGAATTGAGCCCGTAACCTCCTGCGTTACAGATTAACTTTCGCCCGCTGACGATTAGATGACGACTAGATTTACCTATATTGTCAATTTCAGGCCGGAAACTACGGAAAACCATCTATCGGACCCAAGGAATCAGAGAAAAACGTCAGAAACTTCTCAGATGAGCAATTGCGTGCTGGACAAGGAGTTATTTCACTTCAGTACGGCTCCAACAAGGGTGCTACTCAAAGTGGCATAAACTTTGGCAACACAAGGCATATGTAAACAAAACACAATATATGAAAGTATAAAGGATGATAAATTTAATTAAATAGAAACTACTGTTTTAAGTCAGCGATATATTTCTAATCAGAAAAGGAAGTGGAAACACAAGTCAGCCTTTGCCTGCTGGTCTGGTTTCTGTTTCCTTCTACCTACAAAATAATTTTTAATGTAGTTTTTATTCAGTAAATCATCCATCATAAATAACATAAAGCATGTGGTTTATAAAAGTTTTGTACCTACCTGAGTACTTATTTTATACTAATTATGACTCTATGATAGTTTTTCATTATGAAGACGTCATTTGAAGGACCATTTGAAGTGTTCGAATCTCTTTTCTATAAAGTTTGAAATATGCGAATCTCCTTAGGTACCATATTTTATCGTAGATTTTTGATGGAATCATTCCGGCGACATTCCAACGTTTTAATAATTGGTTAAACACAATATTATTTTATATTTACTTCGAACAAATGAAATTTGTTCATGTCTCTTACAGTTTTCTAAATTATTCTTTTGAAAATTCTTACTAGGTAATTTTCACAATTATATTGTACTTGTGCCTTTCTAAATCTTCATAAGATAAGAATTAATAATTTAAAGATGTTGCTTTCGTACATTCTGTGTTGTATTTTATTATCTAAGTATGTTTTTAAGAATTAAAAATCAATAATTATTAATCATTCCATTTTGAATGTACCTAAGTTACATAAGCTCTGTGATTAATGTTTTTTTATTCATAAAATAATTTTCTTTCATGTATTATCTATTCATTATATTTTTGTAAAATTTTATTCTGACGATTTTTATTTTTAGGTATCTACCTAGGGTAAGTTTCGTAAATTCTTGTTTTATGGTAGTACGTACAAATAAAATTAAGATGTAAAATAATGACTTTCTGTTATTGTTAACCTTCCAAAATTCGAAATCCTGCAACTCTTTGTATCTTCTTACATCTTATTAGAGTGATAGGATACAAAAAGTTGACATTAATGGGAAACGGTCTTCAGAGTCTGTAGTAACAACGGGCATACCGCAGGGAACTTCCCGTTGTTACTACAGACGGTCCTTTCCTATTTTTAGTTTATATTAGCGACCTGCCCCATCTCTTTATGAACAACCACGAGATTGTATTGTTTGCCGACGATACCTACTTCATTAATTTTTGTGAAACGACAAAACACAAACTCTGAGGATGCGATTAATGCAACCTCAAAGGAAGTCAATTAGTTTAGTGTCAATAATAAATCTCTTGCTTAAGGCGCATACAGCACCTAAACTAGCGCCACCACCTACTTTATGTTATTATTCTGTTTAACAAAGGAATTTTCAAAAATCCATCGTCCAGTTTGTGATACCTATCATAAGCTTTTTTTTAATGCCTCTGTAATAGTTTTATTCTATTTAGTTTAGGAAGAGATACGAAGTTGCCCTTGGTGGCCACCAAAATCTATTTTCGTATCACAAACTGGACGATGGATTTTTGAAAATTCCTTTGTTTAACAGAATAATAACAAAGTAGGTGGTGGCGCTAGTTTAGGTGCTGTATGCGCCTTAACGGAAGCAAAACTAAATGTTTATGATTTATTTTACCAAATGTAAAACAATTAAGTAAAGGTAAAAGGGGAATCGTTAAAAATTGTAGGCACTACAGCGTAAAAAAGTCAGTCAAAAAAATTCGTCACCTTACAGAGTTGATACTTCTGGACTAGTCTATTTCAGCTACTTCCATAGTATTATGTCTTATGGCATGCTGCTGTGAGGGAACGCTGTAGATATTAACACCATATTTGTGCTGCAGAAGAGGGCTGTTCGTGCAATCTATAATATGGGTCCCAGAGAATCCTTGCGTGAAAAATTCAAAGGAATAAACGTTATGACAGTACCATGTCAATATATTTATGAAAACTTGATGTACACTCATAAAAATATCAATATGTTCATTGAAAATAGCGATATACCTACATAATGTAAATAATGCTGGACAATCCACACAGCATCATCTAGCCCCAAGCTAAGCAGAGCTTGTGTTATGGGTACTAGATGACTGATATACATAATACAATATTAAATAGATATTATTTATTATACATAGAAAACAACCAGAACCCCTGAACAAATATCTGCAGATCGTACAAATATTTGTCCTGAGGCGGGAATCGAACCCGCAACCTCCTGCGTCGCAGGTGGACCTTCGCCCACCACGCCACAGTGGTCGTCTACTATATACGAATACTATAAATAAAAATAAACTTGATGTGACATAAATAAACACAGAAACCGAAATCGTAACATTCATTTAGTATTATAGCCACTGCTTTCAAAACTTAAAATGCTCTTTGGTTCAGGCTCGCCGGATGATGTCGTTAACCTTTCAGCATATTTATGAAAAGTTTGTCCGACGCACGAATGACTGAAATAAAAGACTCATCAAGAATTTATTGGAAACCAAGGAGTTGAAGTAAACATTTTTCTACAGCAGTTGGGGCGGGATCCTATAACTAAGACGAGAAAAGGTAGGTACCTACTTAGGTACATACCTACTTCCTACCTAGATGTTCAAAATTTTGCAGTAGGATGTGCTTAACCATTTCCATTCCAAATAAAATAAATGTCATAATTTACGTCAGTTATCCTAAGTTGAACAACGATCAACGCGTCCAGTTGGCTCTTTGTTTTGTAGCGATCTATTAAAAATATTTTTCTGTTTCCGTTCTTTCTTTAGCGCAAGTATACAAAGTATGGTACGGAACGGAACCTATCGTCGTGCGAATCAACTCGCACACGGCTGGCGGGCTGGTTAAGCTGGTTTATTATTTTTTTCGTAAATCATGGTCATGTCATGACATAACTTTCCTTGAAACGATTTTTTCTGATGTTTTACTATTGGACCTACAATAACATTTAAAAAAGCCACTTGGTATAGATAATCAATACTCGATTCGCTCCTTCTTATATAAAAAAATGTTGAGGATATCTAAAAAACTTTTGATTGAGGAAAAAACAAATGTCATCTGACTTGACTTCTTCGATATGGATTGCCATAAGACGTTTACTTAGTGATGTAAACGTCATCTGAGTGAATTGTGATAAAACTTCAAACATTATTTTGAATGTCAATGTCGAAAAAATCTCGCAGTGGCTTTAAACAGCTATTTTGATTGGCTGACTTTTAGGAGTACGTCGCTGATGACTGACCTGTAACCAATCCAAAGACGATGTTTTGCATCAGCTGATTATGTTCGTATTCACAATAATATTATAATGCGTACATAATGATGAAATGAAAACGAACGAAGTATGTTTTGTTTGGTTGGTTTTAAAAACATCCACATAATTTTATTTTCGTGCTGATAGTGAAAATGAAAAAACTAAATTGTAAAAAACATACAAAAGAAAACAATAAACAATACAGTTAGCAAGACTAGCCTGTTAGTCCAGCATGACATCGAACTAAAATGCCATCAGAAAATGATCGATTTGCAATGTATATTTTTGGAATTTTCAATGCTCCTCGGATAAAATAATGACCCAGTCGCTTGATGTTCTTTCGAACGGTTGGGCGATCGATACAACAGCCCCTGTTGACCTGCAGAAGCCGGCTGATAACGAAGTAAGGACCCCTGCGGAGTTGTTTGTCACTGATAATGCGACCTTTTTATGTACCTATTGACCTTTCCTACAGTATTACTGTATTATTCCTATCTTAGCTCTTCTGCAACTTTGGGTTGAGTGGCGTCAGACACTTGGATTGGATACGCTTTAAACAATTCGTAATAACATATCTACTGCCTCTGTTTTGTATCAACTTCAGTCACGCTTTTACTGAAGGTTTGTTGACAGCCTACTTGTTTTTCAAGTATTATTTTAATAGCTAGTGCAAATGGAGAGCATTGTACAGGTAGGTACTGAACTGTTTAGTCAAATTTCTCAGTCAGTAAGTACCGTAACAAATGAGTCGAAGCAAGGTACGATGGCAGTATGCATTATAATTAAATGGTTCATTTACATTACAATGTATGCCATATATACCAAGTAACATTGAAAGATCAGTTCATCAAGTTATTAAGTATGTGTGCTATCTGTTCTTTTACTAAATTATTATACAAAATTAGGCTCTGAATCGTTATCACACTTTACCTAAATGGGCTATTTTGGTACTTGCTCTAAATTTTTACAATGTTCTCTCCACACTGTATCATCTTTTGCTACTTTTTTACCACACTTGCAAGGATGCTAAAGAACTATTGCTGTAAACTATTTGTTTTAGTTAATAACAATTATGCAACTACTGCAATACTTATGATTCATTGTTTGTTAATGATGTTTTTTTAAAAATGTTCTGATAAGATTAACTAAATGATTAAAATAATAAAATAACAAAATTAGTGATAATGAAGTTATCATTGATAGTGATAAAATATAATTAGAGAATTAGGTAGGGTATTGCATAATGACTAAACAAAAATTTTGCAGGTAAACACCATCTATTTGAAATTATCTAAAACTTCTTAAATACAAAGAAGTTTGCCTTTAAAACTGAAACATACATAATTTAAAATGTGTAAGAGCAAAGGCACCTAACAAGTATTTCTATAATTATACTTAATTGGTGTCTTCAACTATTATTTAGACTGTGCATCTTTTATAATTGAATAAAACATTATTATTATTAATTTGTTTAACCTATCAACAAGAGTTAAAGTTGAGGTTTATCGAAAGATGTTTTTTCATTTAATTAAAGTGTAACATACCATGTTATTGTTAGTTTACCACTCACTTCAAAATAACTTCCTATCTGCGTAGAGACCCTAGCTTATCAGTTAACATTATCACTTGTTACCCCCTAGTGGGCATTGATACACTATCATCAGGGGTCCTAGGTCAGACCTTCCACCTACACCCCCCGGTTACCCCTCCGAAGCCCCCTCCGAAGCCCTGTCTGACGCTGATAACAACTCAATATAAATTAGTTTTATCTACCCGTCGCGCCAGTAAGCATTCAGCCGCCTTCGAGTGCACACGTCCCTCAAGACCTTAGTGTTTATTAACTACCTACCTTTCTTATATTTTCCCTAATGGCTAAATTTGTGAACAGTGAATTCCTTTCCCCTAAGTAATTGTTTTTTTGTTCATTTGAGAGACTTTCGCCTGTGGACGTACCCACAGTTGTTGCATATTCTTTTACCATTTCTAGTTCTGGCAAAAGTATACATGAATTCCAGCGCGCTGCTGCAGAAAATGACCATTTGCCTAATGTACCGTGTGAACCCTATTTACTATTCGGACTATTCGGATACGATTTCGGCTTGTATCTAAAGCGTTTTCGGCCAAAATTAATCTGCCATTGGCTTTACCATTTCGAATACTACAAATTCGGAGTCTACCCCAAAGATATTACCTGACGGTTACAAGAAGAATACCTTTGAAGTTGTAATATGGATATTATCGCTAATGTAAGTAACGTTCACGCTGCACACAAGTGGTGTGTGGGTCAAAGTGTATCTTTATTGATATCACGAGCTTGCTTTATCCACACTGGGGTTCTACTTTCAGTCCTTAAACACAGCAAGTTAGAACCACCAATATTTCTATGTTATATTTAAAATTCCCAGTCTCAATCCCATCCAGCAAATACTAGCATTCACTATTATGCCGTGATATTTCAATCTGATCTATTTTCTTAGCAAGAAGTATTAATAACTTTTCGTGTTTTCCCCACAGTATCACCCGGTATTAAAGGCGTTCCTGGCCGGGTCATTCTCGGGAACGTTCAGCACCATCCTCTTCCAGCCTCTGGACCTGGTGAAGACACGTCTGCAGAACCCTGGACCTCATGTTGTCGCGACAGTCAAGTAAGTACCTCTAAACCATAAAAGATTCATTTGATTAATTTCTTAAGGTTTCTTATCTTGATTTTCTTACTTAAAATGCGATTTTTTATATGATTTCACCGTATAATAAAGCGAGGAGATGAGGAGATCGACTTTTCTTATATATTTCTAATAATTATTATAAAAACGGTGTGAATGGTTTATAGGTCATCTAGTTCTTTAGGCTTCTTCACAAACTTTCTGCACTATAGTAAAAGTACAAAAGTCCACAAAAGGAGGTTCAGATTCAATAACTTTATTTCTTTAGGCTTACAAAATAAGCACTTAGACAAGTCAAATGTCTTACAGGTAATTATTATAACAAAAAGAAATAAATGTGTTATTGATTTCTCTTCACTTCAATTTAATCCATCTACCTAGCTAATTACCTACATTGTTTGTTTATCGCCTATCGGTCATATTCTGGAAATTCCAACTATCCAAATCAATATCAATTATCTATTAATCACCTTAATCTACCTACGTCATCATAGTCATCAACTATATCTTATCAAGACATTTGGCAAATACAGTTTATTGACATACCAAAGTAATATACCTACCAGGTTTGTAATGAACTTTAATTCAACCTTTCAAAATAAATAAACAAAATATATGTATCTGTCACTAACCGTTATCTTACCGACATGACCTATATTTGGCAATCGTTTTATAAGTTCCTTAAAAAATAAATCACAGTTTAATTTATTTTAAGGAACTTCACATCGCGAGTTATGTACTACTTACATGTAGATATTATTTGCTTTTTTACTTGTAGATTGATCTTTATCAACAACTAAATTTATAATTAAATAAGAAAACCAAATTAGAGCTAGTATTTACGCAATTGAAACAATTGAGGTAACTGCAGAGTGTTGCAAACAATGGACAGGTAGATCGGAAGCGTCCCCATGACGCTGGCTCCTAACGAATGTTGTTTTGATTGAATTTCTTAAAACCTAGCCAGATTGCGTGAATATACTTACCTATACCTACCTACATAGGTCCCGCATTAACATTCGTAGAATATTTTCATGACTGAAATGGCTTCGAAAACTTGTTATTTAAAAATTATTTTCTTTTTGTTGTAGCGGCCGAATCCAACCCGGCATGATCACAATATTTTCCAACATCATACGTCAGGAACAGATTGTAGGACTGTGGCGAGGCATGGTGCCTTCCGTGGCAAGATGCGTACCAGGTAGGTAAATACAATTTCGAACCTTATTTGTGCCACAAACGGTGTTTTTCAGATAACACTTCCTTGATAACCAAATCTGATAACTATGAACTATGATTCGCTTTACCTATTCCAACTAGATGGCGCAACAAAAAAAATGGCGTATCGTATCTTGGAACACCAAGACAAAATAAACCTTGCCGTCCCCAAACTACCATTAATTTTGATTTATGTAGGTGTGGGAATATACTTCAGAATTCAGTATTTTATTTAATGCATTCCTCAGGCCTTATGATGAACTTACTTCTCCTAACTACACTTGCTTCTCGTATGTTAACTAGTTGGCGCTACCAAAAAACTAAAAGAAGGAAAGCATTTTATATTTAAATCAAAGTACAACTTCACCATTCTCAAAATAACATCCATGTTCTGTTATCCAGGCGTTGGGCTATACTTCTCATCGCTCCACTGGCTGAAGGCGAAGATGGGAAAGTCCAAAGGCGATCTGAGACCAATGGAAGCGGTTGCTTTGGGCGTCATCGCGAGATCTATGAGTGGCGTCGCTCTTATACCCATCACTGTGATAAAGACGAGGTAAATTTTTATTTTACCCATTCACTGCCCAGCGTTGGTGAGCCACCCGAACAGGGTCGCAAACGGTTGTAGATACTTTGTGTACAATGAAGGTTGACTAGCTTGTGTTCGCTGCTTCGCACGTAGGTACTATTTCCGGTTGAAAATTCGCTAAATTTCATCTTGATCTGTTCATTAGATTTAGATATCATAGGTAAGAAAAGTATTTTCGTAGTTGTCGCTATAGATTAAAGTGCTTGATTTAAAATTCCGGCCAAGTCTTTAAGAGTCTTTAGGTCTAAGACTTTAGGTTGAGGCAAGGAATGTCGCCTCAGGGTAGCCTCTAAATGTTGCCTAACTAAAAAACTTTCCAGTTGATAAAAAAAAAATATAAATAGTTTTGTTATCGAAGTAGTTTTTTAGAAATCTCAAATAACATTTCCTCTTGGAAACAATAACATGTTTTTCACATTTTATCTCTGCGATAAAATCAAAAATGGGCTTGACTGTTACGTCACATCGTATGTTTAATCGTTTTAATCAGTTGTTTTGCTAAAATCTATTTGCGTGAGGACATACACAGTACGTATTCGTCATTTGGCGTCATTATAAAACGCGTTGTCCGATTCCAATTGTATGGTAATTTTGATTTGAAGCGCAGTAACCTCTTTGCAGGCAGTTGAACTAACGTTCATTTGAAATCTATTTAAATTAATGAACCAAACCTAATATGGAAATAGGTAATCGAGACATGTACACCTAACAATACCTAATAATATAATAATAAGGTGCTAAGGTAAAGCTACCCTATTTACATTGTTTTGTAAATAAGGTAGCTTTAATAAATTAAAATTAAGCTTCAGTTACAATACAATCAAAATATTTTTAAATCAATTGTTCAAATAATGTTGATTCAATTTAATAAATTAAGGTATTACTCGTATAATCAAAAATATTATTTAGCGCAAAGTCAAATTGAAACCACCTGTTTCACTATAACCTGATATTGAACTTTTATGTGAGCAGTACATAATAGAATTATGAACCTAGACAATAAAATGAACTAAACCTCGAAGATCAACCACCAGAATAGAACCAACTAGTTTCGTGTAGAAAGTTCCAAGTGTAGAAAAACTGTTTTAAAAAACGGTTCAAAACTCACTACTAATATTTACATAGGTATAATTAAAATTTGAGCTATCATAATAATGATATTGATAGTAACTAAGTAGATTCGGGCGCTTAGAGAAAGTTTTCTGAATACAGTTGATATGGCAACGCAATATTATCTCTTGTTGATTTGTTGTCTGGTCAAAGGCCATTTTCGAACTGAGCTCTACCTTGATTGTAGACTTATTTGTAGGACTTGATAGTTTATCATATATTTACCCATCTTGTTATATTTAGCTATCGAATTCTGTATATAAAAACATTAATTTATTTTATTTAACATTTATTATTAATTATTGTTGAGCTACCTGTAGTTTGTTCGCAACAGTCTGCAGTTAGATCAATTGTAAATACTAGTTTTTATTTAGTTAGATAATTGTAATTTTCTTTGTTAAAAAAGGCTTTTTGCCATTTAAATTACTAAATTCTGATTCTGTCTTTTTATTTTTGTAACATGCAGTTATTATTAACCATTTGAACTATAACTTACAATACTTAACACAATAAAACAATTATAACTAGTTATTAGATATTTTATCTTATATAATTAGATAATTACACTTATAATATATTTCTTTTCTGTTTTTTTGTATCATGTCTCTATCTAACTATAATATTTTTTTTATGAATTGTTTTGTGCAGTAAGTTTTTTTGTACTTTCCCTTAGTTTTTATTGTGTGTGTAAAATATATTTTACTTCTATTCTTAGCAGTGTTATCAATTGTAAACAATCACTCCATATTTAAACTTCACTTTCAATTATATCTATAGAAAAATTATATATTATAATCAGAGTCAATTTTTCTGCATACATATGCGAGCTATATGACCCCCCATAATTTATCAGCGCGCCATCTATCGAACCACATATATCTTATCATATGTTATCTTCTTTACAATGTTCGAAAATCAATATTTTGCTAAAAGTTCCTTATTTCTTTACAGATATGAGTCGGGCGTCTATAAATACACCAGTATGGGCGGTGCATTGAAAGCGATCTATCGAGCCGAAGGCATTCGGGGATTGTCGTGCGGCCTCGGACCAACACTGGCCAGGGATGCACCTTTCTCAGGACTGTATCTGATGTTCTATACGCAAGCCAAACAGAACATGCCGAAAGGTGAGAAATGATCTTTATTTGTATTGTTTAAGGTTCTATTTCTCTGGATCCTTAGGCTCTAACGCCGTCATCAAGCAAGCTTGAAGCTATTCCTACTAGAGAAAGAGAGGCGTTCAGATGTGTATTCAATTTGATGGGGAAGGCTTCTTAATAAATGCTCGATAATCCGCACAGCATTATCTAGCCCCAAGCTAAGCGAATCTTGTGTTATGGGTACTAGATGACTGATATACCTAACACTATTTATGTAATACATAAGTAAATAGATATTTTTTATTATACATAGAAAATGACACTCCAAACATCCGAAGCAAATATCTTAAGATTGTACGAACCTTTCGCCCACCGCGCCACAGAGGCCATAAGTAAGTGGCTTATGAAGTCAAGTGTAAGCAATGGGCTATCGTGATCGTAACCGCTAGATGCGGGCAGCACAGGAAATGCCCTAGCTATCTCTAATATCAAAGTTCATTATTCCCTAGGCTTTAGTTATTAAAACCCATCACAATCTCAGTCCAAAGACACCCAATGCTAGGCTTAGCCCCCCCCCAGAGTCAAAAATATTACTTTAAACATTAAATCTATCGCTTTTCCCAGTTACATAAATAACTTATTTGTATTTAGTCACGGATGGACTCATTGACACGTGCTGTATGTTGCTTCGATCTGTTAATAAGTGCATTTATCAATAAACTTACTTGTGCAAGCATATATTTGATTACTTATGAGAAGGCAATTAGATTAGTTATGGTTACATAGTGCACAACTATGTAAACTTAACTAATCTTATGCTTGCACAAGTAACTTAAATATAAATGTATACATTCCTATATCACGCATAAGATTTTTATATACGACAAAGAAATTGACTTGGCGATGCATTGCAATTTTTATCGTTGTACAGTGGCGCCTTTACGATTTTTATCGTAGTACAGTGGCGCCATTTCCTATGGTTGTTTTTGTCATTCAAAAACAATAAATAATTAACAGTTGCTATGAGACTATGTACTTATGTAGTTTCGATTAATATTTTACTGCCTAAAATCTGCGAATCAGAACAGATTGAATTACTTTTATTTACTTAAGGGCAGTGAACGGATAAAACATGGAAGCATTCCTTGCGCTAGAAAATTACACAACGCAAAGTGTGCTGTGATTATGATAATGACATGTGTGTGTAGAAAATGACAATGCGACCTACACGATAAACGACAATTTCATCTCAAACATCAAGAGAATAAAGTCTACTTTTAACTGTGCTTCCCGAGATTTAACAAATTGTTGCAAAATCAGCGACGTAGTTTTGTCAAGTAGGTTTGTTTGTAATGTTGTGTCAAGTTGCGGGCGTATTTTCCTTGAAGGAATGCTTCCATGTTTTATCCATTCACTGCTTAAGGGGACGTTTTGTTTTCTAACTTTATATTTAATGTATTAAAGTATAGTTTCCTTTGTTTAATAGAATGGCTGCAATCCCCGGGAGCGGCGAGCGCTGTCCACTTTTCCTGCGGGATCGTGGCCGGTATCGCGGCCTCTTTAGCCACCAACCCGGCTGACGTGTTGAAAACCAAGATGCAACTGTACCCGGATAAGTTTCCCAACGCGTTCGGCGCTGCTGTTTACATTCATCAGGTAAATTTAAATAAATAATAAAGCTTGGATTGTCCGAATCCACATAACATTATCTAGCCCCAAGCTAAGCAGAGCTTGTGTTATGGGTACGAGATGACTGATATACATAATACAATACTATTACTTGTATAATATATTTTTTATTCTACATAAAAACGACCAGAACACCCTGAACAAATATCTGCAGATCATACAAATATTTGTCCTAAGGTGGGAATCAAACACGCAACCTCCTGCGTCGCAAGCGGACCTTCGCCCACCGCGCCACAGAGGTCGACAAACTTATTTATCTTATAAGATAACCAATTCACTAAGACAACCCATTCACTGCCAATCTTACCGCGGCAAGACTGCGCTGGTCTACTTTGACATGAGCATCATCGAATCTTGTATAATTATCATGAAAGGGTTAATAATCGCGAAATATAACGTTGTTCAATCACAGTCGGGCAAAGAATAGGCGTTTCGAGGATATTTAAAGATGAACTGAAATTAAATCCTTTTAATCGTTGGCTAAAACACTGCCTTTTACGCTTTAGAACTCCGTGACTGCTCAAAGAAAATTCTCAGGCAAAACTATAATAAAATATGTGGTACATTGATCACAACCATACTAGATGGCGCCACTGTACCACGATAAATAAAGCAAGCAATGCAATGAGCAATGATCGTAAAGCAAGCAATGCATCGCCAAGGCAATTTCTTTGTCGTATATATAAAAATTTTATGCTTCAATGCCGATATAATACCTAAAGTTTACTTAAGAGCGTGCCATACCTCAGCCAAAATTCAAATTTCGAGCAGAATGACAAGATATGATTTTCGTATGAGTGAGAAGCACAGAGCGATAGACGTGCTCCGTATTTTATATTTCCAAAACTGTTATGCCTAATTACAAGTTAATTACACAACTAATCGAAAAATTAAAATGACGAAAACGAAGAAATTCTACTACGTTTCTTGACAAAACAAAAATCCAACAAAAAAATGAGGTGGTTCCTGAGATAAATAGCAAAATGTGTGCAAAACATGTATTTTTCAAAAAATAAAAGTATCGAGAAAATTTTCACCAATCGTGTTTTTGAAAAGACGGAATCCAAGATAAAAGTTCGAATTATCATTTACCTAAATATGAAGGTGGTAGCTTTCACAGATTCTGAGATAAATAACGATTTCTAACTATAAAATTACATAAGGTACACTCTTAAACAACGCAATAAATAAAGGTGGTCGCTATCCGGTCACGAAAAAATTTAACATTACCATATTTATCAATACAATAACGTAGTGAATTCGCGGGTTATCACGAATAACTCGCCATTAATTGGCCACCAGCAGTTGACCTGTGATTCTAGTTAATATTGATAATATGAAGTAACCTGATCATTAGTCAAAATAAAATTAAATTAAACGGATATTCCGTGCGGTGCCGGCATAGAATTTCACCACCCGAACTCTTCCCGTGGGTGTCGTAAGAGGCAACTAAGGGAAACACAGCGGGGGGCGGGCAGCAGCGCCTTCTGCAGAACAACTACACCGAACTGCGATCCCCAATCCGCATGCCCAGCGTGGGGATTATGGGCAATAACCCCCAAATAATGATGCCATCTATGGCGCTCATTAGGGGAGGCCTATGTCCAGCAGTGGACTATTATAGGTGATGTTGAAACGAATATTTATTTCCACTTGGAACAAGCAAGTCAAGTAATTCGTGTCGGGTAATTTATCGAGTAACTTTTATATTCTTTAGGAAAGATTTAATTGTTTGTTAAGCATCGAAACTGGAACGATTTGAAAAATTTATTTCACCATACATTATCCCTGATGAACATAGGCTATACAAATACAATATTTTCTAAAAAGTTAGGGGTCCTTATGAAAACTTCGATTATGTAACCCAACATATTGTTTGCGTAAAAATTATTAAAAAATTCTTTCACTATTAGAATCTCACTATCCCTGATAAAAATAGGCTGTACAATATTTTCTAAAAAGTTAGGGATCCTTATGAAAACTTCTATAATGTAACCCAAATTATGAGAGCTTAAAATTATATTATTAAAATTTATGTTTAGTTTATTATATTGGCCCTAGTTGTTTTAGGTGGCAAACATATTTAAATGGATATTTCCTATTTGTTACAGACTTACGGGATCAAAGGTTACTTCAAGGGAGCTGTACCTCGAATGCTAAGACGTACCCTCATGGCATCGATGGCTTGGACGGTCTTCGAAGAGATAACGCGTTGCATCGGCTTGAAATGAGTCACTGAGTCAACGCGTTGCACCGGATTGTAATGAGTCAATGAGTCAACGCGTTGCATCGGCTTGGAATGAGTCGCATAGTTCACTGAGGCCTTACAAAGGATTTGGAGCGAAAACTTAAATCGATGAAGTTTTGATATTGATGTTTATTGAATATAAATACATATTATGTGATTCCGTAATATTTTTCGTGATTTTATTTTATAGTTTTTGTGTTTTACCTTTGTAGGTATGAAAAGATGTTCCTTATAATCGAATATTATAGATGTAATCTTTATTTAACAGTTTTGTTTAAGGATACAAATTTATGTTACTTTGTGTATCAGTAATCGATAAAAATTGTCTTGAATAGAGTATAAATCTATTCTACTAGATGTAAAAAAATATGCTGTTATCAACTTGTAGTTCAAAACTGCATAAAATGTTATATTAGTTTTATTGCTTTGTGATTTATTTTGAATAAACTTATATTGCATAAATAGTAGTTTTATTGGTATAGCTCGTGCTATACATAACCTCTTGATGTTACCATTAAAGCGTGTGGTTGGGCATTTAACCAGCATTTAGTCAACAATGAACACTAAACTTTGAATAAACCTGAATAAAAAAAAGTAAAACTTTACCAACAAAGTAAAATAAATAAATTTGCAAATAGTATTTAACATTGAGCTACCTGCAGACTTAATTATAAATGTAAGCGGATTAACTGCTAACCTATATTGTATTAATTGCAGACTGTTGCGAACAGTCTACAAGTACATCAACTGAACCATACTAGTCAGAAGCGTCCCCAAGATGCTGGCTGCATTGCCTCGTGGTTGGTTCTACTAAAATAGTGGTGTATAGTTGGTACAATAGGAATCTTTAACTAGGTACTTATCATAAGAAGTTTTAATTAAGAAATAATGCTGGACAATAACATATTATCTAGCCCTAAGCTAAGCAGAGCTTGTGTTTACTTGAGAGCTCGATTCTTGCCGCTAACTCCTCTTATAGTGGATGAAACCACATCCGATGGTTGTATGTTATGTGCTTTTGTAATAGAGATAGAGAAGCATTTATTGAAACAACCCAGTTACAGCACAGAACAAAAACAGTAATAATTATACGAATGCTTACAAACTAATACTAAATACTAGAAAATACAAAGTAAGCTACTGAGTGCAAGACTTGAGTCAGTAGCTTACCCGTTATCATGCTCTCTATCTCTATCATGTAATGTAATTATTCACTAATTTAAGTACCTACTTTGACTAAGTCGGTACAATTTACAAAGGTCGGGAATCAATGAGTTTATTTTTAAAATACCATATTAATAAGGTGGCTAGCAAGCATTCGGCCCGCCTGTTTTCTAACGGTTACCGCAGCCTATAAACACTTCAACATCGGGGACATTACACGCGTTGCTGACCTTATAAAGTCTATGGTACCTACTAAGTAATAAATAATTGAAAGTGATTAAGTAAATAAATTTCCTTCGTAGAAAACTCTTAGGTTCTTTGCAACTATGAATAAAAACACAAGACTACAATAACAAAACGATTTATTCATATTTATAATATGTACAAATTGTTCTATCACATTCTACTATTACTACTAAAAAGGGCGCCGTAAGGTTGCTTTTCCAGAGATGTTTTGATGGTGAAAATATGCTCAAATTATAATCATTTTGGTATTACGTTTGTATGGGAAATTCATTTGTCACCGGAGTCTTAATCCACTAAATGGTTATAAATAAAATTAAGATGTACCTAGCACATCTCTGGTGGTGCAAGGGAACAAAAAAAGGAAGATTTCTAAGGCTGAATAAAAAGAGCAATCATTTATGTTAGCTTGTACCTAAATAGTTATCGTGGCAGGCGCAGCACAATATACAAGTCGTTTAACTCAGCTCAGTGGCATAGGATTACCTAGCTATTTCATTTGCTTCTATTTCACAAAGACCCTTAACAGAAAATAGGAAGGTAGGTAAGTTACTCAATCTATTCAAACTTACATCTACATCTTATAAACTTGTGCGTTTTGACGCGGGTCACAGATTTGATATCTTAGATTATTTTTCACCAGATTTAAGGAACGCTCAGGTTGAAAGCGCCGTTGGGATCGGTTTTAACCATAGCTGAACGCAGCAGAAATAAAAATTGCTAATATCAAATACAACGTCTGTAGCGCGGTGGGCGAAGGTCCGCATACGACGCAGGAAGTTGCGATTCCCGCCTCGGGACATATATTTGTACGATTCGGCATATAAGGGTGTTCTGGTCGTTTTCTATCTATGTACATACTCGTATATTATTATATAATATCAGTTATCTAGTACCCATAACACAAGCTCTGCTTAGCTTGGGGGCTAGATAATGCTGCGTGAATTATCCAGCATTATTTATGAAATATTTATAGCATGGCATATTTACATCAGGCTTTTGTTGCTATTATTAAGTGATTATTACTTTTGGTAGCTTTTGGACATTTCTCGTGTAAACCGGGCGATATGGCCGTCTCACGACATATCTGTTGTAAATTGATAGTATATTGCGTCAACTATTGTTTGATATCGCTAAAAAATACAATAATATCTATATTATTTGGTATGTACAGAAAATTACCGGCAGCTAACACAGATTCTAATTTTATTTTGGCAAACGATGTACCTAATTGTTAAAATTACGTAAATCGATATGCAGGGAAGTCGGTACGGCGGGAGTCAATACACAGGGAATCGAAACCGGGGGAACGAATCCTGGAAGCCGCAGTGTGAGAACCCACGCGGTGGACTGACAATCTAGTGAGGGTAAATCGCTGGATGCGGGCAGCGTAAACTCTGTCAGCGAGATCTCTAGAGGAGGCCTATCCAGCAGTGTAGCATCTGCTAGCCCCAAGTTAAGCAGAGCTTGTCTTATAGGTATACTGACATGACTGATATATTTAATAAAATATATGTATTACGTAGATAGTTTTTTTAATTACATCGAAAACGACCGGAACACCCTGAACAAATCTGCTGATCATACATTTTTACCGAGGTGGAAATCAACCCGCAACAAAGATCATCATGATTATTATATTGGATACCATCGTAGAATAAACTTTAAATAAGGGATGGCAACAATTTTAGCCTATTTTAGGTTTTGTTGCCAACAGAAACTAGTTTGCATAGGTTTGTTTGTAGCTTCTTTCCCTGGATAGCAATAAACCCTGACAAATTCATATAAACTCGACTCCTTCGTACTTTAAATCCTCAACCAGAGTGTCCTTTAGAAGTACTTTCCCCTCCGTGGTAAATGCAGTGATGTATGTGGATGTTTTCCCTTCGTGTTCCAACGTCTTCAATGCTACTATGGCGTTGTCGTTCGTTCCGGGTATAAACTTGAACGAAGAGAAGCCTAGCCTGGGATTTCTTTTCGTAATCTGAAATAGAGTGAAAGAGATTAAAGAAATGGCAAACAAAAAAAAAATATATGCGGAAATTATTTAATTTAGTTTATTAGTGTAGCCTAGATATTTTTATAATTAGAATATTGTGTAAATAGTTAGAACTATTATTATATTGCGGTGCACTTACAGGGTGCGTGTTATATTAGGTTGGGGATAAAGTCTTTTCGCATTATTGTATCGTATTAACTTGTATTATTATCCTACTACTAGCTTTTTTTTTAAACATTTTAGATTATAAACATATGATTTAGATTTTAGATTCACAGAAACTTTAGGATTCTAATGGTGAAAGAATTTTTCAAATCGGTCTAGTAGTTTCGGAGCCGATTCAATTCAAACAAACACTTTATCAAATCTTTCCTCTTTATAATATTAGTGTAGATTATTTCAGTTTATGTGGTTTGGATGGAGGAGTCGTTTCTTACAAAGCGACCGCCAAGACTATTTATAAAATCGTGAAAATATTTACTTCTAGAGGCATTTATTATCAGGCCTGTTTTTGTGTCCTGAGTTGTAGCTTTTGAGTTAGTTATCTAGTTCATCCCAGGCGTGCTCAATTCGGTCCTTTTTATTTAGAATGTATAATTATGTACCTACATCTGGTGTAGTACTTAAGTTATTGATGTTTTAGCAATTTTGTGTGAAAACTGTGATACTCAGATTTGCAGGCCTGCGTAGATGTAAAGTTTGTAAACATTGACCTCACACTAAAAATAGCTTTCTTGTTAATATTTTGTCAATATATAAATAATAAATAGGACAATTCACACGGCATTATCTATGCCACAAGCAGAGCTTGTGTCATCATGGGTACCTACTAAATAACTGATATATACATAATAATATACGAGTACATTTATATATTTTTTTATTATACATAGAAAACGACCAGAACACCTAGCACAAATAATTGCAGATCGTACAAATATTAGTCCCGAAGCGGGAATTGAACGTTCACCCACCGCGCCACACACGTCAATATGTTTTATTAATCTCTAAAACTCTATGCCATAAAATATTTTTTTGTTGTAACTCTGACTTTTTTACTTTGTATTTTAAGAAAAGTTATATACAGTTACTTTAGTATAATAAACATACAAACCTCAACAGCTTTGACATTTTTAAAGTCCTCATCTGCCGTTACCAAGTAATTACATCCCATAACTTCATCCTTTGTTTCATTGTATTCTTCATAGCTACACCTCCTCGGCAGGAAGTGCCAGCTCTGATGATGAGGGGACCAGACCCCAGATTCATGGATCATGTAGCCTGGCCAGGTTATGCCGATGGAGCTACGGATTGCTTTGTATTGGTTCACCCAGCTTTGGTGGTGGATCTGAAATTTAATTTTATATCTTTAAAACTATATTAATTATTAGCAGTCCGCCCCGTCTTCGCACGGATATGAAAAAAAAACAGAATTCTAAAAGTTTTTATACATTAGGTTACATTATTGAAGTTTCATACAGATCGTGTGGTGCCGGCATAGAATTTCACCACCCCAACTCTTCCCGTGGGTGTCGTAAGAGGCGACTTAGGGAAAACACCGGGGGGCGGGCAGCAGCACCCTCTGCAGAACAACTCCATCGAACTGCGATCACCAACCCTCATGCCCAGCGTGGGGATTATGGGCAATAACCACCAAATGATGAGTAATGCATTCTATGGCGCTCATTAGGGGAGGCCTATGTCCAGCAGTGGACTATCATAGGCTGTTGATGATGATGATGATACAGATCCCTAACTTTATATGTTATGTTTATCATTCTTATGTTCACCATTAGAATGATAATGATAAACATATAAAATAATACACTTCCTTAAACACCCGCAACGGTGTTGATGTGTTTTTAAGGAAGTGTATTATTTTATAGGATAATTTACCCTAATCCGACAGCAGCTTTTTAAGCTTAGAATTCAAGTAAGCAATCACTGTTTGTCTTAAATGTAATTGTGAATTATTTCAGATGGATGTTGTTTTTGATATTGTGCAATATCTATACTGGAAACTATATTTAGCTAAAAGTTATGACTTGTGTTAGTAGGTAGATAGATAAATACCTATATTAATTTTGTTTAAGCACTAAATTTTCTTTTATCTTACTTAAGACCCTACCTTGACCCAAATAACCACCCACATATTTTATCTTATCATTGAACAAACGCAATTTCAAAAATATCTTTGATATACCAATTATTTGATTTTTAATGCCCCTGTAATAGTTTTTTTTGTATAGTTTAGGCAGAGATACGTTTCGCCTTTTGGTATAATAACTATTTTCGCATGCTTTGTTCCACATAATAAAGGTCATCACCCACCGGACCCACCCGCTAACCGACGCGCACCACCTCGCCTCGATTAGTATTCTTCAGATGTATTTGTATGGGCATGCGCTCACTACATCAACTCTACTAAATTGCCTCGCTCGCAAGGTGACCGCGAGTCACTCGCCATCCGTTCGTTGCTAGATAGCGGCGCTCCAAGCCGTCTACTCATTGACCGCGAGGTGTTCGCCCACGCACCGCGAGTAGAGGCCTAGCGACGAGGCGGTGTGGGCCAGGTGCCATGTGGGTGCGGTGAACGATGATAATCCAGAATCCACTGCTGGAAATATGCCAGCCCTAATGAGCACCATAGCACCCTCTTCTACAGCTTGATGCAGCATCTGCAGTCTTTCACAGGTCGTCATCCCACCTAGTCAGAGGTCGTCCAATGCTACATTTATCAAGTCATTCTAAAACATGTTTCCCCCAGGTTATTGTTGGAATGTTTACTAGTTTTCAAAACGGTCCAGTAGTTTCGGTCCCTATTCAATTCAAACAAACAATCAAATCTTTCCTCTTTATAATATTAGTATAGATAAGTACCTCTCCTTGCCTGCTGACAACCTTCACCCACATTGGGTCGTAGGACTGGAATGTTCCACTGGAGGTCGTCCACTCCTTGCCCATTGATCCTATGTACAGCATCTCATCTTTCACTGTAGCCCATTCATTTTTGAAACCTTTCTCTACATGGCCGTTCCCATCAGGTAATATCAGCCATGGTATAACTTTGTTATTCATTATTTCAAATACCTGTAACAGAATTTTGCATGGTGTTTAATTTGTTTATGGTAATAGGTATTTTATTTCATTTTATAACTTGTTTTCTGATTTAGAGGAGCTTCGTTGTACATTTTCTATGATAGAAATCAATTAATGTAAAAACAAACTAATAAGTAGTTACCTACTTTCAGGTCGGTTGTCACAGGTTGACGCAAGATATTTTCATGGTGTTAATTTTTTTCAGTGTTGTACATGGTTAAAATTAAGGAAAAGTATTGTAGTAAAAAGCATAAAACAATCAACCTGGAGCCTATCCATGAAATCCCTTAAGAGGCTATCTTGGCTATCTAATAAGTAGTAGGTATTAAAAATTATGTGTAAGTTTCATTGCACTCACACATGTTGGGATTAAAATAAGACCTAAATTTATGTGTAATGTATATCTTACCATCCCTGATCTGTCATCGAATGTAAGAAGTCGACCGTCAAACACGGTAAGTTCCGATAATTCCATGCCTCTCCCTTTATGTGAATATGTAGACGACAGCACTGTTGGCATGCTATCCCACGTCACCGTTACATATTCCTTCTCTTTATTATAGCCTAGAAACCCCTTCTTAAAATAACTTATATAAGTATAAGGCTTATCACTCTTTGAATTCGTATCTAAATCTGATATAATACCTATTCTGTATGTTATAATGTCTCCTGACACAAATGGTGGAGTTAAAGGATAAGTTTTGTTGTACGGCCTTATTTGCGATGACCATCTTACAGTGTGCTCTTGACTGGTCCACCAGTTGTAATAGAATAGTAGCAAAACGAACCCAGCTGAAAGAACTATGAGATAGATAAAGTAGGGCTGTACTCTCACTGTGTTGCCGACCCTGTATGTTGCGGGAGTTCGGAGCGCTTTCCGCCAGTCTCTTAGGGTTCCCTTCATACTTCTATCGTCCAGTTCTTCATACATAGTCAAAAGATTAGAGCATAATTTAGAAATATTTGATTGTGATGTGCAAACTTCAATGGTCAGGAAAACACAAGTCTGTTTCACTTTGAATTTAGATGAAAAGCTATTCTTAGATTTCTCCGACACTGGTTTATATTAATTGTAGTCATAAAACAATTAACTGGTTTTTCACGAATCATTTTCATTAACTACAAGTTCGTAAATACGGCATTTCTACAAATCTGGATCTGTCTTTCTACCCTGCCAGGCCAGGCAGTCCGGCTGATTTTGGCATGGTTGGATGGATTGACATTTGACATTGACAGATTACAGACAATGTTTGCTAGTGCTGCCAGCTTATAAAAACAAAATCAAATCTAAATCTACGAGATACAGCTTGGCAAAAATGTCTTGAAACGGAACTATTTTTTTTGTATATTGGCAACATTCTCAAAATAATGACGTTTCATGTAAACAAAGATTACGAATTCTCAGATTTTTATCTTGGAGCGATCAAACGGTGATTAAAATACGCAAAAGTGAAAAATAATGAATAAAACTGTTAGAAGTGCTGCCAGGGAGGTTATTTATAAGGTATACAGACGATGTCTGATGGAATTTGAGGCCAAAACGATTCTTTCGGATCTCAACAATGTTTATCAAAGAACCGCCGATATGACAGGTATGTGAGAGTTTGTTTTATAATTTTTAGTTGAATCAAACGTTACTTGATGGCCCCAAAGCAGGATTCGATTAATATCATACGAATAAGTGGAATATTCAACAATAACATCGGACAGCTAGGTTATGTTTATGTTTGTTCTCCGGTACGCTGTTATAGCGCGCTTAGATTAATTGATGGTTTATTCTGCAATTATGTAATAAATAACACCGTAAATTATTATCTCAAATAAAATTAGAAACCAACAAGAAGAAACTGATGCAATTTATTTGTATGAAATTAAGTACCTGTATTTTATTTCAATTCAGGTAAATCACTGAGTACTGTAAGAAGAATCGTGCTGGAAGGAAATCAAAATAAAGGGGTATTTAGTACACCTGGAAAACATAGAACAGGTCGTCCCAAAAAAGAGTTAGATGACTTTGACTTATGTGCGATCAGACAAAAAGTTCAATTTTTTTACACTGTGAGAAAACAGGTACACTTATCATTATTTTAGTTATATCTTTTACAACTATTAATGTCATGATGTGATTGTATTGTTTTGTGTACCATTAAAATAAAATAAAATAAATTTTATAGTTATAAATAACAATTACACTTTTAAGAAATTATTTGTAATTTTTTTAATATGAATTTCAATACAATTTTTCTTCAGGTACCGACCTTACGAAACCTACTACCAGTAGTAAAAGAAGATTTAAACTTTGATGGTAGCCGAGAGCATTTACGAAAGGTACTTATAGCCTTAGGGTTTAAATACAAAAAATGTCAGTCTGAAAGAACTGCATTAATGGAACGACCATACATCGCTGCAAAACGGGCAAAGTACCTAAAAATCATAACTCAAAATAGAAACTTACCTGAAGAACTCAGAAAAGATATAGTTTATCTTGATGAAAGCTATGTTCACCAATCGTACAAATTAAAAAAGTGCTGGCAGTCCATTGATGTGAGTGGAATAAAGCACAATGTATCAAAAGGTAAACGTTACATTATTGTTCATGCTGGCAGCGAAAAAGGGTTTATCCCTAATGCTTTGCTGATATTTACTGGAGCAAACAAAAATGCTGATTACCATTCAGAGATGAATAAAAACAATTTTACAAAATGGGTCGAAGAGAAGTTGATTCCCAATTTACCACCGGCATCAATTGTGGTAATGGATAATGCGCTGTACCATTCAGTAGTGTTGAACAAAGCGCCTACCTCGGCTACCAAAATAGCCGAAATAAAGGAATGGTTAATCCAAAATGAAGTACCATTTGATGAAACATTGAAAAAGCCACAGCTGGTGATGCTCGTAAAACGTCACAAGCCAGAGCCTAAATTTGAAATCGATGAACTTTTAGGTGCACATGGGCACACTGTGGTAAGACTTCCACCTTACCACTGTGACCTGAATCCAATCGAGCTTATTTGGGGAATAGCGAAACACAAAATTGCAGCCCAAAATGTAGGTTCAATTGATATAAAGGTACAGTATGTCTTATATGTGCGATACATTGATTGACTTCTAATTTGGATACAGGTGTAATTAAATGTTTCATCTTTATAGGAAGCAGCTGAGCGTGCATTCCAAGCTATAACCGAGAACGATTGGAAAAATTCATGCCAGCATGTAATAAAAATAGAAAAGGAATACTGTGAGAGGGAATTAACAATGTATGAGGAAATAGAGCGATTAGTCATAAACCTCGAAGATGATAGCAGCAGTACTTCCGAATCTGAGTACGACTCTCCTGATTTTGGGGCCAGCTCTAGCCAAGACATGGATATGGAGGGGGTAGAATATTTAGAGGAAGATTTACTAATATAAAATAAAAAAGAATAATATTACTATACGTCTTTGTATAATTCCTAAAATATATTGTTAACACAAGGTGAAAAACATATTTGGAGGAAACATTATTGTAGGTACTCACTATTTATTTTTATTACTTATTATACTTATCGAGAACTCGATGTCCTTGCTCAATAAAACAATATTTACTGATTTTAATAAACTATTTATGTGGACATAAATGTAACATGTAATAGAAATTATAGCTAAGTATCAAGACTAGCTTGGTGCACTTTACGGGTTGCCATACGAATCTACGGTGGCGCCCCCATTATTTTCTACTCTTTTTTGCCAAGCTGTAAGTACCTACGTACCTACCCACTCTTTTTTGTTTTTGTTTTAAGTATCTACGTGATGTTGGCAAAAGTTTTCTCAAAGCACCAAGAGAAATGCCATAAACAAAAAGGTAGGATGAAAAGTACAAAAATTGTGTATAAAAAAAATAATAAAATTAAATAAGTAGGTAGGTAAATCTATATAGGTAACTATCAAAAAAAAAAAAATGGTACCTACTTACGTTTGTTTGTATACAAGCGTAGTGGCTTCGTAGTGGTTTTATTCTTTTTTTTTGTAGTGAAGTAAAAATTTAGTTGAAATGCATGGAATAATTACCAATGTTCTGTGGTATGTAGAGTTTATTGGATTTTTTGTGTGCCTTGTAATATTTTTCTACTTTGTACTCTACCTAGCTAATATAAATGACATTACCTATAACCCAAGCTTGGATAAAACGAAGCAGTAAGTCCTGTTTGATATCTTTATCTATTCCTATTTTCATAATAATTTAGTCTTCATAATACCGAACATTATTCTCATTAGTTTTAGCATAGGTCAGGCTTGTTTCTCTGTCGAGCAACAGTCAAGCACGCTCATCAAATTCAACGTACCTATTTCTTTTCATATTTGGAATTGTTTACAATGATGATCTTCCAAACGTTAGCAGACCTAGGCTGTGCAAGTCGACCGTAGTAAAATTCAAACGGAGAAGCTAAACTGAAAGGAAATAACGGCGAGCGGAGCGAGCTCCAAACTTCCCCCAATTTTTTTTAAACGAGGTTCTAGTAAAATCGATTACTTAATTGATATTTATTACCTACTTAGGTGAAAACCAGTAGAACATCTCTCCTCATTCCTTACCTGCCTACTGCTAACCTCGTCCGACCACACTGCCCCGTCAAAATCGTGACTAGTTGCACTGCAGTCCGATTAGTTGTGGTTTCTCATTGTTATTTGCTGCACAATTTGGCTTTGTTTACATACAGTACATTGTACTTAGTTGGATTATCTCTGCAAGTACCTACCTGGGTGCTTATATTGTTATTGATTTCCCAGAAAATCAGCTTCCCGTTACTTGTGATCGACCGTTG
This sequence comes from Eupithecia pulchellata, assembly GCA_963931895.1. Lineage (NCBI taxonomy): Eukaryota > Metazoa > Arthropoda > Insecta > Lepidoptera > Geometridae > Eupithecia > Eupithecia pulchellata. The sequence goes on along the minus strand of OZ007529.1, from coordinate 3,952,904 downwards.
ATTTGATTGAGGTCCTTTATGTAGGTATCTTGATGATGGTGTGCTAAGATTTAGAACCTAAGCTTAAATTATGCTTAACAATGCATCTCCGAGTGCATCATCTAGCCCTAAGCTAAAGCATGTGTTATGGGCACTAGATAACTGATATACTCGTATACCTACTGATAGATACTTTTTTATTTAAACTTAGAAAATGACCATAATACCCAAATATTTGCCCCGAGGTGGGAATCGAACCCACAACATCGTGCGTCGCAGGCGGACCTTCACCCACCGCGCCGCAGAGCTTTCGTAGAAAGAATCATTGGGGGTGGGGTTCAAAATCAAAGTTACTGTTACTACAACTATACAGGGATATAAAATATTGCTAATATCATCGATATCACGTCCCGGAACAGAGCAGATCTAGGTAGTATTCGACCTTGGTTCTAGGCTTTAGCTAGGTGAGTATTCGGCCTCCTACGTTAACGTAGGTACATCTCAGGTTTAAAATCATCATCATCATCAGCCTATGGTTTAAAATGTAAAACAATCAAATTGCAGATACTTGGCTGACGGCACTTGGTTTCTACAAAGCTAGTCAAGAATCAAGAAATGGTACGAATAACGTAAGCTTGCTTAGTAGCATTTGTTGTGTTATCAACAACAACCACATCAACATCACCAGCCTAAAATAGTCCACTGCTGGACATAGGCCTCCCCTAATGTTGTGTTATGTCTTTGCTTATTAAATAAGCAAAGGCAAAGTCCGGTCTGTTTGAGAGACTCCTCAGCAACATCATCAGAGTTCCTCAATCGGCGAAAATACGCTAATCTGAGTGCTTTTGGGGTGGAAACACTAGGTCCTTGGGGTAGCACAATTTATAAAGATCTCATTATGCTACTCATAGTGTCCACAGGTGATCGGAATGTTGGCTTTTCATTCGGTCAATTAGCAAAGCCATCTGTTGGGGACATCAAAGAAAAGATTTTGGTTTTAACACTGCACACGATTTATTCAAAGAAATATTTAAAATAATAATAATGGGAAAGACATGTTATTGATCCGCGATGTTCATGTGGACCGACGCGACCGCATGTCGCGCTTCGATCTGTCCCATGGTAGCAACTACGTAAAATGCTGAGTTGCATTTACGTAGCTACTTATTGTACGAACCGTATACCATCTAAAGTAGCAGCATTCTGGGCAATCACTATATGATATAACTAGTACCTAGTAGAAGATACATACTAACTGTTTAATTCTGCTAAGTACTGTAATATTCATATAATAAAAATATAAATAATGTTGGGCAATCCACGCAGCATCATCCCAGCTAAGCAGAGCTTGTGTTATGGACACTAGATCACATAAATACATAATACTATTCATTATAAAGATATGTAGAATTTTTTATACATAGGAAAAGAACAGAACACCTACCTACAAATATCTGTTATTACATAATTAATGTTCTTTGTTAATAACCATAGTGGTATAAAAAAGCTCGCTATCCTAGCTGTGATGTGTACAAGAAGCATCCGACGTTCGTGACGTGACACGACCCCTCTGGTCTTCACTGAAAATCAGCGCTGGGTGGACACATCAGTGTGCACCCAGCATAACGCTGAGTGACGACCATATTTGCCTTATTAAATAACCTACTTTACAACTTAATTTTAAGATTGCTATGTATTATTATTGTGTTGTTTGATTAAGGTAAATAAAAAATATTTTCTTTCTTTCTTTTTTTCTTCTTAGCTGGCAAGAGGACGTCGTACATTTCATTTCCCGAGGCGCGCTCTCCATTCAAAAACGCGTTCACTCCAGCCATCCACTACCAAACTAGTGAAAACTAAAAATCCCAATGTTACAATCTTATTCCAGAGTTCAAGATCACCCGAATTCACTCCGCCGCACAGTGCAATGCGACTTCGAGCAGCAGCCTCTTTGTGTCGAAAGCAGCTGCATCTGGGCTTGCCGTCTCTTCACCAGCATAATAGTCATTGGATTCTGTTACTACTTCGCATATTCACTCATATCTAAAACAAATCTAAAGTTTGGTATGTTTGCTGGTTGAGCATTTGTGATTAGTTTTGTAATTTCGTAAAAATAGAAAATGGTTTTTATTTGAACATAGTTGTTGCTTTTTCTTTGACATAATGTTTGCTAATGTTGCCCCATTATGCCCCTGTAGGTTTATGTTAGTGCTCACACTTATCTTAACATAAAGTTTATTAACAGTAACATTTTCGTTGCCATCAGCAAGTGCGATCTGATGCGAGTCAAGACGTCTTAAATTATGCTAACCTAAGTTTCCATAGCCTATTGGATCCTACAGCTGGGCCAACGCGGCGCTTTCTTTCTCTTTATTCGTATTCCAGTCGTGAGCGTTAAAACAAACTAAGTTTTTTAGATACCTATTCGATACATTAAAAATGAAGAAGAGTTGGTTATAATTAAGCAAGGCATCATTTTATTTAATCCTCCGGATGTAAATCACTGCCATTCACGAATCTCTCTTCACTAACAAAACAAAATAGTCCCCTAATACAATAATAATTGAGCCAAATTAACTCTAAACGAAAGCGAACACATCAAGACTGGCAAACATAGCACTGATATTGAAAATTGGCGCCACTTTCTATGCAGAGCTGAAACCTGTGAGCAGATTTCAATGAGTATTTATAGTTCATAATTCCGCCACACGCAAATGTAACGTGCAATATCTCGATTCTCGTTGTTTTTGCTAGACATTATCTTTGAGATCACGACTGGCTGTTCATAGATAGTCATCATGAGCGCTTTATATTCGGACATAATTTGTGTCTAATTGACACTTGTATTCGCAGTTCGCACTTACAAATTATTTTTTTGCATGGTTTAAAACGTTTGCGGAATTATATGTGTACTGATTGCAGTAAGTACCTATATTAAAATTATCGATGTTCCAATCTACGCCTACATCTTTATTTTATTATTTTATTGAAAATTATTTTCAGTGAATAAGGACAAGCGAATTTTTTTGATTTTTGATTGAGCATTTTTATAAAAACAAACACTAACTACTACTAAAATCGAATGTGGCACAATCGGTGGCCTTATCGCTAAAAGCGATCTCTTCCAGGAAACCTTTGGACAGGGTCGGGTAGTAAACAAGTTTGATTTTAAAGTTTGATTAGGTATTTGATCAGTAATTTGTCTGTTTCGTATACAAACTAATTGGCAAATTTATCCGTGGCATACAGATAAATGTTTCAAGAAATTAGTTGTATGAAAATCGCCTAACTTTGATTGCAGGTAATAAAGCTTCTTGCAGGTACATTTTGATAAATGATCCAGTAGTTTCCGCTCAAGTCAGTGATTGACTTGTTCATTTACTTACATAATAAACCTAATCACTAATAAGACTTCACTTACCATATAAAAAGTCTATTAGTTCCAATTAATCGTGAAACTACGAGTACATGGGAAAAAAGGAACTTGCGTAATAATAACATTAAAAATAAAAGCATTGAATGAATTTAAAGCTTTCTACTCACACACAATCAATTTTGTAACGAGTTAACACCTGTGCATCGTGACTTGATTTGAACTTCCTAAATAGAGTTGCACTTTAAGATACAGTCCGGCATTCAATAATTTTTCATAGAAATGATTTAGCGGAGACGCACGCAAATGGCCAAAGAAGCATAAGCTAGATGAAAAAAATTGGCAAGTCAGGGCGAGAGTGACTCTAATGCCACCAAGATGCGAATCGTGATTTTTGAGATTTTCGTGAGAATCGTGCTTAAATGAGCAGTTGACTGAAATGTATATAACATGTGTATTTACAATAAACTACCAGAAGACATAAAAGATCTTAATGGAAATATTTAGGAAAAAGTTAAGTGGATGGTTACTGGACAAATGTTTTTATAATGTGAAAGAATATTTAGAAACCTAAGTGTAATATAAACTTAAATAAATAATCTATATTTTAATGACATTAATAATTATGACTCACAGAATATTTGCACGCCTGCGTGCAGGCTGAATACAGTGACAAAATAGTTATAAGACCCGACATTGTATAATAATTATGTATTCTTGCAAATAAATGATTGATTTGATTTGATTTGAAAAAAGATCAAAGCTTTAGTAATATGGTTTTGGAGCGTTCCAAGGAGATATAGTAAAAGAACAACAGTTATATGAAATTCTTGCCGTACCAAAACTCGCAGGCTTAATTTTCACATGGCAGAATCTCACTCAGACCTATTTTGCTTCTCGACCGTTCACTAAAATCACACTATCAGTATTCTCTGTCTCAGGTTCTCTAGATTTAGTGGTTCTTCGCGAAAAATTGTGCAATCAAGTGATGAAAACTGATATAAAATCTTTTTAAAAATTTAGATTAACTATGTACCTATCTATGGTTAGAGTGAAAGAGGAAGTACCTATTTGATATTCAAGGAGTAAACCATGGCAACGGGTAACTAAAAGCAAATGCTCTGTTAATGACAATGTTCTTTCTATGTTTTGTTGTTGAATTTACGATATGCGATAAATCTTCCAGTCAATGTATCGGACACGACAATAAAACTTCTCAAAGGTTACTAAATAAGAAACTACTGTTTCTATTATTTACATGGCATTGCTAAAGCTAAGCCGGCACGGTTGAAAGAAGTTTGTCTACGAATATATTTTGTAGAAAATATATATTTTTTATTAGAAAATCGTTCAATGAACAGGACCTACTACTAGATGGGACGCCCAATTCGGACTGCGGTAATTTTAAGTTTCCCGTGGTTCGACAGAAAAAAAGGTGAGAGAAGATTTAGATTTTAGTGGGGTAACCTAATAAGTTGGTCGCCCTTGAAGGGAGGTATGGTTTCGGGTTATGAGTGAAACGACTGCATCTGACTGCTGTTGATTTATTACTAAAGAATATATCTAATCTAGCTTAAGACATAGTTACATGCTACACCTCACCTCGGGGGTGAATAGAAAAAAAAAATGTTTAGTTAAGTAAATACATTTTTTTTATGTTACTAACGGTTTTGTTCTATTTTTATGTATTATATAATCTTTATTATTTTTACTTATTCTAACATTTACTCCTAAATCTTCTATGACTACAAATGGACCTTCCCATAGACTATCTAACTTACTTGCTATTTCATTTTTTATTAATAATAATTGTCCCTTAACATATGTTACATTGTTTATATTTTTGTCATAAGTATTCTTACGATTATGTTTGCTTAAAATTAAATTGTTACGAGCATCTCGATGAGCTACTTGTAATCTATATTTTAAACTTAATGGATAGTCTTCAGGGTTATACAAAGGCTCAATAAAACTACTTACTCTACATGGTATTATACTAGGTCTACCAAAAACTAATTCAAAAGGTGTGTATTTAGTCGCTGTATGAACCGTGTTATTGAAATTAAAACACCAGAATGGTAACCAATGACTCCATGTATCTTTTTGACCAATACACATTATTCGTAAAAATGCTCCTAGATTTTTATGTGAATTTTCTAACGCGCCTATTGTTTGATGATGGTACGAAGTAGATGTTCGTTTTTCTATTTCTAGTAATTTACATACCTGCTCCATCACTGCCGATACAAACTCTGTTCCACGATCTGTAATTATAACCTTAGGAATACCAAATCTTAAAATAAAATTATTAACTAAAGCATTAGCTATACTTACTGTTTCTTTATTATTTAAAGGATACGCTTCTACAAACTTACTTAAACCACATTGTAGTGTTAAAATATATCGATTATTTTCTATATCTCTATCTAAAGGACCAACGATGTCTAAATAGATATTTTCAAAAGCATATGAAGGTGTTGTAGTAATCTCCATGGGCGTCTTGACATATTTACAATGTTTCATTTTTTGACATTTAACGCATTTACTCACAAATTTTATGACGTCTTTGTCTAAGCCTGGCCAGTAAAATCTTCTTCTTATATTATTTATCATTCTACGTACACCTGCATGACCTGCAGTGGGTAGCAAATGAAAATCATGTAAAATATAATTCTTTTCATCATCGTTTTCTATTCTTTTCACGCCTTTTAATACATAAATTCTTGGACCTGTCCAATCCTTTCTCTCTTTTATTTCTTTTAATAAGTCTTCAATAAAACTTTCATATTCCTTAATTTTTACTATGCATAGTTCATTTATATTTATCTCTTTGCAAAATTCTCCTAATTTAGTCACAAATTCGTCTCGCGTAAATTGTGCTCTAAAACTAAGATCAATATACAATGCTTTTTTACTCTCACTATAAATTAAACTTTCTTTTTCCTTATCTATCTCATTCGTTTTTCGTAATTTATTTAGTTCTTCTTCTTCAATAAAAGTCAATTCCACAGAATCACTAGGCTTTTTTAGAATGTCTACAACTTGTGGTTGATCAGGCCACTTGTCGTTTTCTTTACTAAAATTAGCTTGATTCGAATCTTGATTCATTTTCTTTGTCTGAGCTCTTGTCATTACAGAAATTATTTCCTCATTCATCTGTTTTAATGTATCTGATGTTAAATTAATCCTAGAAAGTGCATCTGCGACACTATTCTCTTTTCCTTTCACATATATTATTTTAAAATTATACTCTTCTAGAGCTAGTCTAAATTTAAGTAGCCTACTCGATGGATCTTTCATCGAAAATAAATAAATTAAGGGTCTGTGATCCGTCATTATGGTGAATGTTTTTCCATAAACGTACGGTCTAAAATATTTAACAGCCCACACAATAGCTACTAGTTCTTTTTGAATAGTTGGATAGTTCAATTCTCCCTTGTTAAGTGGTCTGCTAGCATATGCAACTGGTTTCATATTTTTATTACATAAAACTGCACCAATGGCGGTACCCGATGCATCCGTTTGTATTACAAACTCATTATTATCAGAAAAATCTGGAAAATCTAAAACAGGTGGAGTGCTTAAGGCACTTTTCAATTTTTCAAAAGCTTTTTGACATTGAGGCGTCCAAACGAATGTTTCATATTTTCTTGTTAATTTATTAAGTGGTTGAGTTATTTCTGCAAAGTTTTTAATGAATTTTCTGTAATAGTTGCAGAATGCTACAAATCTCTTTACCTCATCTGTATTACTTGGTCTCGGATAGTTACGTAAGACTTCTACTTTAGCTGGATCTGGTAATACTCCTTTATTCGATACAATATGACCTAAATATAAAATTTCTTTTTTCAAAAAGTTACATTTTTCAGGATTTAATTTTAAATTCACTTTTCTCAATCGCAATAGTACATCATTTAAATTTTTATTGTGTATATCTAAATTTCTGCCAAAAACTACTAAATCATCTAGATAAATAAAACATTTATCAAAAGTTAAGCCTGACATGGCCACTGACATGACTCTAGAGAAAGCACTCGCGCTTGACTTCAATCCCATCGGTAGCCTCTTCATTTGGTACTGTCCCGTATTTGTAGAAAAAGCTGTGTACTCTCTACTTTGCTTGTCTAAACGTACCTGATAATATCCTTGATTAAGGTCTAAATGTGTAAAATAGACTGAACCTGACAATGAGTCTAAAATTTCCGTGATGTTAGGTAATGGAAATTTATCATCTACGATACAATCATTTAACTTCCGATAATCAACTACTAATCGCCATTTCTTGTTGTTATTTTCGCTTTTCTTTGGTACTAATAATATTGGACTCGACCATTCACATTTCGCTTCTTCAATTATATCGTTTTCTAACATTTTCTTAACCTGTTCGTTTACTTCACTTCTCAAAGCATGTGGCAATCTATATTGTTTAACGTAAACTGGACTTACATTTGGTTTTAAAGTTATTGATTGTTCATAAATATTTGTGGTTGACAATTTGTCCCCTGGTAAAAAGAAAACATCAGAATATTTAGCACATAATGCTTGAATTGAATTCCGTTCTTCTATGTTAAGATGATCTAATTTTAATGTTCGAAGTAAAGTATTCGATCTCTCTAAACCATTCGAAATTTGTTCAAATTTACATAAATCATAGTCCTTCAATGAAAATAATTCAGGTTGAAACATTGGTAAAGTCACGTCATGTTCGCTTGTATTCAAAATTTTTACAGGTAATCTGTTATTCTTTACCTTGCCTATACTTCCTGCAAGAAAAATATTTTCCCTCAATTGCTGGTTTTGAACAATACAATCATCTTTCATATCAGTATCCAAAAGTAAATAATGAATAGATTCACTTCGTGCTGGAATGTGTAACAATTCATTTGAGTAACTGATAGTGTCAAACAACTTCAAAGAATATTCCATTCCATATTTAGAAAGTGTCATGATGTTAGTTTTAAAATTGATATTTGATGCATAGCGACACAAAAAGTCTAATCCTAATATTCCATCGGCTTTTAAAGGTATGTCATCAAAAATATGAAGCTTGATATCAAATTCGACTCGATGTTTATCTTCTAGATGCATCAAACTAAGATGAATAAAACCGGTTGACGTTATTTGACCTGCTATGCCATTTACGGATGTCTCCTCTCTTGTTATAACACTGTTACTAGGTAATGAGTCGCTTTTTATTACAGATAATGACGCTCCTGTATCTAGTAACCAAAAGTATTTTCTATTGCCAATGTAAAAGGATAGAAATTTCGCTTTACCATAAAATGCTAAGATGTTATGCTTAAAATCGAAAAAACTGCATGTTATTTCCTTCAGACTTTTGTTCCGTATTTACCGAATCATTCTTACTCGGTTGCTCCGTACATAACACACGGTGATTAGGATTACCTCTACCACGCGTCTCACATTTCGATCGATTCTCACTCGGACCTTGGTAACCTCGAGTACGCTGATTATTATAGCGATAATAAGAACCTCTATTATAACCACGATTATTATACTGTGGTCGGGGTACGCCGCGAGAATTGGCATAATTGCCCCTGTTGTTATAGTAACTCCCTCGGCTGAAATAATTACCTCTGTAGTTCGAGTTCACGTTCGAGTTCGAGTTTCCACGGTAGTTTCTCTGTCCGTTCCTGAAATTATTATAGGTATTCGACTTACCTCTTCCTCTCGAAAAATGCATGATGTTTTCATCACCTTTTGGAATCGACTCCGCTGATAACTCCTCGTCTTTGGCTCCTTGGATGGCATCCTTCAAGGTCTCGTAGTTACGCGCCGCTATAATCGTGCTAAGCCTGCTGTCGCGTAAACCTCCTGAAAATCTGTTAATCGCTAATTTCTCATTTAATGGTTGCAAAACAGCATAGTTATCTGAATTACCATCAGCTTGCGAAACTGTGAGTTTGGTGAATAATTTCTCGATCTCAGTCGCGTACTGGTCGATTGTGCGCCAGCCTTGCTTTGCTGTGAGTAATCGAGATTGTATAGCCGCAAATGACTGTTTCGGCAATAAATTTTTCCGCAAATCTGTGATAAGATCACTTACGGCCGAATATTCCCTAGAAACTCTCAATTTAGCATTTTCCGACAATCTACTTTTCACTACAAATTTAATCAATAACAGTTTACCAGCCTCTGATAACATTTCCGAATACATTTCCACAGAGTCAATGATACCTTTGATGTTACTTCCGCTATTGTTCATTACAGGGATTAAGCTACACGCCGTTTTTAGGTCGAACTCCATGATTGGTTCTGAAGTTGAACGATTTTGAACTTTAGAATCACTTTTTTCAGAACAAAGTTCTATTATTTTTACATAACACTCATAAATTTCATCTTTCCTTTCTCGCAATAATGTAACATAATTTATATCTAAGTCTTTTTTCTTACTTAATAATTCCAGTAATACTTTACTTTTCTCGTAAACATTTTCTGTTTCTCCCAACTTATTCGTTATTACATTTCCTTGAAATCTAGATTTACCTTTTTTAATTAAATATTTCTTTATCTCTATTAATGTATAAAGGCACTCTAATAATTCTTCCATTTAGTTTAATACACAATATAAAAAAGATTTTTAAAATTACATACCATTCTACATTCGAGTACATTACGGTAGTAGGGCACTTCGTTGTTCTCGAAACTCTCGGCACTCTCCGTATAAGGTAAGGACACGAATTCCAGTGATAGAAACACTACACTATTTTTAAAGTACTCATTCTTACTGTTCGTAAAATACTTATTCTATTTACTCTTTATTATTGTAAAATGTCATTTAATAATGGATTACCAATTTTCGCATTTCGCTAAAGTTCACTTTTCCGCACTTTTCACACTAATGCCGCAAATAAAAAATAATAGGATATTCACTGCACTACATACGCGCACTGCAAACGATTATTTTTTCATCTCCTACTCATGCTGTCGTAACGCCGGCCTCATCCCTCTGGACTCCTTCTATCTCCCGGCGCCTGAACCAACTGTTACTCCTTCTCAACGTATGTTCGTTAATCTCCCGCTGGATCCACTGTCGGTGACATTTTTTGTAAAGTCGGAACGCTACGTAGAGCAAACCCAGCACCATAATAACACAGATGATCCCAACCGTAAAACTTGTGTAGGTTGCGTGACTCTTCAACTGCTCAAAATCCAAAGCATTTCCACCGCCGCTCGCGTTTTGGGCTATAACAACTTCTTCTCTCGAATATGTTTTTCCCATTATGATATTTATTTAAAATTTTAATTGCACACAGTAACTTATTAATTGAAACCGATCATCGCGGCTGTGTTCGCGTGACGCACCGATCGCGCCCCATATATGGCATAGGTCGCCATGAAGGGAGGTATGGTTTCGGGTTATGAGTGAAACGACTGCATCTGACTGCTGTTGATTTATTACTAAAGAATATATCTAATCTAGCTTAAGACATAGTTACATGCTACACCTCACCCTTCTCAAGACCTCGAGTCCCACATAATTCTGGTTCCCCAAGACCAGTTTATTCTTAAACAAATTTCTTCGCTGATAAAAAATAAGGTAACACAAAGATGGATGAGTTAAATACCATGCCAAGTCAAGACTTGTGGATATCATCAAGAGGCAATAGGAATAGGAAGATAGGAAGGTTGGCTTCTGCCTTGCAGTAGGACGATGCCCTCTATTCTTAAAAAAAAAATACTTATATAATATAGAGGAAGTATTTGTTTATTTGTTTGAATTAAATAGGCTCCGAAACTACTAGACCGACTTGAAAAATTCCATTCACCATTAAAATCTTAAATTTTACCTGATGAACATAGGCTATAGAATATTTTCAAAAAAGTTAGGGACCCCCATGATTTTTTTTATTTTTGTTTAATACCCGTGTGAAGCCGGGCGGACCGCTAGTATAATGTAAAATGAACTCCTATTTCCCTTGGTAACTGCATCACGTGTGAACGGCTGGACCAATTTTGCCAATTCTTTTTTGTTCTGTTTCTTGCTATCGAAGATATAAACGTCAAAATCACCTATTGACCTCGGTAAAGCCACGGGGCACAGCCAGTAAGAAATAAATATCTACAAGTTGAGACGATCTGTTATATATCAAAGATTCCGCGTTGCCTACGAAACTCTCAAATATATTTTCATCCTTGAAAATTGGGGCATAGTTTCGTACTTTCATTTTTAGTCGCTATTAAAACAATGGGCTTCCACACAATACCTGCTCCGATGCACTCTAAATAGTAGGTACATACGTAATCTAATCAATCTATCTAGCTCAGTGAAAACAAATTTCCATCAAACTCGAAGGAAATTCTTCTTAAACCGCTTGTTAATTGCTACTTCACGACGTTATCTGATACTATCTGATGTATACATGCTTAGATACCATCTGCCTGCTTAAGAAGTTGTTCGTTTTATTACCTACAACAATGTTGAGCGTTGCGCTAGCAGATGTTACACCTAACTGCATCTTTTTTACATCTTTGTTACTTTCAACCCTCATCTAACAATTTCAACCATCACTTAACCATTGATCGTCCATATCTAACTATGTAGTCACTGAAAGAGTCGTTGATGATGAATAAATAATGCAGGACAATTCACACAGCATCATCTAGTCCCAAGCTAATCTGAGCTTGTGTTATGGGCACTAGATGATAACAATAGATAGATATTTTTTACTATACATAGAAAACGACCGGAAAACCCAGTAAAGTATTTGCAGATCATACAAACATTTGTCTCGAGTCGGGACCCGCAACCTCCTGTGTCAGGCGGACCTTCGCTCTTCGCCGACCGCCAATATAGTAATGATAATATCTATAGAGCTTTAAAAACGACATAAACAGAAAAATACCTAATTACCTACTTTAAATTTTGTTATGCATTCTGCCTAGCGCGTCATACGCAAGTAGCGCGTTCAAGTCTTTTGTATGAATGTTTTTTCTTACAAAATTACTATTCAATACCTTCAAGTCGTACTGTCGCACATAAACTGTTTATCACAGGTCCATTATAAAGTAAAGAATTTCATAATAATTTTAATTATTATAATTACATCTGTGAATGTGTATTCATTCGAATGTTTGTTTTTATTAACGGAGCTCGTAAAGTCTTTTGTATGAAAACCCATCTAGTTTTCGTTTTAATATTTCCAATTATTTTCAAATTAACGTTAGTTTTTGCCACACACGTATAATAATATTATTGTGTGTTGCACCAGTGACCATGACGGTATAAGACGAGGTAATTTTGTAAATTTGCATACACGTATTGTCCACCGTTATCTTGCCTATTTTGGCGTAGTAAATGGGACATATTTTATTACACTTGCACGGTAAAGTTTTAACAAATAGCTTTGGATTAATGATTATCGTTATTACTGTAAGCGTAGGTAAAGACCACACACAGTGCTTTTGATTAAAAGTTTACAATTTGCTATAAATAAATTTAAACCATCATTTTATTTTCGCGGTCGAGTGTCTATAATCTTCATTTATTTGTTTGTTTTTGGGCATTTGTTTGACGAAGTGTGAGGTATTATTTAACTACATTAAACATCCAAGACTTCCATCATCCCCATATCATCATCATACCATCATCATCATTATCTGAGTACAAACTTAGCTCAAAAAACCTGTGACATACTTAAACCAAAACTCGTATCAAATCATATTATACTCAATAATTATGTAGTTGTTATATAAAGTGATTAAAATATAAAAAGGGTAAGTTTTAAGCGATGATAGATACAGTTGCTCATGAAAAATGGGATTTTGCCACGCTATCGTAGTTCGTAATATATTTTTGTACATTATTTTATAAACCTCATTTAAAAGTTAGGGTTCCAAACTAAAAATATGAACATTAACTTAATAATGACAATATAATAATTGTATTAAGTACATATATCAGTTATCTATTACTCATACATAACACAAGCTCTGCTTAGCTTGGGCCTAGATGATTCTGTGTGGATTATCCAGCGTTATTTATTTATTTACTTCCTATCATATATTGTTTTTAACATTCTATTTCCGGACTGCGTTAAATATCAAAGTGCTTTATTTATTTTAGATCTTACAGGACTCTTGGACACGTCACTAAATTTACATACCTAAGTAAATGTAGGAAATAAGATGAACAACTGGTTGTACCTCTTATTTTCCCCCAATTAAGGGTCAGAACGATACATGATACTTCAAAACATCTTCAAGATACGTTTACTGGTTTTGCAAAATGGAAATGTTTGACTGATTTCGTCACGAAAAACTATATTGTTCGGTCTGCCTAAAAGCGCAATTTATGCCAAAGTACTTGAAAACTATACGACGGTCTTCTCATAGCCGCCTTTACCAACTTGCCTCTGATTGACTTTTAAAATTAGTATAGCACCAAAGTATTCTTTTCTTAGATACCTATCTGCAAAGTAATCTAAATACATAACACATGTTAATGGGCTCATTATGAACAATTTGCAAACATAAGATTAAATATTTAAAACGCATTAAGCTTAGGAAGAAAGCGGTGGTTTCGCAATAGTTGCAGTGTCATCCGAATTATATCCGTAATCATGTTACGTCTGGATGTTTATTAAAATTATTAATTTAAATAAATTCTTTTTTATATTGTTCAATAAATTGTCAAACATTTGTTTAAAGCTGTATAGTAAAGTACGTTAAAGTAAATTAAAAATGATGACGAGAGTCGTATTTTCACATGGCGGCTGACGTAGGTTTTAGTACCTAAGTAGTGTTAGATTTTATAATGTATTGCCAGCCAATATTACCAATCTTGGCGAAAAGACCTTCAGGAGCACCATCAAAAACCCCCTCACCGAGAGAGCCAACAATGATAATAGAGTTATATTATCAGATATTTTTGGAAAGATATTACATAGTATTATTATTATTATTTCTAACCGACAAATGTACATAAATGTACTACTTTATATAAGACTTATGTTGTTAAAATGAGGCGGCGGCGCCACGCTGGCAATTATGCCAATCATATGTACATACTCGTATTTCGGTTAATCAACACCTCTAAAGAAATATTTATTTATGTTTTGAATCAATCAAATAGGTATCATTTATAAAACTTTTAACTGTACTAATTATGCTATTTTTGTGAGCTGATGTGCTAACGTGTTTACACGAGTGCCTTATGTATGATGCGGTCGTAGTTACACTTTCAGACTTGGGTACCTCAGCAGTAGGTCAATACGTCAAATGTTATTCCCCCTTGTTTCGATGTTGGTACTTACTTTATTAGACCTACCCAGCTTTATGACTATAGTTTTAAGATTCTATAAAAAACATCTTAATGTTTTAATCTTAATGTAGTAATATCGATAAAAAAAAATCGAATGAAAAAAATTGATCGTCCAAATATTATTATTTGTACGATCGTCAGATATTTGTTCAGGGTGTTCTGGTCGTTTTCTCCATATAATTAAAAATATATGTATTTATATTGTATTATGTATATCAGTCATCTAGTACCCATAACACAAGCTCTGCTTAGCTTCCAGTAGTTTCAGAGCCTATTCGATTCAAAAAATCAAATCTTTCATCTTTATGATATTAGTAAAGATATATACGGACAACAAACTCGATATACGGAATCTTAGCAGGAAAACACTACTCGCACTTATATAGCTGTCTATCCATAAAATGCTTTACCATTATTTGTTATTCAAAGTATAAGATAATAATAAATTAACTTATTAATTTAGATTGATGAGATCGTATTGGATACAGTTGGTCGAGCGAAGCTGGACTGTTAGGTCTTAATCCGCTATTCTTTGCGGTTTGTTACTGGTCGAGAGTAATTTGTTACAGGCACGACATAGAATGCTAAGTAGCTACTCTGATCTACATAGAGTTTTAAATTTAATAGAACATGAAAAAAAAGAAACAGTAAGAACTATAGATATGTCAAATACTGTTTTGGAAAGTACGAACGAGTAAATAGGTATAGTCTAGACCTCCGTGGTCCATCGTCGGCTATATCTTCATTTTCCATCAGGTAAGATCATGGTCAAATGGAGTTCTATCAGTTATAATTATAAAAAATATCCAAAGCCTTTCATTGATACCACATTTTACTTTAAGGTCTCTCTTGACATTTTTACAATACAATTTCTACTGAAAATCTCAATCTCCATTTTGCATTTATTTTCAATATTTTTTTTATTTCAGTACAAAGATTCAGTAAAAAGTTTTATTATTTTAAATTTCAAGGTAATAGCTGCTGAGATATAAAAAATTCAAAATAGAAAAGAAAAAAAAACGAGACCATTTATGGGTTTTGAAAACGACCTCAAAACCCTAAAAATCAAAAAATCATAACATAATAATAATAAATACTATATGTATATATATGTTACTAAATTATTTATCTAATAACAAAGAAATTTTCAATTGAATGACGGACCCAAATTATAATTACTTATAAATACTATTTAAATAATCGACCTAACTGCTGGCAAACAATCTATAGGCTCCTGAACCATATTAACACCAGTCGGAAGCATCCCCAAGATGATATAATTTATTTAAATAATGAATTTTGTTTATAACAGTCTGCAGCTAGTAAATTTTGATCATAAATACTAGTTTGAATATTCTGTTCCTATTCTTTATAAATATTTTTTATTTAAAATGGCATATTTTTTAAATAATAATTGTGGTCAATGAATGTATTTCAAAAATAATATGTTCATTATTACGAGTATAAAAATAAGATTAGTGTCATCGAGAGAAAATTTTTGCGCGTCTCTGAGATCATCGTTGTAACAACTGACTTTCTTGTACCTTTGTGGTCAAAAATAAATCGCGAAAGTTCCACGCACTGCTTGCCCAGGAGACCACATCGTTTGATATACCCATGGAGCAATAATAAAGGCCGTAGCGTCTTACTCATTCATTTGTTCAGTGTTTTTATGTGTATATTTCAAGACCTTATATTTAAATAGAGATAACGACATGAGACACCTTGGGGCGCTAAAGCATTAGATTGTATCTGTCTTTTTATGATTAACTAGCGACCCGCCTTGGCTTCGCACGGATGCTCTGCTGATACATATAACCCTTCCTCATGAATCTCTCTGTCTATTAAAAATCGCATCAAAATCCGTTGCGTGGTTTTAAAGATCTAAACATAAATTAGGGACAGATAGAAGGCGGGAAGCGACTTTGTTTTATACTATCTAGTAATGTTAAGAACATATACAAACTTAAGAATTAATAACTAATTATATTTTATTCTAAATATTCGTGGGTTGCGGGTTCAAGTTCCGCCGCCCATGTTTTGGTGATTTCAACTACGTTTTCAAGGAAATGATGATATAGTCATAGTTTAAAATTTATTGGGTAAGATGTTGGATTGACAAGCCCTTGCGTCGGCTGTATAGACTTTTTTTCAAATTATAAAAGCTTTACACCTTTAGCGACAAGATTATCGAATGCGATCAAAAGTCCTTCGAGGTAAGGTAATAAAAACATATTCACTTCGTTTAATTATTCATACTTATCTGTTATCTGACAAGCTCAATAAGCGTAGCCGAAAATCCAGAAAATTGCGCTTAAATTGCATCTCATTAATGTGACTTTTTCTTTCTGTCCGCCACCTCTTTGAAAAGTAATCGAAATTTAAATTGTATAGGTAAAACGTAACTTTATAATAATAATAATAATAATGCTGGACAAACCACACAGCATCATCTAGCCCCAAGCTAAGCAGAGCTTGTGTTATGGGTACTAGATGACTGATATACGTAATACAATATTATTAAATAGATAGATATTTTTTATTATACATAGAAAAGACCAGAAACTCTGAACAAATATCTGCAGATCGTACTAATATTTGTCCCGAGGCGGGAATCGAACCCGCAACCTCCTGCGTCGCAGGCGGACCTTCGCCCACCGCGCCACAGTGGTCTTTGACCTTTATGTACATAGTTTTTTGGACATTGAACTGTTTAAACGGTATGTAGTAAAAGACGTTTTTTTACAAAAACCAAAAACCAACTTCAAATATTTGAATATCTCTGCTCTTCTTTTTAAATTTTACGGTCAACTAGGTAGTAGGTAATTCCTTAGGAATAAAACTTACATGCTAATCTAGGGGAAATTATGCACCCAAAAGCAAAATAATCACATAGATAGATAGATTATCTTTTAGATATTATTAATGTGATTTATATATTGATAGAAAATACGAGCTTTGGTGAAATAACTAGATATAAGACCCTATAGCTTGCTCTATATTTCTCAAACAGTACGCATTGGTAAGTGCGAAATAGCTCTGCATTTAACATATGGAATGTGACGCATTAGTATTTTATTTTTAATTTTTTGCACTTTTACGTTTATGTTGCTTTTTGTAGCGTTCAAATAACTGTGGCAACAAGTTTCTTGAGCTATTGAAAAGCAAAAAAAAACCTTGTGATCGACATAGAACAGCGTACAAACCGACTGCGTAAAGACTTGAGAATGGCGATTTTGTCTTAATAATCTGTTTTCTTAATATAATATATGTTTAACATTGTATAATGGGTATTATCGTAAGAAAATATATGGAGAAACGATTTGTGATAAATGCAATTAAAGATTGAGTTGCTCAAGACATTATTTAGTATGTACTTATTTGTGAAAATTAAAACATCAACTAGGTAAATCACTAGAGGATTTTAGAAATTGCTGTGAAGAATTTTAAATGGAAAGGTATATTTTTTATATCATAGTATAAACAATAGATAAAGTTATTATAATGGTAAATAATTATGCGGTTCTTTGTCCAGCAGTGGACTAATACAATGTATAGGCTGATGATGATGTTCGTTCATGATGTAGGTATATGTAAGACCTTCGAGCAGAAATAAGTAAACATTTTTTGACTGTTTTAAGATTACAGACAGCAATTATTTCAACTCATTCTTAGGTAATGTACATTATTACGCATAGAAGTTATTTCTACCAGTCTTTTGTATTTGTATTATTTATTTTAACGTTGTTATTCCTGTCCAGTGCTTCACCATCATAGCATTTACTCCGTGACTTGTTTATGAATGATTAGTAGGTTCATCATAACATGTCAGTTTTAACGAACTTCGGAGTTCAAAGGATGTCAATTTACTAACAAAAGGCTTGAAACTGGCTAATAACTAAGGATTTACGAGTTACTCTGTTTTGAATCATAACAATGCATAGTTCAAAATGAAATTACCTTTCGTTGTTAGCGTACCAAACAGGTGTTTAGGTATAACTAATTACTGCTTACGGCTTCGCATGCTTTGAAAATACGGGGAGATATTATTGTGCTTCCGAGGATTATAACCGCTATGTGTATCTCTCACATTTAGAAATCTTTAAAGGGTCTCATCATTGTTGGTTTCGGCTGAACTCATGCCTCCCAAAAGGCCCGAGATCATGGAATTGAGAAACATAATAATAATTATTATAGAGCCTACGAATAAGCTCCTCTCGAGTCGAGAATTGCGGGGTACCAAGGCGACTGGTCGAAGCGACGTGTGACCCTAGAGCTGGTCAGTATCTGGCGCGGCGCGTCAGCATTACCATACAGCGAGGCAATACAGCCAGCATCTTGGGTACACACTGGTTGCAATATTGCAATACTCTGCAGTTAGCTCAATTGTTTGTTGTAAAGACTAGTTCTAATTTGGTTATTACATTGTTATTTTCTTTGTTAATAAAGGTTTTAATCTAGATAATTAATAATTAACGGTAGATAAATCAAACAGATAGCAGATAAGCAGAAAAAATATAGATGTATACCTACCTACAAAAGCTTGGTACATTTCACATGAATCGCTCTGAACACTTCGGAACTAGGAAGGGAAAGGTCAATTTTTCGACATTATTTAAAATATTTCGAAAAGCAAAAAATCTACCAAAATTTCAAAAAATATTTTGAAATCTACAAACCAATACGTTTAATTTAATATCACTTTTGATTCTGTAGGTCCCATTTAAAATTTAGATTTCACAATTTGTACTGAACACAATGCGAGTTTTCATTTATTTTCATTAATTTTTCTATAAATCTGTATAGGCACACGAAATGTATTTAGCAATAGCTGCAGTAGTTTCTAAGATATTAAAGATTCAAACACCGATGTCAAAACCCTAAAAAGAAATAGTTGTGGATAAGCCAAGGTACTTGTTACTAAAAAAAAAGAGTTGTAGAGCAAACGAGTATTATCTATTTTAACTTTTTCTTGTGGGCAACTTTGTAAGATTTTTCTCAGGCTTTTTATATAAGTGCTTGAGTGATTTAAATCCTGTATCCTAAGGGCAGTTGCGATGACAGTATAATATAAGGGGTGGTATCTACTAGCTTCTTGACACTCCAGGATTCGAGTGCGAATACAAACATTTTAAATATTGTCTTTTTTAAGGAAACTTTAATTAGGTACTAGAATTAAAATTAAATTTATAACTGCGAGATATTGAGCCTAAACTTCTCCCGTAGGTACATTAAACATTAAATACAAAATTATATATCATTTGACGACCTCTGTGGCGCAGAGGGCGAAGATCGGCCTGAGACGCATTATGTTGTTTGTGGATTTGATTTTCGCGTCCGGACAAATGTTTGTAAATGATCAATTATTCGTTCAAAAAGTTGTGTAGTAAAAAAATATGGGTCCATGTAATATGTGTTATATCAAGTATTTCAGTCATCTGTTACGTGAGTGTGTGCCATAACACACACTCTTTTGGCTTAGGGCTAGATACTGTGTGGATTGTCCAGCGTTATTTATTTATATACCAAAACAGTTGAAATAATGTACCTAACGTCTGTGGAAACAGCGGAATTTAAATTAAGCATGAATAAAGATACAAGATCAAGCTATCTTGAGCACCATGTGCATTTTTATACAAAAAAAGAAATGTAAAAATTATCCGTGTTAAAATTATGTAATCGATAACAAATAACGAGAAGAATTTCACAGGTATATATTTTGAGATTGAGGGAACAGTCTGAGAGCCAGTTTGTGAAATTGTGTGTCGAGTGTGTAGTTTATCTAGCTAGAGTGTTTTTGCGTGCTGTGTGTGAGTGAAATGTATGTATGAACTAGGCCTTATGCAGCATAGCGTTCCAGTGGACATCCTTGCATGTAAAAATCTAAGGCATCAAAGCTAACATAAAAATATCTATTGAAAAATAAATATTACGTTATACTAGGAGTATAAAAGTCAAGCTCTGAAAAGGAAGTCCACGTATTATGAAACGATTATCCCCTAGAGACTCATAAAACCCTGGTACTCACTTCCCTGGGAACATGGATTTAATTTTAATAAGCAAATTTACTTCGATCCCTGTTTTTCTTTATTACGCCATAAATTCTATTATTGGCAGTGAATGCGCGTTATAAAAGATGACTCTTGTTCTGATTGACAACTTATAATCGTTTGAGTAAGAGTTTTCTGCTATTCAGTAAGAGTGAGCTATTCAGAATGTTATTCTGTATTCTTTTTTTTTATATTTATTAAAGAGCTAACTCACATATCGATTATGTCGCTTTATCTGTGCATATGCTATAATTATATACAGAGGAAATTTATTGTTTGTTGATGGGATTGAATAAATTCCGAAACTGCTGGACACATTTGAAAAATTCTTTCACCATTAGAGTCCTACTGTGTTCCTAAATCCGTATGAAAACTTTAATAATGTAACCCAATGTGTGTGTGTGTGTAACTTTTTTAATTGTTTTTAATACTTCTTGCGAATTCGGGTGAACTGCTTGAAATGATATAAAATATGAAGAAGATGTTATGTCCCCTAAGAAAAAACAGAAGCGAGGTGTTAATTGACTATTGTGTGTAGTAAATATTTATATTTATTTAAAGGAAAACCAGTGGCTTATAAAAAGCCAAAAAATTTATAAATAACAGAAAGCTTATTGAAGGTTTCCACGGATAATGAATATAATATTTTAATAAAAAAGACTATGAACATGACATGATTAATCTACACTTAAATTTTTAGTGCAGTATTTTATGTGGCAACGAGGCAAAGCATCCAGCATCTTGGGTCACTTCCGGCTGGTATTGATAAGGATCAATTGAACTACCTATAGGTTATTTTCAACAGTCCGCAATTACACTCGAGAGCAATGAATCCGGGTCACTCAAAGAATCAATAAAACAACGAAACCCTCCCCCAATCACGCTTCCTGAGCTCAAAATTGCTCTCACAGAGGAATGGGAGAATATTCCCCAAAATCGTATAAGGAACTTGGTGTACAGCATGCCAAACCGCGTAAACGCAGTAATGGAAGCACGAGGAGGTAATACGAAGTATTGAAATTCAAGAAAATCGTCATAAAGTTCAAAAATTTCATGTTTCCTATTTTTGTTTTAAGGAGAGATCAGCAGTTTTTTTTTCCTTATGTAATTTTGTGTAAATAAAATGTATGGTGACTCATATTTGTTTAACTTTCATTTAAGGAGTATTAAATTGTCTATTAAATACAATTTATTGCATTAACCTAGCATTCTTACTTTCCGAGATTTTTTGGATTCTTTGAGTGACCCGGATTCATTGCTCTCGAGTGTAGTTCAATTGTTTCAATTGTAAATACAAGTTGTTATTTGGTTATTTTTCCTGATTTCATTTTTTCTTTAATTAAGGTAAGTATTTAATGTAATTTTTTTTATACTTATAATTTTTTAATGACGTAATTATTGGCACCGAAAATTTCTCCGCCTGGCCGAGCATGATACACATGAGTCTTGTAAGTATTGATAATGGATTAGGGAGAGGCGTTTTACTAAATAGTTATTCTGTGGTAGCGTGAACTCTCGAACCAATCGAGTTTAACCATGAAGTGCCTACACAAGTAACTAAAGTTATTAAGCTCGTGGTTTTACTGTTCTACCTAACTAGTATCTGCGTCAAATCGGTAGGTACTTTTTTCTTGCACAAGTTCTTATTTAATGATCTCAAAATAAATATCTAGCGTTTTATATATGTATATCAGCCTATCTTATACACTAGCATACATAATTTATGGGGTGTATAGGGCGGAAACATTCATAAGATAATTTGCAAAGGACAGAACAGCTTAATTATCTAAAACCAGTGTCTATGGGATAAGATAGAATAGATAGAAGATAGGTAGAACGAAAATTATAGCGAAAATCATCACATTTCTACAACATGGACAAAATAGATATGGGATCATTAGAGAAAGTCATTACCAAACTGTTCAAAAGCCATAGTCTACATTACACCCATGGGGTTAGTTATGGGGCTTAACAGCGAAAGTGTTCACCCCGTGACAGCGTATAAGCGCGTGCGCAGATCTCGGCGCAGCACTCGCGAACAGAGGCGACCGCGCGCAGTCGCACGCACGAAACACCCGCTTTCCAACGCGGAACGAACATTTGTAATTGGTGTCGAAAGTGACGATATAGTGACTTTACGAAAACGGTGTTTGTGATCGAGTTTTTAATTTTTGGTGAGTTCATTTTTGTTTTTTTCTTATTCAGGTATAACAATCTACGTAAAATAAATAAAACACAAAATTTGCGAAAAAAACGCAAAATAAAGATACCCTTTTTTTGACTTTCAAGTTTGATCTAATCAGGATTTTAATTTCTTAAAGTTACTTTTATGTTAATTTTATAAAACGCACTGACTCAAAATGACTAAAAAAAATTCATTTTCACCCATGTTTTTAGACGAATATATATTGCTCAAATATTTTTATTACGAACAAACTTTTTTTAAATTTAATCTGAAACCAAATCTGCTTAGCAAATTAAAACACAAAATAGCTTAAAAGTAGAAAAAATATGCAAATAACCAACAATAGCATTTTATTTCTGCTATATTATCTTTGATATATCACTAAAATACAACCTACTATAATGTCACTCCGACAAAAAAGTAATTTAAACACTGTTTAATATTTATAAAATAGCCTACTGAGTTATAAAATTCATGCCATTCTTAAGAGGCTCCAATTAACATCTTAATATTATCCTAACGAGGTGACTGGCCATCGCTCATGTGGTCTATACCTTAACTCTACCTGGATAATCTACGCTAAATAATTTGAATAAATCCAAATACAAAAACTTAACTCGACTCCAATAAAGATTAACAATATTCACCAAAGAAAATATATCTAATCGACAAGTTCTTTGAATGTTGTTTACAACAATAAAATAAAAAAAAAATCTATTTAAGTTTTAAGTTTTTTAAGTCTTTTTTATGTTCATAGAATTAATTACCAAGTAGATCATCTCTTATCAATTACATTATAAAATAAATCGATATCAGTCTGCTGATATTAAAACAAAAGTAAAAAGTGTAATTCTATAAGAAGAAAAAATTGATTTATACCAACATGACTAACCGTAAATAAAATAGTAACAATAAAATACAAGATACAACAATTGTGGGTACGTAAATAAATAATACTGTACAATTCACGCAGCATCATTTAGCACCAAGCTAAGCAGGATTTCGGTTTAGGGTACTAGATGACTGACATTTAATACAATTATTGCATTCAACAATAGTAGAGGATCAAACCAAGTGACGCTGTTTATTCCTTATCTACATATATTTATACCAGATACAAAGTAGCCTTTACGTTTTTCTGATGTAGAAGTACATGCAACTTAAAAAGATTGAAGTGAACAATTCATCAAAGTGATCACTTTATTTTTCCTTTATTTATTTTATTTATTTCTTATTTAACTTGTATTTCGTGACGTGTCCAAGAGTCCTGTAAGCCCTAAAGGAAATAAAACACTTCTAAGCAAAATTTCAGTCTCATTTCAACCTTTTTGTGTCGTTTTTCCTTGTCAACGAAGTACGAAATATCTAGATATCTATCCAACCAAAATTTTATTTATAAGAGTGACCCACAGATATATACAAAAAATATTGTGAAGAACAATAAAAACGGCGACAAATGGCAAAAGCAGATTCATATGATCGATTATCTCTAGTTTAATGAATGAACTATTCGATTTTTCATTGATCATAGACGGTTATCCAATAATCGATTAGTAACAATTCGCTTGTTTTCGAGAAAGTACGCGGTTTGGGTGCAAATCAACGTAGAAAGTAATTGAAGTCATACTTTTTTTGGCAAGTTGAATATAATTAGTCAAATATCAATACCTCCTTACATTTTATATATAAAATAATTATATTTTATATTACGTCGCAAAATCTCATTCCACTTATCTCAATCAGATCATAATAATTTTAGAAAATCTAAAATTAAAATGATAATAATAAATTTTGTGTTGCCCGGTGTCAATAAAAGTTAAACCAATTAAATTTTCAAGTCACCAACATACATAGGTTTATTTCCCGAATAATCGGCCCAACTTCGATCTTACTGCTGAATTCCGCAAATATTTAATTGATGTATAATGTAAAGTTTATTTGACAATGCAAAATTTAATTCCATTGCTTTTATAAGGTTTTTTTGCAATACCGTCTGCATAATCTCATCTGAAAGAGTTTAACGATATTATCTACAGATATTCTTCGATTAGCATATCATGTTACAAAATCTGAAAATGCTTGCGATACTACTAGCATTTTGTTATATAGGTCTATTTGGCTATTTGAGTGAAAATATATTCATACCACAAGCAGCTTAGTGGTAGCATTGATATGGCACAGTTTCAAAGATAACATCACTGCAATAAACCCTTTTTAATTTAATGAAGCATAGATTTTCTATTGTGAACGAAATTACACAGTAGAGTAGACGATAAATTTTTAGTGAATAAGTTCGAACCAAGTGGTACAATTCTGAAAATTCTCTCACTTATATCATCTACCTTCATCAAAATATATTTTACGTTGCTATACATATATAAATAAATGCCTAAGTATTTCTAGTAAGGAATGTGATCTAGTTTAATAAATATACGTTGCATACACGACCGAACTTTGTTGCTAGTTACAAGGTGTCTAGAAACGTTAATCTCTTCTCTAATGATGCTTAAGAGGAACTTGGAAGCAACGGTACCCGCTGCCTAAATGTAAACAAGACCCTGTTACTGAAACAATATGTTTCTAAATTAGCTGCTGGTCAAGAGTTCTTGAAACTGGTTTACTAAATAGCCTAGGAACGTGAGCATGGACATCAGATCATATCTCGATGCGTTGAGGTGGAGCTTAACTGATAAATTTTTATAACCCTGAATGGTAGTTATCGTAAGGTGCGTTGAAACGGGTCAAGAAATGGACCTATCTCGCCTCCCCCACCCTTCCCGATTTTCACATGTAGGTATAGTAAGAAAATTTTGAAAAACACCAACGTGTATTTTACTTCGAATAGAAACAACTAAAACTTTAATAAAAACCCAGTTTTTGTTTATTTTATTATTATCGCACTGTGTGACTTATTTACATTGACATCTGTCAAATATCCGTTGCTGCTTCTATTTCTATACAAATCATGAAGCACATCGTCCGTATGAAACAGGATACGTACTCGATGGTACGATAGATCATTTAGGGACTGGGTAGTCAACGTGACAAAATGTTAAAGGGTTGAAAAGACCTAGTGTCAAAATGCTCCATACGCCATCAAAACTATTTTCTAGTTTACATTGTAGGCACATTTCATTTATTCATTTGTAAAACACCTAAGTTACCAAGGTGAGTGCGGTCACACCTTTTCTTTGCATTCTTAATTCCTATTTAGTATTCTGCAGGGAGCGGGTCCAGTTAGTCTATTATTTATACTGTTATCTCGATTTCTTGCGACTTTTCTTGGATATAATTTGATATCGGTATATTTTTTCATGCAATTTTTAATTTCCAAAGAGCGGAGCTCTTCATTGAGACTCGTGATCTATGAATTTGACTGAATAGGTTCAGTCAAATTCAATGTAATTATAAAACTTTATTCCTCCATTATTAAATCAAATTACTAGCGTGCTTAGCTCGCAAGTAATCTGATTTTAAAACGCATTATTTTCCTCACGTACTTAACATGCGTATACTTCCTGATTTTTTTTCTTCTTTGCAGTACTGATGCAAAACCATGACCAACAACTCAGCGCAGTCTGATTAAGATGGTCGGCTTGGACGTTTTAATCTTCGTAAAAAGATCGCAAAGTTTTTGCATAATTGCGGGAAAATTTGACGCAAATGTACCTATGGACTTTATGATTCAGTGCTGATTAGTAACTGATAGTGTATGAACGGAACTCCTCGTAATAGCTTATAAATTGGATAATTATCAGCGATTACGTCAAGTATAAGATTTATAAACACGCTTTCAGAGAGCATGTTTTTTTTTTATAAAAATACTGCCTGCAATGAATCTGTAGCTATGAACCTACGCTTGGCTTGTCGTACTCGTAAGTTGTGGGCTGTGGATATGTTGACCATCTCTTTCCTGTGGATGACATCTGCTAAGCGATTGACTCCTTCTTGTCAATTTCTTGGTCACTGTTAATTTCTTGATAATTTCGAAAACTTTTTGATGTATGCAAAATAAGTTATTGTATTTTGAAAGAACCATATTGCTCTTTATGACATGAAAAGATGTTTTTCACTGTGTGAGGAACACAAAAGTTTAGATTTAAGCAAGAAAAAATATTTCTTTAGCTAATTTTCTATCTAAAATGCAACAAAAACCGCAATTATTTAATAAAGTGTAACCGAATGATCCCATTGTGCTGCAAATGGATTGAAATTGATTCCTAATGAAATAATGTTTATTTTCCGGACGTGATGCCAAAAATCAGACAGCCGTGAAAGTGCGACGTGACTTCCGTACAAGCTTAAAAGTGAATCTGAAACGTTTAGGCATTTATGAGAAGGTCGATCTTGACTCGTAAAGAAAATAAAACCTATACGATGAGATTTGTATTGTTTTTTTTTCAAACAACTGTTTTATGGTGTATAATGTTACATTATCCACCACTGCATGGTCATTCCATAATTGGTTCATTATTGATGTGTAAGTTGAATGACCAGCGTCTTAAAAGAAATATAGCTAACCGAAGGGATATTACAAAGAACATTAATCACCTCCCTTTCTGGGGCAGTTTAGTAAAATAAATGGATATTTACCAGCCGTAAAGGTTCTGGTCCGATATCAGATCTGTACGTCCAAATATAATTGTCTACAATTATTTTTATACCATTTATCTCATTATACTGTTCGCTATCTCAGACCCTACATTGCTTTGGTATAGATAAAGATAATAATCGCCCTATACGTTATTGGCAAGTGGTCCGCTTAATTGAAAGAAAAAAGTTACCAGGTAATTTGTTACGGCCAGTTTATCGTTCACTTTTACAGATACAAATAAAGTCGTATGACTTTATTTGGGAATGGTTCTATTAGTTGCAGGTTTTATTAATGAATATAAACTTAACAAGCATTTTTAATAAGTAATAAGTCGAGCAGTATCATTAAATATATAATTAAAATAAGTGAGACTTCTACTATTTATAATAGAAGACGCCCATTACGAGACTTTACCGCACATTAGGACTGATCGAAGTTTCAAGTCTGATTTTATTTTTCCGAAAAATGTTTCGTTGTGTCCGCCCAATCGCTACATTCCGTATCACTCTTAATCGTAATTTAAAAGAAATCTCCAACTTATATCATTCTAGCATGCCAACAATTCACACGTTTTAAAAGAAAGCCGCTGCGTAATTGCCAAAAACATTTTGTCTTCGAAATGATTTGCCAAAATTAGTTTCCGAGATCACGCAAACATTGCTCTATACCTAATAGCTCTTTCATCCCACGTCTTTATTTCTGGTAGCATAGAGTTGTTATTTTCTGGTACCTTAGAAACTCTCACTAAATTATGAGATAATCATGATGGACATGATGTTTCGCTCATGACTCCCGACCTTATTGACTGCTCACTGGAATTGACTCAATCGTTCGTAAGTGGTTGATTATTTGCGCGATTCTTTTTTTGTCTGGGTTATTTCGATTTTAAGCTATTGTTAGTGGGAAAATTTTGCGAGTCTAGCATGAGATTATAGAAATAAATTTCAAAAAGTATAATTGAATTTACTCACTTAAATAATAATTAGAGTCTCGAATAAGATTTTATTTTAGCCACTACTGTATTATTTAATAACCTCTGCGGTGCGGAGAGCGAAAGTCCGCCTGCGACGCAGGAGGTTGCGAGTTTGATTACCGCTTCGGGACAAAACTTGGCAAATATTTGTTCAGGATGTTGGTCGTTTTTAGGTATAATAAAGAATATTGATGTATGTAATTATTGTGTCAAGTATATCAGTCATCTAGTACTAATAACACAAGCTCTTCTTGGGGCTAAGTGATGCTGTGTGAATGGTCCAGGATTATTTATTTATTTATTAGCTGGAAGTGCAACTGAGCTCGTAACGTCTGCCGCATATGCAGCATCTCGGTGGCAAAGACCATCCCACAGACTGGTGCCCGTACATCACTTTGAGCAACCGAGGAAGGCCCAGGGTGTGATGGTAGATGAACTCGACGCACATCTTTCAGTCTGGTCTGTTTTGTTACCGTTAGATCACGAGGCGTGAAAAAAAGTCAGTAAAAAGCAGAAAATTCTAAAACTGTGGTGATACATAAATAAATTGCAACAATTCATCATCAATGCGTAATTATTTGGAATTTACTCCTTGAACTTCAATGATAGACGCAATTTATGGCGATGTTTTGTTTGTCTATTCTATCCTAGAAAACATTCCTCGTGCTAGGTGTGCGGTTGTCCAGTTGTAAGTATAGCAAATTAATTTTCTTTATTGATTAGATTTACACTAGTAGAGCCATCTCAACACTAACCGTATTTTACAGTCCTCGATTTCTATTAGAAATATTTTTTTACCAATCTTCTAATTAAACTATTAGCAAACACTTTCAGCTCATTTACCCAGACAAAAGTAGTGAAAGGAGTTGCAAAAACCCGCAGTTTTTATAAGACAGTATGTAATTGTGCTTTAAATGTTTTATACTAGACACTTAGGAGGCTCTCTAGTCTTTTGTGAGTCCATCTTGATTCAGGTTTTTTGTTTGATGTGTAAATAGTGACGTACATCGATAAAATAGGACGTAGATTGATTTAAGCTGTAAGAAATCAGATCTATCTGATACTGGCAGGGTCTAGCGAAAAGCAATAGCGGTGCCATAAAAAAAGAAGTTGAAGTCGAAATCAGATCTTTTCCGAGGTGAGGTATTATACTTTTTTAAGCATACATAAGGTGAACATACTGCATTATAACCTTGATTATAACCTCACTTGTAATGCGAGCGGAACTGACTCCGTACGACCAACTTATCGGAGCAAAGTTCGATCCGATAAGTTGGTCATATGGAGTAAGGACTAAGTCCGCTAAGTAATCCAGCAACAAGGACAAGACCGTTTCTTGATTAATTGTCTATAGAGACTAGAGTCCTGTAGAGTAAGTTAATTTAAGTACCGATTGTTTTCTTTTTATATATGCTATGAAATAAATAATGCTGGATAATTCACACAGCATTATGTAGCCTAAGCTAAGCAGAGTTTGTGTTATGAGTACTAGATGATATTTACTATACATATATGAAATCAGAATACCCTGTACAGATATTTGCAGATCGTTTAAATAATTATCCCGAGGCGGGAATGGAACCTGCAACTTCCTGCGACACAGACGGACCCTGGCCCACCGCGCCACGGAGGTCGTCGTATCTGTAATGTAAAATCATCTGTATATGATATTTACAGATCAATAGAGACTTGTGTGTGTTGTCTAAGGCTATGAATCTCAAAATGCCTATAAATTTCGAAAATTCCTTTGTTCAACGTAATATGTTTAACTCGTAAAATAAACGAAATTGAGGTCTCTATCTAACTCTAGTCTAAGTACAAAAATACACTCGCGTGTTTGTATTCCATTGAGCTTTTTACGATTGTTCTTGCATTCAGACGAAGTATCTTATCGCGAATCTCTATGATCAACCTTTAGCAACCAGACGTAATAGCTGGTTGGCGTCGACTGGTCGACGACACGATGGAAATTATCAGTCTTCATTATAGGATAATTACATGATTTAAAAATAATCTGTAATTATGATGTTAATAAAGTATGTATTTGCGTGCATGTTGGATGGGAAAGGGTTTTTTTGGTACATATTTTCCCGTTAGATGGTAAACTAGTGCGCTTGCAAGGGAGAATAAAAATGTGTTTTTTGATGTTTTCTTGAGAGATCTCTTTGGAAGTCTATAACAATCAAACGTTATGAGCCTAGGGGGCTTACACAAAAACATAAAACTTGTTGATTTTGTCGGCACACGGTTTGGGCAAGGAATCGCCTTTTTCAATTCATAATTCCTTTTTCAATTCGTTCCATTACCATTGCCCTCCAAAAAAGGTTTACATTTGTGACCATACTTTGTTATGTTATTCTGAAAACCTTTGCGGTTGACAAATAAATTATGAATGTTAGCGGGTTAACTACGAACATGGTGCGGATAGAGCGATATGGGTGCGACGTGAGCTGCAGTCAACCTTTTGCTATGAGCAATCTCTTCTAGGCAACCTTGGGATGGCTCGACATGAAGGAACACTAAAGACGGTGGCACTTAACGAATTAATTTAATACTTATAACAAATCCTATAAAAACTTACATAACATACAATGTAGAGTATTAACCAAGGATACATAAATAGATACTTCCACTTTAGTTTATCTAGCAAACACTGCATAAACTAGACTGGCCCGATTCTTTTCCGCAGTTCCGCATTTCAAGGACTTCAATGCCGTGCAGCTGACATCGCATATATACTGTTACTGCATACAGCTGCTAAGCTTTATAAATATTAATGCATCTGAAAGAGAACAGAGCGTGCGAACTGAAAATTTAAATATTCTAGCCACGTGAGCGGGCTGCTAATGTGCAACTGTTATTGGATTGCATGCGGAAACTGGATTACAGTCTACTCAACATGTCTGGTAAATATATTTACTGATTAAATTATTTTTACGGTCCATTTACTCAGCTTTGTTTTACGCCGTAAAATGTCCAGAGGCAGACATCTGTCATCATGTTATATTTGTAAACTAGCGACTCACCACTATCCACTCTTTTCTCAAGAAGTAACACTGTACCTATTGTCCAGCGTTATTTGTTTTCATTATTTTTCTAGCTTTATAAGGACCTGCGTTTAAAATAAAACAATTATCACCAATCTTTCTAACAGCTTAATGGTTCTAGGTGTTATTATGTGATATTTTAATTAGATATCATCGGAATGGAAATTAACCATTAATTTATTGATCGCAGAGGACTTTAAATATGCGATGATAATTCCCCTTTTCCGTCGATTGTTTGCAAATAATTCTAATTAATCCCAATTAACTTACGTTTGGTATGGTTTTCCGGTGAATGGATGAGATCAACGCAAACACAGACGCGTATATCGGAACATAATCCTATCAGACAGTATATCAGAAAACAGTCAAATCAAGATGTGTATATATCCGAACATACATAATCAGAAAACGGTCAAATACAGTCGCGTACATATCCGAACATACATCACATCAGACAGTACATCAGAAAACGGTCAAATGCGAACGCGTATATATCCGAAGATACATCACATCAGACAGTATATCAGAAAACGGTCACATACAGACTCGTATATATCCGAACATACATACATCTACAGACAGACAAATATATCTGAAAACGGTCTTGCCCTTGTTGCTCGTTTACATACTTAGCCTGCTTTACTCTGGTGAGTTTGTCGAACGGAGTCAGTTCCCGTCCAGTGGAAGATAGCCTAACTGATTCGATCCACTGCTTAACAAAACCCTACACCAAAGCCTTCCCCATCCAACATTCTTATCAAGTTAATTCGTTTAATAAATCAAAACATTACAGTTTTATAACTAAGCCAAACCAGACCTAATAAGATCGTTAACGATTATGTACACCGCCACACAATGGAATGGATAGCAAGATAGAAGAAGTCAACATACTGATTTTCGCATCTCGGCGTTTTATTATGCGAATGTCGGAGAGACAGTTAAACAAACTTTATGTCGCAATAAAGTTATACAAAAGTAGGAAGTACTATGCGACTATTTGCAGAGAAAATTTATCTCGATCATAAAAGCTGTACAAACCTGGTAATGACAATAGTATATGAGATCTTTATCTTGGACTTAATTAAGATCTACTCTTAAGATGCAGAGCTGTGACAACTAGGTATAGTAAAATCACAAATAATGAATGAATGAATGAATGAATGAACACTTTATTGTATTTTTCTATAAATAAACAGTTACATAGTCTTATATCTAAATTAAATTTAAAAAAAGTACAATAGGCGGCCTTATTGCTCAAAGCAATTTCTTCCAGGCAACCTTATTAGTAGCTAGCGATACAAGAACAAAAATAGAGTTGGTAGTACAACAGAAAATGAAACTGATCAGTATAATATAAACATAATGTATACAAAAACTTAACTAGAAATATACCAAGAAATAAAACAAATTATAATAAAAATAAAAAAGCTACAAAAAACAATAAAAAAAAATAGAATAATAATAATTAAGCTGCAATTACAACAAACGTTTCAGGATAAGACGAATATGAGAGAATTGAAGTAAGTGTTAGACAGCTGAAGAGAGAAAATGAGACTTAAGTTGAAATTTGAAAGAGTTGATGGAAGGAGCAAGTCTTATAGCGACAGGCAGTTTGTTCCACAGGCGTACCGCCTTTACACTGAAAGAATTGCCATAAAAGGATTGGGAATGAGAGGGAAACTTGAGTAGTAAGTTATCTGATGACCTAAGATGGAGGGAGTTGGAAGAATGAAGGAACTCGAATCTATTTTTGAGGTATAATCTAAATAAAAAAAATATGCTGGACAATCCACACAGCATCACCTAGCCCCAAGCTAATCTATCCGCACTCTTAGAGCCAAATCCATATTTTGCGACCCCTCACTAGCTACCATACGAGTACATTAACGAAACGTAGATGAACGGATACAAAAGCCAATTCCATATTCTATAACCATCATTATTAACAGACATTAGAGGGTCTGGGACCTACCTTGGACACTCAGAGCTCTACCACGCTCGTAACCTAATTACACATATGTAAAGATCCAGTTCCGTAGTCTGCTACCAAAAGAGCCAATTCCAACTCCTAGTGCGTAGTCTGCCGTACACAGAGGTGTGATTATTGATTGATAAAACAAATCCCATGTTCTATCACCATCTTTTCAAATGACACTAAAGGGCCTGGTACCTACCTCATTCAGACCTGTAACCTTACTAAAAGCGAAGTTCACGACCTCTGTGGCGCGGTGGGCGAAGGTCCGCCTGCGACGCAGGAGGTTGCGGGTTGGATTCCCGCCTCGGGACAAATATTTGTAAGATCTGCAAATATTTGTTCAAGTTCTGGTCATTGTCGTCTGGCCTATATATATGATTTAATATCTATCTATGTACTCGTATATTCATCATCATCAGCCTATAATAGTCCACTGCTGGCCTCCCCAAATGAGTGCCATAGATGGCATTATTTATCATTTGGGGGTTATTGCCCATAATCCCCACGCTGGGCATGCGTATTGGGGGGGGGGGGGGTCGCAATACGGTGGTTGTTCTGCAGAGGGCGCTGCTGCCCACCCCACTGTGTTTCCCTTAGTCGCCTCTTACGACACCCACGGGAAGAGTTGGGGTGGTGAAATTCTATAGTATGCCGTCACCACACGGCACTCGTATATTATTACTTATGAAAGCCTGTAAAATGCAGGAAGAGAAAACCAGCCAGCTACAACAGAAATCAGATTTTATTGGGTTCGGTACATCTGTCTAATTCCATATTCCGCCACCAAAAGAGCCAGTTCCAACATCTCTGCGTAGTCTGTTCTGCCGTATACAGAGGTGTGATTAACGATTTACGATTTCGTCTTAGCCAACATACCAATCGTACTTCATTTACTGGAGCTTCCGTATTGGCTTGCTCTGATTGCGGACAGGAGTTGGCAGTAACATTTACTTATTCTCAACTGTAGGATGCTGTCAATAACTCACCTTACTGTCCCGATGAAACAAGTGATGAACAAGGTGAAGACGATGAAACAAGTGTATTTATTAATACCAAAGGGAAAAGGGGCGTAGTTATTTTGTACTAGAAATCCAGAAAATAATTATTAAGTGCCTCCAAAACCAAGACGGATTATACTGCACTGATAACGGATTTATATTGAAATATGATTTTCTATAGTTTGCCTTTTTTAAGGACGTAATTTTCTCTTTTTGATTTTGATTGAATTTTTTTACCATACAAACTACCATAGTAACTCCACTCCAGTTTATTGAATTAATAAGGAATTAGATTCCTAATTAATTCAATAAATTCATAAGGAATTAGATTCATTATTAGTATACAAACAAGACATTAAACTTAAGAAAATTCTTTAAAATTATTTTCTACAAATTTTTATAAAAAAAAAATAATAATCGTATCCCAAGATTTTTGCGGGACTTTAGAGAGAGTCGCGGGTTCAAGTCCCACCAAAATATGACATTTTTGGGATATTATTTAATTTCCTAGAGATAGGTAGCCATAGTAACAAAATACTGCACTTAACAACAAAAAACAATTACAACCAGTTTAATATAAAGTTCAGTATTCTTTATATTATATTCAAGTAACTTTGTAGATACTTGTCAACTCTACTGTATATACATTTACACGTATATTATTTCATAGCAGTAAGATTCAGTGCTAGGCAGACATTGAAATGGAATCGAAACAGTAGCTTGGGGCTGTTAGAATTGATTAGAAATGGTTTCCGATTGTGATTTGATTTATAAAGCGGTTGCGGCACTTTGCTTTCGTGGGTGTTCTAGACATTTTATTCCTATACCTACTGGAATTGCTATAATCGTTTTTAGAAACCAAGATATTTTATGTGAACAAAGATTAATGTATGAAAACTTAACGAGAATAGATAACAGTTTTTACTAAGTATCAAAAAACAAATAACAGTAAGGAAAGTGAAAATAAAATAATTGCACATGAGAAAAGGTTCTAATTTAAGTTTAAAAGGGATGAGAGACAAATGAATGCCTCCGAAACCAACATTTTTGTGAATGGTCGATGCGTCCAGCGTCGTCATGTTTTTCACTAATTTATGCAGGTTACGGGTTTGTTTCCTATTTTAATGTGGTGTTGTCGATCATGCAAAATTTTCAAGGAGTATTAGAATTGCTTTTACAAATAAATATTCAAATGTTCAATATCCGGAGACTGAATAATAGGTAATTTAGGCTATTCAGTTATTCTGTCATCGACTTGAAACAATTCATTATTTAATAAATTTAACAATACATAATGCTTAGAACTCTACATAAAAAACGTAACATTACCATAAAAACGTGTCTCATAAATTGTTTAGAACTATTTAGCTGGCATAAAGGCTCATCGGCAATTCACAAATCCACGAAAACATCATGATCTTGTTCGTGTTTCACACGTTTTCCCATCCTACAAGTACCTAGTTGAAACTTTGTAACACTGCATACTTCCGCGAGAATGAGCAATATCCTGAGATTGATCCAAAATAGATATGTGCAGGAATGTCTTCATGCATTTCGAAAAATATACCAACAAAGTATCCGTAACATTTCGTGAGATTATTAGCTTAAGTAGAAATTCCTTAGTAAATCATCTCGCTCGAAATGATTACTAAAAACAAACCGTAGAGAAATCGTTCATTATAGTTTCCAAAAAATCCACGGTGGTATTAAAATTTCGAGATATTACCTACTCGCTTATCAAAAATTTATAATTATTTAGCTCTTTTTCCCATGAGCATCCTGTGCAATATTTATTTTCATTCAACCCAAGATCTCTCTGATAAAATCAGATAATTAATGCTCGACCGATTTTCATAATTCACATGACCAAAAAGCAAATACTAATTAAGAGAAAGTCTCGTTTTCTTAATTTTGCAATTGAACATTAATTATTGCTACTTCGTTTAAAACCGTATTTAAAGAAGTTGTATTTTTCAGGAATGCCAATTTGTGGACATTTAGTCAGTGTTAATATGTTGAGGACTCACTTTCATAATTAAAAGTGAAAAGGACACCAACGAAGTCGCCTTAAGTTATTTACAGAAGACGTGCTGTGAGAATTGTTGGCGATCCTTGCTCCCAGATAGTATTGAACCACTAGTCTAAGGAGAGACTGCTCCTCTATGTGTTTGTTCTACCGCCGGTACAACGGATTGTGTTCTGATGGACTGTTGACTTGGTGCTAGCGGCTCCCTTCTACCATCGCACCGCTCAGATATTATCCCAATACGTTAAAGCCTTTTAGTTTGCAGACTGTAAGTTTCATGAGGATCTTCCTCCCGTGAACAGACAGGATGTGGTATGTTCTCCCTGCCGAGGTTTTCCTTCAGAACTACAACATGGGGTTTTTCAAAAAGGGTCTGCTAAGGCACTTAAAGAGTCGCTAACGCACGTGTTATGTCCTTGATATTGCAGGCGTCCATTAGAACGTAGTGGTTTTTTTCTTTTTGGCGTCTATAGTCAGCGCTGACCGCTTCCCATTTGATAGAAAAAAATATATAAGAGAAATACAATAGGTCTAATATATCGCTTAGAAGTAATCTCTTTCAGGCAACTTTTCAACAGTCATCATAATTCACCATTATGATGACTGAAAGATCTGTCCAAGATTGGACATGAGCCTATTCTCACCTTCTGCTCCCACCGCCTGCGAAGCGGGAGGTTGCGGATTCGATTCCCATCTCCGTACAAATATGTCGATATTTCTTCCGGTGTAATAAAAAATATCTATCTTTGTTATTTATAAAAGCTTTGTTTTGCTGTTTCTTAGTTGCTGCTGTATGGATTGTCCAGCATTATTTATTTATTTTATGTGCAATTTTTTATTGCATACTGATACGGACACAACATATGTTCCTAGTTTTGAAACCTCGATATTTTCCTTCTTTTTTGTCATATATCATTTAAGCAAGTAGTGTTTTTGTTCCGATTTGTAACGGTAGCTATTGACATGTTTCAAGTGCGTCTCTCGATTTAATGTGATTGTTTGTACACACGCCAACAATCGAAGAGTGTTTGTTCAAATCTTTACAAAACATAAGTTAGGTACTTACGGTTTTTTGCAAAGCGATTCCATTTACAGTATTGTACAGCTTAAGAAAATAATTCTAGTTTCAATGCTTTGTTGTTTTTATGTCAATTAGGGGGACCTTATAAGGTATAGGTAAACTTTATGGTAAAAAATAAGAAAAAATTCATAACGGGAACGCCCGTATATGAATTGTCATTATTATCGACAGAGAATCGATAGACATACGAATCCTTTATTAGCTGCAATTCTTGTACCAGGTATGATTAGGACTTGTACAATTCACGTGTAAACACGTTTCAATAATCCATTTTAAAGGGTCTAAAGTTAATTGGTGACGACATAACCAAACACCGAGTTAAAAAAGAATTTAGACTCTTGATAATTGTAGTTTTCTGAACTTGTCGGCACCCCGGCAACTCTAGGGTGTAGACTCTTTAACATTTCTTTAAAATTCTATACATGGCACGAAACGCAGATAACATATTTCTTTCCACACCACTATATCGATTTTACCTGCATAATTTATCAAGTGTTGAAGCCATTTTAAAACGGAACAAATGCGCCTATACATTACTCATAAAATAGATGTAACTGAAATCAATCACTAGATGCCTTTTTCTCTACTTTCACTTACAAAATTCTTGCACAATCGAGAGATGCCACTGCATCATTATAATGCGTTTCAAATAAATGCACATTTTTGTAGCTTAGGTAATGAAATTGTTCATTTTAATTTGGTTTATTATTAGTGTGTTTCCTACAACTCCGACAAACACCCTTGACATGCTTATAAAGCAATGACTTAATAGTGTACTTTTGGATTCTAATAATTAAAAAACAAGTACTCAAAAGTTTAAGGATGAGTTTGCGTAGTTTACGATCCTATAAAAGTTTACGTGTCCTTTCAAAAATTTTGCACCTTACAGTGCCCTTACCCGAGGAACTTTTTTCATAGAATGACGGCTATTCAATAGTTTTCAGTAAACGGTGTCGGATTTTCCCTATCTATTAGTTTAGCAAACTTATACTCGTGTCAGATTTACTGTTTATAGTATGAGGGTTAATTAGTATTAATAGGCATGCAAATTATGCTGTCTGTAATGATTAGTTTACACGCTTTTCGTACAAAAACTGTACTAACTCGACCGGGTAAAAACCACGCCGCAAAGGGGAACTTCACGCTATTCCTCGTTTAAATATGCAGTTTTTTAAAACATATTTGAATATAATGAACAAGGAGTAAGTCATCACCTGTCATGCTATTTCAACCTTAAAACGCCTGTGATATGGTTTCAAAAGGTTTTGAAAGATTTCTTGTATGAATTAATAATCTTTAATTGGTCGTAAAGATGATAAAATTTGAAGTGCCTTTAACAGTAAATATAAATAAATGAAATCCATTCTCAATTTTTTCCTATTTTCCACTACCAGTATTTACATGTTTTTTGATAAATAATTAAAATCAATAACTTTTTACTATACAACGAGGTAATACAGCCAGCGTCTTGAGGACGCTTCCGACAGGTACCTGTAAACCTGTTGATCATTTGAGTTACCAGTAGTGTAGGTTGTTTGCAACAGTGAAGTAGTTCATTTGGTTCAATGGAAAATACTTGTTCTAATTTATTTCTACTGATTGTTTTTTTTATTAGATTTAACATAATTCTAAATAAATCTTGTTATTACTTGATAACATACGTCGTACCTCAACATTTCTTCCGATTCCAGTCCTAGGATATGTCGTGCAAAACGCAACGTGTGTCGATAGATATCATCGTTTTTAATAAGCTTGTCTTTTTATTGTATTATATTTTTATTTATATTTTTAAATGCCTGTATATTTACGTAAGAAAAGTATTATTTTATTACCGGTCTAATTTTTTTTCTTCCTATTTTTTATCAAAGAAATTACAGTTAAAAAACCAAATTAGAACTAGTATTTACAATTAACAATTGAGCGAACTGCAGACTGTTGTAAACAAACTACAGGTAGCTCAACTGATCCATATCAATAACAGTTGGGAGTGTACCTAAGATGCTTGCGGCATTATATTTGTATAATTATGGGACAGTGGAAGAAAAATATATATTGTTCGTCAGGGGCCTTCCTCCTAGTACCCTTTGTACATGTGCATAGTTTTTAACTAAGTATGGTTAAAAACTTAAAAATATGGTGGGTATCTTGTTTTTAAGACTTTAACATAGTTAAAAAAATACATAGTTTTTAACCAAGTAGTATATATATATTTTTTTTATTTGTGGTGCCGTATTCTTTATTTATCATTGTGAAACAGTTTTGGAATGTAAAAAACAAACGCCTTGGCTGCGATGCACACGAGCATTAACTTTTTCGACCTTTACTTAGACCCCGCTACCTTGTTAGGCCCCATTTTTATCTGACCTGACATGGATATATTGTATTGTATGTATTGATTGAAACATCATCATTATCATCATCAGCCTATAATAGTCAGAAGATAATAGGTCAGCCTACAATAGACATAGGCCTCCCCCTTATGAACGCCATAGATGACATCTATACTAATATTATAAAGAGGAAAGATTTGATTGTTTGTATGTTTGTTTGTTTGTTTGTTTGAATTGAATAGGCTCCGAAACTACTGGACCGAGTTAAAAAATTCTTTCACCATTAGAATCCTTAATTTTCCGTGATGAACATAGGCTATATAATATTTTCAAAAAAGTTAGGGATCCGCATGAAATTTCAATAATTAAACCGTGGGCTGTATATTCAACCTCTTTTTCTATTATGGCGCGTCAGAATAGAAAAAGAGGTTGTATAGCGCACGGTGCTTGCTTTTTCTCTACGGCCAGTGTCAGTTTTGGAATGTCGAGTCAATGTCAAAAACCCCAATGCTGTTAAAAAAAGTAAAGATCCGTATGAAAACTGTGAAACCCATCGTTTTAGTGTGTATAATTTCTGAAATTTTTGTTTAATACCCGTGCGAAGCCGGGGCGGGCCGCTAGTTATTTATAATTTGGGTGTTATTGCCCGTAATAATAAATAGTGCAACACCTTATTTATTACAATTGAACTAGTAGTTATTACGTGATACGGACTTGATAACCTCCTCAGCTGGTAGCGGGTAAAAAGCTGTGACAAGGAAACATATCGAGAAAAAGAAAAAGAAAATAAACAAAACATAACACAAAGCCGAATTGCGAACCTCCTTTTAAGACATTGAAAATAGCTAATAGAAAATAAATAGTAGTTAGTTTACATGAACCCATAGCAAGGTGGTATTCTCCACGATGATTTATGCCATATTCGTCCCTAGTTTTTGGCCCACATTCTTAAAATATCTTTGTACGTCCCGCACGATGATAGTTCGCCGTATTCGTCCCGCATATCAAAATTATTATAAGTACAGTTAGCGTCAAAATTATAATTTATCTACGCTACCGGCACTTACCATCACCTCTCAGTGGTGGTCATTACTTGTATGATTTACATAGTTTACATAGTAATAAAATTCATAGCTCTCATTTACTACCTGCATCTACGAATATTTGTATTATAATCTAAAGTATTAAATAATGGCAATTATATCACAATGAATCACATAATCTCAAGTTAAATAAACTTAGACATTTTTGACTATTCGTCAAAAGTAACCTAAGTCTTATACAAACAAAATCTGAGGTAACGATATGAAAATTTAGGTTCAAAAATTAACGCTTAATTATACTATACCTATTCAGTTTGATTTGTAAACAGTAATCAGTCTTATAAAAATACAAAATAATAAAAAAATCAGTCTTACAGTTACGAAGAGCGTCTTAATATTAGAGATAATGGTTTAGAGCCGAGTAAACAATCAACAATAAAACAAAACTAAAATATGATCAATAGTTATGTACTACACGTTTCTGTGTGTGTATGTGTGCGTGTGTGTGTGTGCAATTTGATAAAGCAAGCTCGTTACATTTTAAAATACAAAAGAACATATTTATTCTATGCAATGACCTAGTAATAATGGTTCCATGCAGCATGGATGTAATAGATTCTTGTATATTGGTCCATTTCAATGGTTTTTCGCATCATTATTGATAGTTTTGAAGAACTTTATTATGTTTAGCTTTCCCTTGAAAGTTTTATTCAGTCTAGAGTTTGCTCCCTCAGCCGGGTTATTTCTTCGATATAATGTTGTTGTATAAATCCCACTTTCTCATGCAATCATTTTCCAACTAATATGATACGAAGTAGTCATTTTGATATTTTGATAAATAGTTTTTCCAACTTGTTAATCTTCTTTGATAAAAAAATCCTTGTGACTCACCTTGTGAAACTGCTCACAAATTTGATGTTTTCCAATTTGAAACTACACAAATAACTATTCACGTTTTTCGCAACTTAGCAAATCTACATTTTAAAGACCTGTGCATTGCTATGCATTTTAGTCTCAAATGCAAGCACTCCTTGAAGGGTAATGTTGTTTGACCAAGTCATTTTTTACTGCTCAAACGTGCTGCTATTGGCAAGTGCACATCTTTTCTTAGTATTATGAGAACAATTGAGCTATTCTATCTCATAAAACAGGCGACCATAATTTTAGAACCCATGTGTTTAGTGCATTATCAGTAGGTACGTACCTACGCATTGTGCTATCGTTTTAGCGAAAAAAATATCATTTGCCGCAGCGCAAGCTGTCTTTTGCATTGACATAACGTGCGTTTTATATTAGAGTCTTATTCATATATTTAAAATATAAATTCAAGTTAAAACTTATTGCTTCAACTGTACTAAAGTAACTATAAATTGCCTTATAAAAAACTTGGGCCGAACGGGGAGTAAAAAAGTAGGACGAACAAAGATTTTTTGAAATAAAATAAAATGAGGGCCGAATACGGCATAGAAAGTGAGACGAAGGAAGATTTTTTGAAGTGGGCCGAACTTACTAGGGACGCAAAAAAATGGCGTCGGCCAGCAAGTAAACAACATTTTGTCCGTGATAAAAATTGTAAAGTAAAACGTATAGTGAATAAATACTTACAAATACAAAACTATTACATTTACAAACATTGAAAACCAGTGTACAAGTGTTATCTAGCAAAATATTCAACCACAAACAGAGAAAAGTCAAAACCAAAAAACCGTAAACAATTTGGAGTGAACACGATAATTTTGTGACTAAATATTGAGAATAAGTACCAGATCTTTAAAACGATACCTCGCAGCAAGAAAACACTATATATTATAACAAATTGGATTTCAATAATGTGCCAAAAATCCTTGAAAAAACCAAATTGGAAATTAACAAAAAATCTCTGAAGGTAGTACAATATTTTTTACGTTTAACATTGTGAGTGTACACCTACAGTATCTCCAAACGAACTTTTTCGTTGTTGACAACCTACACAGAGCAGATCGTTAATTTCGCTTTACTATTTAATGTCCCGCTGGTCAAGCGGTTATAAACTCGGACTGAGAACTGGTAGCCTCTGGATCGAATCCATAGCACGATCA
This sequence comes from Eupithecia pulchellata, assembly GCA_963931895.1. NCBI lineage: Eukaryota > Metazoa > Arthropoda > Insecta > Lepidoptera > Geometridae > Eupithecia > Eupithecia pulchellata. The sequence continues at coordinate 3,909,888 of OZ007529.1, read as the reverse complement.
TCAAATTTTGTTGTTTTTTCACAACTAACAAACGTTTTGCATGATGAATACACGATCCAGAGCTAAAAATACCATGGGAAACAAATTAGATGGAACAAACTATCTGAATGAATATGTAAAAAATATAGAATTGTTAAAAAGACAACTAGATGTAAAGTGCCAAGAAAACAAAGCCCTTTTAGAAGAACTTGACAATAATTCCAAAGAATTTGAAGCTATGTGCAAACAAGTAACGACCTATAAAAAGAAAGTTTTTGAGGAAGAAGCAAGAAATATTAACCTAGAGAACAAAATTGATGTACTTCTAAAAGAAAACAAAGATTTACAAACAGAACAGGAGGAATGGACAACGAAGTTAACGTGTATCACAGACCTTAATAAAAACCTTGAATTGAAAAATGATGAAATGATACAACTTCAGATTAAATACAGCGACCTCCTAATGAAATCAATAAAAACAAAGACGATAAAACTTGGAAAGAAGAAAAAACGTACAAACTACAAAAAGAATACACTACAAAAGAAGACAAAAATTACTCTACACAGAATACTTAAACTTAAAGCAACTAAGATAATACTAACAGAAGAATTAAAACGTAGAGAGGAAACCATAATAGCACTAAGAGATGAGAGCGAAAAACTATTAAATTTGATATATACATACGAGCAAGACTTGAAGAGAAATGAAATTACACTAAACAAAGTGTTGTTTTTAGAAGGTCAACTGATAAAACTGCAAGAAATAATAGAAAATAAAATACATAAGTCGTCAAGAAGATTAGAAAAGCAAATCCATACAGCCGTAGATTGTGAATCAAATAACGATGCGACTGATTGCATACCAAATGTAAACACAAGACAAGATTCAAAAAAATTAGACATGTTAATAACACAGAAGAAAACTATAAATATGTATTCTGATATACATGGAAAAGATTTAGGCAGCAAAATCTTAAACCATCTCCCGGGTACATTCAATGTCATGAACGAATGTAAACCGGGATCGGGCATTGATGACATTCTGAGTAGCTACAAGGAAAAAAATAGCGACAATTCCATTGTATTACTGATCAGTGACCACAAAAGCCTACAAGGAAGAATAGCGTACTTTTTTTCATTCATAGACACTCTAGCAAGAGCCAGAGTAAACAGGAGAATTGTTTTAACGACTATAGCATATAAACATCAAAATCACATAAATATTAAAATTGCGAAACTAAATAGCAAACTATATACACTGGCAAATCAACACAGAAACATAAATTTAATAGAAATAAATCAAGAAAATGTACAAACAAAAGAAATATTAGCTAAATATGTAGCTACTGCTTGCATATGTCAACTGAAGCAGTGCAATTTAAAAGTAATAAGACAGGACGAACTTTCGAATCAAAATTTTTCAAACCTTGTTTTAACGAAGAAGGTCTCATAAATATGTGTCAAGATACACAAGGCAAATACAAAGCGCGACAGTCATGCAAATTAGTTAAGCAAAGTGTTCGCAAATTGATAACAAGAAATAACACTGTTTTGAATATTGGACATCAAAATGTCCAAGGTATTAAAGGCAAAAACCTCGTACTAAATTTGTTTCTGGAACACGAACATCTAGACATTTTTTGTGTAACAGAAACATGGATGAAGAATGAGGAAACTGAGTGCTATGTTTTTGATAATTTTAAAATAATTGACGCTAACTGTAGAAAAACTTATAAATGTGGAGGTACTGCAATTCTTGTTAAAAACAATATTAAATCAAAGTCTAGAAATGATATTTCCAAATTGAATATTGAAAAAGAGTTTGAAATAAGTTGTATAGAAACAAATACAATTATTGTAATGGTTGTCTACAGATCTCCTAATGCTAATCTTAATGTTTTTGTAGATAGATTAGAACAATGTCTAGAATTGTTAACCAAGAAAAATAAAATATCCAAAGATATTATACTATGTGGCGATTTCAATGTTGACTTCTCTACTATAATGCCACACAGCCTAACTCAAAGTAATATGCTCATAGATTTACTAGATTGTTATGCACTGAGCAGAAAAATCTTTGATGTAACACGGCTGGCCAAAGATTCTCATACATGTATAGACAATATTTTTACAAACATAAACATTCTAGATGCCAAAGTAGTACTAGGCATTCAATCAGACCATTTTGCGCAATGTATAAGTATTAATTTAGAAAAGGACCAGAACAGCTCTAATAAATTTATCACTAAGAGACTAGTTAATAATAATTCTATTGAAATTCTGAAATCTGATTTGCACAATGAATACTTACACTGCAATACATATAATTTTAATGATTTCTTTGCATCGTTTTTGAGAGTCTTGGATGGTATCATGCCAGTCAAAAATACATGTATAAGTGAGAGGAGAACATTCAATGATTGGGCAACAACAGGACTAAAGATTGCTCAAACCAATATGAAGCGTCTGTACTACTTACTGTCCTTAACAAACGATGATAGTGTAAGATCTCACATAAGCCGCTACAGTAAAATCTTTAAAAAATGTTGCCAACAAGCTAAGAAAATTGATATCCGGGATAAAATTTTAACAGCTAAAAATCCTATCCAAGCTACTTGGAAGGTTATTAAAAGCGAAACTGGGAAAAAAATAACATGCAATCATGACATAGAACAAATTAAAGACTTTCATAACAATATTCTGACATCTCCTTCTGACATTGCCAATCATTTCAATGACTTCTTCGCGCAGATTGCAACAAATTTGACTAGAGACCTCATGGACTCAGAAAATGAATCTATGAAATTTATGTATAAACTGAGAATGCCTAACGATACTTGTTTTGTACTATCTAGCATAACTCCTAGTAAAGTTGTTAAATTAATTGATCAGTTGAAGTCCAAGAATTCATGTGACCTTTGGGACGTCTCAACTTCTCTATTGAAACAAATTAAGAATGAAATAGCTTCACCTCTGGCAAATGCCATAAACGATTGTATTGATCGAGGCTATTTTCCTGACGTGCTTAAAATAGCAAAAGTAATCCCACTTTTTAAGAAAGGGGTTCGTAGTGATGCGAATAATTATAGACCTATATCTATCTTGCCTGTATTTAGCAAAATTTTTGAGAAATATATCACAAATGAACTCTACCTATTCATAGAACAACATAATATTTTAAATAGCAGGCAATTTGGGTTTCAGAAAAAAAAAAGTACCAATCACGCGATAGCTTCCCTAATCGAGGGCATATTACTGGATTTGGATAAATCTAAAAGCACCTATGGATTGTTTTGTGACTTGTCAAAGGCTTTTGACTGTGTTTGCCATAAGATTCTTTTAAGAAAACTTGAGCATTATGGTGTAAAAAATAGAGAACTGTCGATATTTGCATCATATTTGTCGAATCGGAAGCAGATTCTAAATTGTAATGGGTATAAATCCGACCCTAACAACATAGCGCTAGGAGTTCCACAGGGCTCCATCCTAGGTCCTCTCTTATTTATAGTTTATATCAATGACATTGTAGTTTGCCTTGAAAGAGAAAGTGACATGGTCCTCTTTGCGGATGACACAACTGTAATTGTAAGTGATAAATGTAAAGAAATTGTATGTGTAAAATTAGATAAATTAATTAGTAATATTAAAGAATGGTTTAGTGCTAATAACCTTATTTTGAATGTAGATAAAACCAATATTGTAAAATTCTTTTTAGGTAATGAGAAATCTGATGACATTGTTAAAAATATAATAGATAAGCATTTTTTGAATACCCTTGACAACATAAAGTTTTTAGGAATAATTATTGACTCAAAATTGACTTGGGCTGAACATATTGACAAACTAGTTGGTAGACTTAAATCCGCGGTCTTTGCGATAAAAACTATAAGACAACTTAGTGATATCAAGGCTTCAAAATCTGTTTACCATGCTTATTTCCATTCCATCATGATCTATGGCATACTAGCATGGGGAAATGCCTCCCAATCTAAAAGAGTATTCATTTTGCAAAAACGCGCTATACGCGCAATTTTGCAAATGAAAAATATTGAATCCTGTAGAAATAAATTTAAGGAATTATGTATTATGACGATGACGGGAGAATATATCTATCAAAATCTTATGTTTATAAAAAAGAACATTGATAAATTTAATATTAATGGAGACACCCATAGCTATAGCACAAGAACCAGAAATGATGTTGCCATACCTACTCATAGACTCACAAAAGTAGGCAAAAGTTTCCTGTGTATTAGTGTTAAACTGTATAATAAACTAGACGATGAAATTAAAAATACAGATAATATAAAGAATTTTAGTGCTACGATAAAAAAAATGCTTATTGAAAAATCGTACTATACTCTTGACGAAGCTATTGCTGATGATTTTACTATTGTACCTACCTCATTAGTACTTACCACTTAGTACCGTTTGTACCAATTCATGTTTTATTTTATTTAACATTTATGTATAAAAATGACTTTTCCAAGTGTACTCAAATGTATCTATATGGAATAAATAAATACAATACAATACAATACAATACGAATACGGCATAAATCTCCACGATACATGTAAAGGTAGATACATGTAAGGGATCAACAATGTAATAATTGTGAGTCTTAAATATTATTTCAATAAACCTTATTTTTATTATTATAGAAGGTAAGTAAAAATATTCCCTAGATACGGAAGTATCGACATGCAATGTTTTTTTCACGTAACACCGCCACCACAAACCGCTGCCGTCACCATAAAGACGGTTTCACACCAGCCATTACGGTGCTAAGGCCGTTACAAATCATCGCCGCCGACTGCATTAGATAATAACTCATAGAACTGGTTTTTGTTTTTTACTCACTTGGGTGTATCGAACTGAAGGTACTTTAGGGTTACAGATGACTGAGAGCAAAATATACCTAATCACTTATTGGACAATCCATTATCTAGCCCTAAGCTAAGCAGAGCTTTAAAGGATAATATTAAACAATTCATTATAATAGATAGATTTTTTTATTTAAATAAAGGTAGAGAAAAGTTCCTGTTAAATAACCTAATGAAAACTAGTATTTGCAATAGAAAATATGGAACATAATATAATACAGAAAGATGTGGACAAATCTGAAACAAAATGTGGAATTGAACTATTGGTCCCTGAAATAACTTCTTTGACTTATGAAAATTGTTCTCATAAACAGTAAGTTTCCGAATAAACGCGTAGTTTGTCACCATACAATTTACGGTTAGCAAATTTAGACGTTTCAAAAAGTTTTCTCGTGATCACGGCCAATAAATAGCACTCGTATGGCATTTGTATGGATCTATAATTAGATAGGTATCTAAAGATTGAGTCGTCAGTGGAAAAGAAAAAATGCTTAAGCGCCAATATGGCCAAAATGAGTTATATATATCATTGGATTGGATTTTTTTTTCTGCGTCGATCTGTTTAGGTTTTAAGGTAATCCGGCCACATTTTGGCGCTTTAGCATCTCAAAAAATTTAAGTAAACCTGCGTTTCCTTTTTCTTAAGCGACTACAAAACGATGTTTTTGAGACAGAGGTGACATAAGTATTACATTTTTCAGGTATTTTAACTCATAAGAATGTTTTCCTTTTAACATTTTTATGTTTTGGATCACTTAAGCGTATTACCTTTTTTTTAGTTTAGGTGGCACTGCCTCATAAGCAATTTGTACTTTTTGAATTTTATGGTATATCGTCTTCTTAGAAATTATTCATAGCGATCGTTAAAAACTGTTTGGCGCTTAAGCAAATATAATAGAATATGGTTTGAGTAAAAATAGCGCTTAAACAATTTTCGTTTAGCGTTTGCTACAAAATTTCGTTACATTAGTGAAAGTAAAATTTTGTTAAATGTAATAGTTAACCCATTGTAAGTAAAAAGAAGGCGTTTTTGTTAAGGTATAAACTATTTTAGCGATAATTTATTCTAATAGATGTAATGACTATGTAGTGTAGTATTAAAACGCACTTACGTATAACTCGCATACATCCATACGCACACTTCAACGAACACTCTTATCCAATCGGAATACGCTATTCAGCTCCTGAGCTTCACCAACCTACCTTCGAGGCCGGAGCCTCTTGGGAGATAACAACGCAGCGCGCTCCACCTTCTGAGGTTCCACAACCTAAATGTTTCTCATTGCCTCTCCATATCTCGAGAAAAGGAAATTGAAATAAAGTTTGGTGATGAGGATATTGATTACCAAACAATAACGATAGATTTGGACAAGGAAACGAATGAACCATCTCATAAACAACATTATGTTGGTGTTGAGCATTTTGCCAAAAAAGAAAAATCGGAAAGTAGGAAAATAAAACCTGGAAACAGTAAAGAGAAACTTGAAATATTGAAGAAAAACCTAATAGTAGGTAATAAAGAAATACCGATAAGCTGCAATGGGAACCCTAAGATTAGAGCTAAAAATTAATTTACAAGCATGTTGATCCTTTCTAATGATGAAGTATTTATAGTAAGCTCTTTTTCTTAGGAAGGATCAGATGAGACGGACACAGATACATCCAACAACAGTAAAAGAATGAGAAGGCAAAATAAAACGAAGAAATAAAACAAAATTACTAAGAAATATAAAAAGTCCAACAGACGTAGTAGAAAAACCGGAAACAACAAAAGTGACCAAATAGACCCAAGCAATGAAGTAACAGACACAAAGCAACTAACAGAACCTGAAGAAAACACTGAAGCTGAATCTATCTAAAAAAAACACTTATTTAACAGAAAATTATTCTACGGCTAATATGACAGAAAATAAAGAAACGAATCAATAAAGCGAAAGAAAGATCGTACTTAAAACAAACTGACAAAGAATACTTCACAAAACAGGAAAAATAGTTGAAGCTAAATCTATGAAAGAAAACCATTGCAAGCCAGAAACTTGCCCTAATAAGTGTCATGATATACTGGAAGAAAGACAAAAATGTATTTTTGTTCATTATAATTATGTAGGTCGTGTGGTCGGTGTTTGGATTGTGAGTCATACTTACTAAAAGAGAAAAGGTGAAACGAAAAAGAACCAAAGATATAGAAAGTCAAAGAAAATTCTCACATTCATATTTCATTAATGAAGGAGAAGGTCAAAGGCCTGTTTGTTTAGGCTTATTTATAAAAACTTTGGATATTTGACAAAGATTTTTACATCTGATCTGATGTGATCAGCACTGCAGAAAAAGGGAGCTCTAATCCAGATAAGAGAGGTAGAGCAGTTCCAGCGAATAAAACGCCTCCAACTTTGATGCAATCTGTGAGGGACTATATTCAAGAGCTGTTCCCTCACATTATTGCCTAATGCACATTAAACACTCTAAGAAGTGTTACATGCCACAAGAGTTTAAAAATTTATCGAATTTATACTAAATGTATAAACAAAAGAACACGAATGAAGGGAAAAGTTATATGGGCGAAAAAGTTCTTAGGAACTCATTTTTAACAGAATTTAACGTTTATTTTAATGTACCCCGAAAAGACAAATATATAAAATGCATTAAATACGAAAAAACCCAGGAGAATACCAAGAAGAAAATGAAAAACACTTGACAGATAAAGTAGAAACATACACAAGGTTTCAAACACATCAAGACCTCTGCAAACATGATAATGGCGTACTATAAAAATAAAATCGATAAAAGCGAATATAAATCGTTACCACATGCAGCAAATGTTCAAGACGTTCTAGCAGATACAGACATTGAGAAAGACTGATCCTGGTACTGAAAACTGATCTCAAACTTAGTATGAATTATACTGATTTAAAATGCGAAATTATTTTCTTATTCATAGTTAATTCGGTGGGTACTTACCTTTATTGATATAACATTGTCAGTTTAGTGACACTTCTAAATTGTGATTTTGGATAAATAATAGTTATAGCCGAAATAGTTATTTTGAATACTTTTAACATAAGTGATCTTTGTTTGTTTTTTCGAGTGATTATTCGTTGTATTAAGGAGAGCTATAGCAATATAACCGGATTACTAAGCCGTGATTATTTGATAAATAAATAAAACTGGTTGATTGATTAAAACTTTAATATTTTGTTTAATGACACATAGTAGATCAGTGTACATTGACCACAAAAGAATGGTTAACCAATACCATAAGTGAGTTTAATTTACATTAAATTAATAGAAATTTGTATTTTAGCCAATTTTAAGAATTTTATTTATCAACGTGTTAGGTCTTAAGCATCTAATCTTTACGGCATATCACCTCATTCAGCATATGTTAGCAAATTTTCTTTACTAAACTTCAATAAATTAACGTAACTCAGCATTTTATGTTTTCTGTATCAAATGTGAATGCTATTCATAAGCATTTTTAAATTATTGAATTTCTTATATTTTCGGCAGATAAGCAGTTTTTTCCTGACAAAGTTTTAGAACACTTTTGCTTAAGCGACATTTATTTCATGATATAGAAGAGCTGTAGAATTGAAAATGTTTTCTAAAAATAGATACAATTTTAAAATATTAAATTACATTTCGATACACGAATAAAAATAAAAAACAAAAGAGAGACGATTTTTTTTTCAAAAAAAAAATCTTTAAACTTGATTTCCCACAAGTAGCCTTTTGGCGGTTTAGCATTTCTTCCTTTCCATTGACGAGTTCTATTTCTATTTACTGAATAATTTACCTGTCCATAGCAGCTGTAGGTAAGCTGCGCAGGAGTTCCTTGGGGATATATTTACCGTTCATCTTTGTACCTTCGAGGTAGAAAATCTTACTTGGTATGTAAATGACAAATATTTAACTAAGTAGTGGGTGAAATTACTACCGGTATGCGAAACAAATTAGTATGGAAATCAAACCTCATACCTAATATATACATAACATAATATAAGCCTGTTGTAATATTGTAATATTTAGCTGTAGCCTAACCTAATGGCCTTGTGATAACGTATATTACAATGCAATACAAAAATGGTTTATTGTTTTACTAGCTCGATGCCCGTAATTTCAGCCGCGTAACTCCCGTGGGATTTTTAGATAAAAAGTGGCCCATTATGTTATTCTAGGTCATAAACTACACAATTAGTTTATGACCTAACGAGTTGGTACACAGGTACCAAGGTAGTGGTACTAGTAGTTTTTGCGTGAAAGAGTAACAAACATTCATCCATACTTACACATTTTCGCGTTAATAATATTAATAGGATTGTTTTGGCAGAGAAACAACATTAAATAAGACAAGTACAATTGCAGCAATAAAGTATTGACTAGATTATTTGGACATCCCCAAGAGCCCTTGTATAAAACCCCAGTGTTGCCTGGTTTTTTGAATACGATCTCTAAAAAAAATTATAAATTTGCGGCAACTTTTTTACGTCAGTTCTACAACCAATGGAAGAGTTGCGGCTTATTACTGAAGATTTGGGTTTAGCAGACATCAGAAATGTTACGTCACGCTTTCGTTGTCAATCGTGACATGCGACGTCATGGCTGACACCTCGGGTTAATTGCAGCTTCGTAGGTACACAACATACCTATGTACAGTCGGCGTCACAAGTACCCCCCCTATCTCAATGTATGTGGGACACAATAGTTGTTATTGTTGGGGATTTCAGACTGAGTATTATTGGTAAGCGGTTCGATCCTGAGCGGCGGCGTGATACATTTTTGAATGTGAAAATCTGTGGCAAGTTACAAGGGAATTAGAGGTAGTCGAGAATATTTTGTAGACAAGGGGGATAATTAATTCTGACGCGCACTGTACATTTTATATCGCCTCCATGACGAGAACACAACAGTGAAACCGTTAATTTTCTTATAATATAAATTCAATATGAAATAAGCTGTAGACATATTGCATCGCGCTGCTGCCTGGCTAATTGTAAGCTTTTTTAGCTGTCACAGTTGTCAGCTTACAAAACGACTCAAATACGTCGCTTAATTTGTGACTGAACAGAAAACAGAAAATAAAATAAGAATTTAACAAAGGAATTTAATGGATAAATTGTTTGGATTAGAAATTGAATACTCAACATGATCATAAAATTTACAAGATGTATTGTCAGAGTATATAATTATCGTAAATACGATACTTAATTACAAGAATATTGTCTGTTGATAGTGATGATGATTATGATGAATTTCTTACATAAAACGAATTATACAACTTAAGCCTATCTTATTATCAATCTTATTCTATTGAATGAAATGGAAATTATTCATTTTAATTTTTAAAGTTATTGAACAATTGCATTTGAATACTTAATAAAATAAAAATTTATATTAAAAAAATTAAAAATTATATTAGATATGTGTCCCGAGGCGGAAATCGTAACCTCCTGTAAAAAATATTAAAATTAAAAGTGTCAAATGGCACACTGTGTCCCAATAAATTTTGTCGGAATCGACTGGAAGTCTTGTCACAGGCGTATCTTCGTCCACCGCGCCAAGAAGTCCTCAACATATCCAGCTGTTAACAAATATGCTGATGATCATGAAGTTTAAAAAATGAATAGTTTAATTCCTAGCATTACTTTTTGACACCACTCTCTCCACCCAGCTTTCAAAACCAGGAGGTTATTAATGCACAATGATGTTACCAAATTCATCTGCTTGTTAATTGACTGCGCAATCTATTTACTGACTATGATTAATGGCTTTTTTCTAATTACACACGGATTTCCTGTAGAAAGAGTCTTCGTTACATTAACATGTGTGAGTACATCGATCACTTTTGGTTTCGTCCGGTCTGGTCAACTTGAATGGGGAACACATTTGAACCACTTGAACCCAGGCTTTTTGAGATAGTTTTCCATAGATCGTATCAATAGGTACCATAGCTGTCCAAAACCTTCACCTTCACCTAACCTCACACTTTAGGGTTTGAATTGAGCTGCATTTGTTTGTTTCAGTTTATTTGGTTTTTAAGTATAGGTGTTTGCATAAATATTTGTATTTTATTTATCAAATTTCTGTAGCTTACTGTATGTGCATTATAGCTTTTTCACCAATCTAAGGTTACCTAAGAGAAATCGCTCCCTGCGATAAGGATTTCCTACAGTGTTTATTTAGTTTCTTTTATTTATATAAGTACAACTAATAGTGTTAATTTATTTATACATTTTGAATAACTCAGCTTCTTTCTTCTCTTTTGTAAAATCTTTTTGGTTTACAGCCTTTTTATTGTCTGACGATAAATCGACGTTCGCGTCTATTCACAGCAGACTTACAAATAAAGATTAACACCTAAAAGTTAGATTACCTTCTAACATCACAGTAATATCCCAGAAAATCAATGGCAGAGCCATGGACTGCTATTAAATGAAGTTGTACAAGAAATGATTTATGTAAAATCAGCTGAACATAAATATGAACAGGTATCTTATATCAAGAAACCTCATTGAAGACTGCCGGCTTCTATACGTATAATGTCATCGTATCATGCAGTCATACTTACGTTCGATGTATGTACCCCTTCACGCCATAACTACTGAATGAATCCGGATAATTTGTTTAGTTACAGGTGATTGTGGCCTGGAATATTACTTCGTATTTTTTCCGCGAGTCGCTATGCGCAACTGTGCTGCTTAGCTGCCAATAGGTGATATACATAAATAGGTAGATAGAAATAGGTAGATCAACGGGTTTTCCTTTTGTGCAATTTAATAATAAATTGCTAAATTGAGCACTTTCAAGTGGTTTTTTGGATTTGGGATAAGCACATAAGATTTACTATAAACATCTTTTGACCAAAGAAATGATATCACAAATCAAAAATATCCAATTTTAAACATGACGGAATGTCAACATACCAATGTCAGAAAGCATTACAGATAGTGTCAAAAATTACAGCCAATGAATGTAACACATCTCATAAATCCTGCAGCATCAGATAAAAATAATTTTTATACATTTCCATATCATAGATGCAAAGCCGCGAGCCGCAACTAGTAGATTATAGTTTTGAAAAATGGCCCTTAACCCTTTATAAATTAACTGTTACATCATTCGATGGCTCGGAAGTTATTGAAAGGCGACGCCTACTAACCAGCGCAAACAATAGTACATTCTAGGTACTTATTGTACTGTAAACCAATTAGAATGTCAGTTTTCTGAAATATTGCCGTGTTTAATGATAGAAGAGTCACGGAATGGTAAAGCAAATTGTCTGCTATAGTGGTAGCGAATCGTTTAAACTATTCACATAACACAAGATCTGCTTCGGTTGCTAGATGCTGTGTGGATTGTCATTATTTATTTATTATTATTATTACACACTAGTTGTGTATATAAATATTTCAAGAATTTTCTTCGTCTATGGAAAATTTGATTCGATCCTTATCTTTTTTAAAGTATTTCATAGCCTATGTTTATCAGAGATAATGTAGGATTCTAATGGTGAAATATTTTTTTAAATCGTTCCTGTAGTTCCGGCGTTAGTTAGTTAGTGATAATAAATAATTTATTAGCAAATTAATTTCAAAATGAAATAAATAGAAACAAGTAGAAATTCGTTTTCAAAACGAATTGCAGACTCGAAGATAGGAACCTAACAATAAGAGTCTGCAAACGCGTATCGGTCAACAGCTGCGTATCACGTGATACATTTCTATAAATAAAGCTTTGGTCGACAAACCCTTAGCTAAGTTTTTGTCCAATATGTTAATCGGAATGAGAAGAAGGGAGCTACCGGTTTAAATAGGATGATTCATGGCGATGGATATCTATCAGTGAACTGTAATTTCTTTACAATTATTACACCAGCAACTTAATTATAAACGCTGGCTTGTTTTATCCAGCTAGCTTAGGGCTTATTTCTATTTTTCTATTTCCCTTCTATAAAGTGAGACAGTTAATCGTCTCATAAAGTCACCGGTAATTGCTGAAACAAAAAATCTTATAACCTAAAAATCACAGATTGCTGAAACAAAAGATTTCGATTAATAATATGCCTGGAGATAAGGCCAAGAAATTGATGTCTCATAGGATGTTAGATCTTATACCTTCGCTTAGTTAAACTTTAGTGTCCAGCCACTCAAAGATGGATGACCTAGACACGCTTTTGTCTTGGCTTTAATTTAATTTATTTCTTTATTTATTGGAAAACCAGAAGCTTAAATTAAACAGAATAATATTAAGAGATTATATCCTAGAAAGCTTAAATTAATATAAATATACTTTGTGTAAAGCCTAGGGTAGAATAGACAAACGTCAAATATTGTTTATATTATTAATATTCATTCATTATTATATTCATTAAATACTATATATTTTTGTAGAACTGATAGGCTTGGTTTGGCCACGATCTCACCTGATGGATAGTGAAGATGTGGACGATGGTGTAACACAAGCAGGCAGCGAATTCCACTCCATTGTAGTGTGAATGATGAATGTGGTAGAAAATCGGTTATTCATCGCGATTTTTTTTTGATGTATTATGATTTTATTTGTGCCTGTATTAATCTGATTTTATTATTTTTATAACACACAATGTTGTTTTTGTTTCAGATAACCGACACAGGAAAAGGTGAGAAATCATAGCATATACATATAATCTGGCTTGTTATAATTGAACAAAAAAACTTTTAATTTACGACGTGGACCTTCGTACAAGAATGTTTGCCTCGAGCGAGTGTTCCCGGCATGCAGTTAACGGTGTCGGTTACGTTTGGGGCGTGTAAATGGTTCATAATTTTGATGGATGACTTAGATATTATACACGGTTGGCGTCTACGGTTGGCGTCTGGTGCAATTTGTACGATGGGTGCATTTTTATGTGTAATCTTTGATCGGAACTATTTCTTTCTTGACTCACCGTGGTTATCGCGTTGATAAACATATTTAAAGAATTGATTATCCCACGGAAATTGGCCTTTTGGGTTCAAAAGTATAACAAGTCAACGGTTAACACGTTGACCCATAACCAAAAGTGATTGGACCGATCATATTCACCGTTTATCCACAATACACGTCAATTACAATATTTCTAACGCCATGAGTGCTCGCGTGATCGGTTTAATTGTGTGTAATTGTTCACCTAGTTTCAAATTGTACAGTAATTCACTTAGCTTTTCAATCACACTGCCAATTTTCTTTCGATTTCCGCGGGCATTGCTTCCTTTACACATTCTAATTATTGTGCCAGCGAATACATTTTACTGCGTATTATACTAGAACTTCGTATCACTTACATGATTTATCCGTTTTTTTCGTAAAACTATAGAAAAATTAAAGTTGAGTGATTTGAATACTAAAAAATATTCAAATCACTCAAGCCGTTTTTCATTTTTAGTGACAATACAGCAATAGATTTTTAAATAATAACTCAAAGAGAGAAAATTATAAACAGCCATGCCAAACTACAGGAAGTATACAGGGGAGCCTTATCGCTGTATATCAATTCCAGGCAACCTTGGAGTGGTGTGATCATGAAGGAACACTGTAGACGGTGACACCTTTCTATGACATTTGACTATATTTGAGTACCAACAGAGAAATTTAAACCGGAAATACCTTTTATTACGTGAGAAAAAAGTGCTGCATTACTAGAAAAGCACTTCGTGGACTCTTGACCGAGACGAATGTTTGTCATGATTCATCACAAGGATTAAACATTTGAACAGTAAACTAAACAGTTAAAACACATCAGAATACATTGACCATCAGTGAACTCAACATTTCGATTGTCTAAACAAATAAAATACTTTTTATTGGGACTTTATGAGCCTATTTTGATAATAATTTCAGATTTCGATAACTTTATTTGCTTTTAAAATAAGCAATTGGTGTAAAATTTTAAACTATTTTATTATTAAATACGGAGTTATCAGTATGAAAATCAAATAAGAATGGATAGCAGTAAAATAACAGCAGGGCCTTCAAACAAAACGGTTCAAATATACCTTCCATAAATACAAGTACGTACCTATTTAATACATGCATTATTTTACTTTAGTTTTATTTATTTACTTTATGGTGTCTTTTCATCCATTTGAGGTATTATTGGTTTTCGGGGAACGCCTGTTACATACAGTAACAGTAAGGGAAATAGTTTCGTTCTACCTCTAGACAATGATTCGCTTGAAAGGGTTAAATTTACGCCTTCACTCTTTTGCTTCAATACGAGATTTTTTTTGTTAATGTGACTCCATAATACTTACTTTCTTATCATCATCATTATCATCAGTTCAGTCCTTCGACACCCATTGCTGGGCCTCTTTTACAAGTAGCGAGACGAGATGTGTTAGGATTTTTTTCATCACTGCTAACAAGTTGTGATCAATTGACACAAAATATCGTCGTTAGGGCCTGCTACGTCTTAATTGGATTGTCGGTTTGATGCTTGACAAACATGGCTACAAACTATTAAATATACCTTCTGTGGTGTAATGGCAAATCCATTAAAAATACGAGTAAAAACTAACAAATTCCTGAAAGAAAATCTCTCACCTGCTAAAGGAAACATCAGTTAAGCTGCCGAGTTGTTATTTCCTAGTTTGTACGTGATTTCGATCTAATAGTTACTTCTACAGCTTTTAATTAGTTGTTTAAGAGAACTAGAGCTTGGCGGCTTCTTAAATGTTTTTATTGGCCAGTAATAGTGCAACTGCGGACTTAGCCAAGTACTCATTGATTGAATTAGTGCGGGATTTTACTAAAACCTTATCGTTTCTACTGTAAGAATGTCAATGACTCGTTTAGTGCAGTGATTTTAAACAACTCTAGAAAAAGAATAGGTTCTCAATTCATATTTAAATAGGATATACCTATATTTATAGGCTTATTAGTTTTTGCGTCGTACCGATACGTATGTTATTTGATCTTTTGTTTTTTGTATCGTTTTTATAACGATTTATCACAATTTTCGAGATAAACCTAGGCTATTTTCTTTTAGAAGGACTAACTACTCATCCCGTACAACTTAAATTAAAACAAGCCCCAGGAATTTTAACAAAATCAAAACTATTACGTAATAATCTATCTTCGCTTTGGTGGAGAATGAATACTTATTACCTAATGGAATAGTCCTCTAGACATTCGTGACGCATTGTCGGCTGTTCGTCACTTTCCATCAGGTGAGATTGTGGTCAGATAAAATTCCCTTGATTATTAAAAAACCAGCCCATTTCACATGCGGTTCATTTGGTTTCACTAAGATGTATTTAACACCACGTGAATTTAGAGTAGGTATCTTACTTCGAGAACAAACATCAGGCGACCAATAAATAATAAAAAAGCTAGCCCCGAGCTAAGCAAACATGGTTACTAATTAATACACTTAAAAAAATATTTACTTATTAGTTGCATATTTTTAAAACAAATAGAAAACACCCAGAACTGTAACAAATATCTGCAGATCGTACAAACATTTGTCCCGAGACATTGCCATGAACCAATCTCTTCAATCACCTACTTAGTAAGTTATCCCTAATAGGTAATGCAAGTAGTTTCTGTTACATTATTGATATTAATATATATTATGATAAGTCGGATAGTCTGAAATTATCATAATTATTTATTATATCGACCGATCGATCGATAAGGCGTATTCTACTTTAAAATATCTCCAGGATCATAGATTAATGTATCTAAGATCAGATGAGCCATTGCTTATGTTTACCTACGCATCCGTCGCCTCAGGAAAGGCTTTGAAGTAATAAATAGAGTCTGTGTAGATAACATTCATCTTCTTTCTACTGTAGGGTAAGAAATTAATCAGTAAAGAGCCCTGAGCTTTCTGTATTTTATGTTTTTTGTTTGGATGTGATGATCTTCCTAGTAAAGATAGATAGAGTTATTATTTAATGATGGAACAGATTTACTGATTATGGTTTTATGTCACCACTCTTGGCACATTGATGATCAAACTGGGGCGTTACAACTATACTTGTATTTCTATACTAATATTATAAAGAGGAAAGATTTGATTGTAGTTTGTTTGGATTAAATAGGCTCCGAAACTACTGGACCGATTTGAAAAATTCTTTCACCATTAGAATCATACACCATTCCTTATGAATTATAGACTAAAGGATATTTTTAAAAAGTTAGGGGATCCGTATGAAATACTTTTATAAGCCAACGTGTATGAGTGTTTAAGAAGTTATAATTTTTTATAATGATTGTTAAATACCCTTGCGAAGCTGTTAGCCGTTATTGCGTTAGTATTATATAAAGCTGGCTATTATAAGCTGCTCACAATTTTTCCTATTCTTAGGAAACTAACCCAGTATAAATAATGGAAATTATCCCCGTATGGAACACTTGATCTTCTACGGCTTAGTCGGCTATTACGACATCCAGGGTTGAGCTTGAGGGGTCTATTCTTACACCATGACCCGTGAATCTAGTCACGGTACTTTACAAATATATTTTTTCAAATTGTATATCAATAATTTAAAATGAAAACAATAGGTAGGTTCGTATGAAAAATAAAATCTGACATTCTCAATTGCTTCAGATTACATAACCTTATTTATCTATATGTTTGTAAAAAAGTTACATAACTACACTCATAAATAACGATTCGACAGTCGTACAATGCTTAAATATTTTTTTCAGACCTAGAGGTACCTCATAATATAAATGTCTCACACATAATAAAAATTAAACATTGAAACAGGTCCGTCCGTTACAGTTCAAGGCAAAGCAGCAAGTGCTGTCGTAAATCAACCCGCGACATAGCAATGCCGCGCGCCCCTTTCTGGAGCGTATTAATATTAATTCGACCATAATGTACAGTTGACCAGACTTGGAGTCCTTTCTGGTACTGTAAATCTATGTTGGTATAGGTAACATGATAAGGTTTTTTAGAACACGTATAAAAGACAAAGTTCTGTGCAGTTCTGCCTTCTGCTAAAGTTATAACACTGTGTTACAGAATGCAATATTTTCCCTATTGTATGTACTTTACAATATTACAGTTCTAATAAAAAATATCTAGCCCCAAGCTAAGCAGAGCTTGTGTTTTGGATACTTGTGTATACATGATACAATATTGTTACATTCATAGGTATTTTTATTTTACGTAGAAAACCAGAACATACGGAACAAATATCTGCAGATCGCACAAATATTTGCCCCGAGGCGGGAATCGAACCCGCAACCTCCTGCTTCGCAGGCGGACCTTCGCCCACCACGCCACAGAGGTCGTCATACTTTGACTGGTTTAGACTGCGGTAGGTGTAGGCTAGGCGGAGAGTTAGAAATCACTTGCTGTTATTTATTGCCCATTCTTAGACAAACTCAGTGTCCATTCTAAGCTCTAAGTGCAATTTGCAAAAGTCACGATGTATGAATAAACAATACGTAGTGAAAAGTGAAGAACTAATAAACGTACTTAAAACTATTTTAGTATATCCCCAATTTTGCTAAAGTCATAATAATAACATAATTTAGTAGTACATACATAGAGAAAATACAGTGTACTGCTACTTTTACTTACACTTCGGGTGGTCGAACAACTTTTCAACGCGACTGTAACTTGAAACGATACATTGTGCCGTAAATTACATACACGCAAGCGTTGATTCAATCTTATCATAAATCCAGCATTTTATTCCGTTTAAAAATAAACTTTATTAACCTTGCGCTATGGTTTTAACTCGTTTGGGCTGAATTGATTTTTGTGTACATCCTGCAACAAAAGTCTTGTCCATAATGATCGTTTTTCACTTTCTTCGGCGCAAAAAGTGAACAATTTGTGGGTGCAAAAAGTGGTCGAAAAAGTTAATTTAATTGTAACGCCTGTGGTCGAGGTGTGTGCGACATTAAAATCTAGGTAACTACTATTATTATTTGAGTATTATTGAGTCAAGCTTTGTAGGGTTGATGCAGATGATATTAGTTTATATTCCTACGACATTTATTTCATAAAACAAAATATATGTATTTTTTTTAACTGCAAAATAAGATGTTTCTTGACCTCCAATAAGGAGGAGGTTCTTTGTTTGGTTTATGTTATTTTATGTATGTTTAAAGCTCTCTTCGAATCGTGAACCGATTTTGATGATTATTTGAGTTTGATCAGAAAAAGTTTTTTTCAAATCAACTAAGAATTAGGAACACATTCTTCCAGTAAAAAATATATTAATACTGTTCGTCCGAACTTGACCCCACCAAACGTCAAGATAAGGTTCAGGTTTGGAAAAGTAACCTAGAAAATTATAAAACGTTAAATCTTAAAGTAAATAAATAAAAACCACACAAGGAAGGAAACCATCTTGGCACGTGCCAACCCTGCAATCACTTATTGCCATGGTGTTAGCCGATCTTTTTCCGAATTCGACCCATTCACTTTCACTAGTATCGTGTATCATTCGATATTACGTTAACAAATTACATTACACGCTATGTCTGGATCAATCTACTTTTGTCTGCGACTTTACTTTTATTATTGTTTTGTATTATGTAGGTAAAACATTTTATAAGTCATCTTGTGCCCATGACACAGCTCGCTTAGTAATGGGCCAAGTTGTTCGCATTATTGTGTGTACAGGGTGAGTTTTTAAGGGTTTCCAAGGGAAGTCTGAAACCGTGAGAGTTAACGAAAAGTCATGTCAGAAGGTAATAAAATCTGCAAAAGACAAACATTTTGTTGATTTTCTCTGGAAATATGAGTTTTTGAAAAAATGCATTTTTGGGTTCTTTAGTCTTTTAATTGTTCCCTAAAAGTGTGTGTGTTACTTCAGGTAATAATGACCACCAGTTGCCTAATACATTATTTTTATATTTATTTTTTGTGTAAATATAGTGAGAGTGCATCTTTATGTTACAATTTTTTTAAATATACCTACTAACGAGCAGAGATTGTAGCGCTCATAGGAGCGATACACTCATCTTCTTCCACTAGACGATAAAAATTAAGCTAGGGAAATCAATAAAATTTTATTTTTTGTTTAATAACAAAAGGCCTTACAAAAAATTATTTACAAAAAGAAAAATACAATGATGTAACTAAATTAGAGTATTTACAATTGAAAAAATTGAGCTAACTGCAGACTATTTAAAATAATTATAATAGCTGTTCAAAATATAGAATTTCTTAATTTCATAATTATTTTATTAATTAAATTAATTTGTGCTTATTTTACATGCTTAAAGAAATAAGAAATCTGAAACACATATGAGTTAACTAGCAGATGCTGATAACTGAATAAAAAATTTCTTAGGTCCTTATTTTTTTACCGATTTATTTGACTATGATAGTTTGTCACAACGATCGTCGCCAAAAATCTCTGAACCAAGTATATTTGCAAAAATTTGCAAGTCGCCGAACGCTTTAAACTTGTCTAAATGTATTTGGGCTGATAATATCCTTTTTCACAGACTTCTCTACCATATTTCATTTACATATTATTTGCGTAATTTGATGTCGAATAATTTTTGAATATTATCTAACTTATCCATTAGATATGAATGAATATATTATATTATCATCACACTCACTCTTACCTGAATATAATATACAGGTATCTATTTGATTGTGACTATCAAGTTCCAATTCTAATATGCCAACAAAACATTCTAATGGAAGAAATAAAATAACAAAAATAAAAAGTATAAAGTAACTGAATTGAAAGGTAGTTTCCTCTTCCGCCCATGATACATTAAATAATGTCGAAACAAATACTTAATAAAATGGCTGACTCATCTCCAATTCTACTTTCCGATCTCCGTACATCTCAGAACTAATTACAAAAATTGAATCTCTCCAACACATTTAACATATTAACCGTTTATAATGAATAAAACATTTATAACGTTATAAATTAGTAAGCCATAAATCACATTTAGTTAAAATTTTCATATTTTGAGTAAATAACTAACTTGGTAATTACGACGTTTAGATGGATTTATGCATTTACGCCCCATAATTCCTTAAATATTCGGCCGTAATGTTTTGTGCAAAAAATATTTTAATTTTGACAATTTGAATTAAGAACCGTTATGATATTCAAACTCTTTTATTATTCAAAGAGTTTGTAAATAAAACCTGACATTGTTCTAATAATTTGGGCCAAAGTTTTAAACAGATTAAATGTCTTGATAAAATTTTAAAAAGGTGATCTTTGACCAGATTTTTTGGTTTGAATTCAAAAGCTTATTTCTTTGGCTTGAAAAAAGGGAAGCATCCATCATTGACGCTAAGGGGTGCGTGTAAAGGGCAACATGCTTGTTGATATAAAATTAATCATTGCTAGGTACTTGATGCGCAAGAGTCGGTCACAGCAAATCATAAATAACCGTAGCTCGATAAAAAAATCAAGGAGTCATTTTATTTATCGTTAGTAGAAACAGGTTTTTTATCAGTGAGGCTGATGATTAAGTCGTTGAGTCATATCGTGACCGCGACAATTCTTACCTTAAACTTGTTGAAATGTCGGGGAAAGTTGTTTAGTAAACGATAACCGAGACTAGTTAATTTAAGATGTTCTGACTTAGGTATTGTTTTTAAAATTTTTTGATTGTAAAGGCTTTCACTCGGGTATACAGGGTGGAATTTTGTAATGCCACCTGGAGGGAAAGTACTCTTAATACTGTAGATAGAAAATTATACTCAAAGAAAACATTCCTTTAATTTTGAAAAGAAAGAAAACTGCATTCAAAGATTTTCGAAAATTCGCTTGCTACACCCGGGAATCGAACCGACTAAAATCTGTAAAAATTACACCCTGTACTTTAATTGCATAGATCGTTAGGGTCAATAATAAGGATGAAATCTCTCTAACAAACTTAATAAATTAAATGAAAGGAAAACCATGAAATCTTAAATTATAAATTGAATGGGTCAAGTAAAGCACTTTAACTTAAAGATCCATCTGTTTACTTGTGTCAGTAATTAATAATTATCATTGTCGTCATTTATCCATTAAAAATGACGAATTAATATTTAGAGTCCACGTGTACGAAGGTCATTTAAACACTTTCAAGTATCTTGAAATACTGGACCTCTTAAGAAATGAGTTAAATGTTTTCCCCGAGGCAGAGCGAAACCAAATAATTCTACAGCAAGATGGTGCTCCAGCCCATAACAGCAGAATCACTACTGCCTACATTAATAACCATTTTAATACCTGGATTGCTACCAAGGGCACAATCAGATGGCCTGCGAGATCACCGATCTCACCCCTTTAGATATTTTTTGTGGGGTAAAAAATCTAATTTACATGAAATTTTATGCGAATGTAAACGAGTTGAGAGTTGAAGTTCAGAATACGATTTATAATATTCACCACAACACGTTATTAAAAGTTACTAGAAATGTATTCGTTAGAAGAATAAATTTGTGTATCCAAGAAAATGGAGCCCATTTCGAGCAACTACCTCTAATTAGTTAGTTGACTTTTTATTGTAAATAATTAAAATAATTTAAGATTTCATGGTTTTCCTTTGATTTAATTTATTAAGTTTGTTTGAAAGATTTCATCCTTCTTATTGACCCTAACGATCTATGCAATAAAAGTACAGGGTGTAATTTTTACAGATGTTAGTCGGTTCGATGCCCGGGTGTGGCAAGCGAATTTTCGAAAATCTTTGAATGCAGTTTTCTTTCTTTTCAAAATTAAAGGAATGTTTTCTTTGAGTACAATTTTCTAACTACAGTATTAAGAGTACTTTCCCTCCGGGTGGCATTACAAAATTCCACCCTGTATAAAGATTTGGCCTATGATACTACATGCTTGATTTTGGACAATCATTTAATATGCATAAGATTTGTATGAATACGATGAAGCATAATTTAAGCATACCAAATATCCTAAAACGAAAAATTTATCATTTTATAATAGTTTATAATTTGGCTGTACCCATTGAGGGAAATTAAACTACTGGTGATGTGCCTGTTTTTACGAGAATGGGATGTTTCCGACGTATTATATGGATTATACTATCTGTATATTTTTGCAACAGTCTGCAGTCAGCTCAATTGTTTCAATTGTAAATACTACTTAATTTGTTTCTGTTAAGCCGTGTTGTGCTGGCATAGAATTTCACCACCCTTACTCTTCCCGTAAGTGTCGTAAGAGGCGACTAAAGGAAACACTACCGGGGGTTGGGCAGCAGCGCCCTCTGCAGAACAACTCCACTAAACTGCGATCCCAACCCGTATACCCAGCGTGGGGATTACCGGTAATAACCTCCAAAAGATAAATAAAGCCATCTATGGCCCTCATTAGGAGAGGCTTATGTCCAGCAGTGGACGGATATAGGCTAACGATGACAATTTTTTCTGTTATAATTGTAATTTAATACCTCTTAATAAAGTTAACTGAACGACTTATGATATATACTTCAGTTACGTTTAACAAAACATAACCCCTACTTACTGCGAAGTAATATTTTTATCTCATTTTGCAAGATTGAATGAGCCTTCCCGCCATTAGCTGCGCAGGCGCGCCGCCCGCCAACCGCCGCGATGACAGGTGTGTAAGCGCATAGATTAATCAGCTGGATCATTTTGATATTATTGAACGAGTAATTGAGTTGTATCTGTTTTTGAACTCGTGTTATACAAATAGACTACCTGCTCAACAGAGACGGATGATTGTTCATTATTTTTAGTTTATCAAGGTTCAAAACCAATACGGTATTTTGAACTTCAATAAGCCAAACTTCAACACAGAAGAACACGAAAAAAGGCAAAAAATATTACTTTCAAATGTTTTAGGCTTCTTCGAATTATTATATTAGCTGTCCGCCCCGGCTCCGCACTTAAATTTAAAAAATTATACACATCAATTTATAGCCTATGTTTATCAGAAATAATGTAGGATTCCAATGGTCAGAAAATTTTCAAATCGGTCCAGTAGTTTCGGAGCCTATTCAATGCAAACAAATAATCAAATCTTTCCTCTTTATATTATATTAGTATAGATATAAATAATTACAATAATTAAATTCTAGCTTGTTCTTTTTCTAACTTTATATTATGTCCTTGCTCATAGCAGATAGTAATAATTTTATTTATTCATTTAGAAATTAGTATAACATCAGGCCTATGTCCAGCAGTGGACTATTATAGGCTGGTGATGATGATGATGATGATAACATCATTAGGTACAGGTTCTTTTTTTGATGGTAAGAGGAACTGTAGAAATACGAAACGTTATATTTACGTTTCGTATCGTAACTAACAGAATATTTGTCCAAATTAGGAATTCGCAGTGTGAGAACGCGTAAGCAAGCTATTGCCATTAATCCTCGTGATAAAGTGGACAGATGCTATCAGGTCCGAATTAGGCTGCTAGCGAGCTGTCCCGCTATCGCACAGAGTAATGGGCAAATTGTAGCACTAATTCTCTGTTATCTTAATCTAGGATTTTTGCAAGAGAAAGTATTTTGTTACGGTTAGTATGGTTGGTTTTTCTTTTTTAATGGTGGGCGATTTATGGTTTATTTCGTGTCTGTTTTATCGCTGGGTAGGTATAATTATTTTTGTAAAACCAAATTTTTTTATTGAGTTAAAAAAGATTCCTTAACAGGCAACTATGTTGAATTCAGATATCGCGTATTATTATTGTGTAGTTTGTATCTAAGCATGTAAATGGCTATTTGATTTAATATTTTATAGTATGTAAAGGTCATTTTTAGTTATAAAAAAAAATATTTTTGGTGATATTCTTTCGACTGTTCTACCCAATCGATTTTTTTATATTTTAACATATCAATTGGCTCTAATTTTCTTCACCTGAAGTCAGTACTTAGCTCCTAATCACTAAAGTACTCATGCGGCTTGATGTTGCCATTCAATTCAATTCAATTTCTTTAATACCATGGGCTTACAACACTTTGTCAAGTCAAATATTTTGATTAAATCAACGTGAAATAAAATCACATAAACACATAACATTATATAAATCATACCCTAAGATTGAATCTGAAGCTACTTACATTATTTAACAAAAAAATAATTTTACATGCGGATCCCTAACTTTTTGAAAATATTCTATAGCCTATGTTCATCAAGGAAAATATAGGATTCTTATGGTGAAAGAATTTTTCAAAAAGGTTCAGAAGTTTCGGGGCCTATTCAATTTAAGCAAAGAATCAAATATAATATTAGTATAGATATAGAAAACACTGTGGTACTAATACGTGCTTATTATCTTTCCTACTAAAACATCGTGTGACATGTTGGCTCCACGCATATTCTGTGGATAAGCCAGTGCAATGTGTCCCGCTCAACATCAGAAAAAAGTTGCTAACGTAGTATTAATCATCTAATTATACATCTTATCATTATAATCATTTACACATCAACGTGAAATAAAATCACATAAACACATAACATTATATAAATCATACCCTAAGATTGAATCTGAAGCTACTTACATTATTTAACAAAAAAATAATTTTACATGCGGATCCCTAACTTTTTGAAAATATTCTATAGCCTATGTTCATCAAGGAAAATATAGGATTCTTATGGTGAAAGAATTTTTCAAAAAGGTTCAGAAGTTTCGGGGCCTATTCAATTTAAGCAAAGAATCAAATATAATATTAGTATAGATATAGAAAACACTGTGGTACTAATACGTGCTTATTATCTTTCCTACTAAAACATCGTGTGACATGTTGGCTCCACGCATATTCTGTGGATAAGCCAGTGCAATGTGTCCCGCTCAACATCAGAAAAAAGTTGCTAACGTAGTATAAATCATCTAGATTAAATGTTTAACACACACCATAAAGTATTTCAATTTATATTCAAACAAGGGGTTATTCAAGGCACGATAGACTTAATGTGCAGGCATTTTAAATCCACTTCAATAAATTTCAGGGCGGCGCATTTTTAACCCATTCATGGTCAGTAAAGGCGTCTCTCCCGTATTTACTTTGTTTGCAATTTAATCTATTTACATCATTTACATACAAACTGCAGATTAACATTGTAAAGAATATTGAAAATTACATTTTTATGCCCTTGTAGGCGGGGGGTCCGATTGTTTAAAGACTCAGTTACCCGCGTCTCATTAATTTGAAAGGATGTTTTTTCCGAAGTTATATGCGGTTTTAAGGCTTACTTATATTTAAGTTAATATTTTGCTTGTTAAAATTTTATATATTGTTGGACATGTGTGATTGTTTATTAGAGTAACATTTTTACTCAAATAAATAATGACCACAAGAAAATGAAGTATTATTTGCATGATTGAAAGCTTCAAGTTTGAAGAAGATGTATAATCATTAAGGCTATACAAGCTAAAAACATACGAAGAAATAATGTGCACTCATTTAGCGATAATGCAAGTCGCTGCTGCAAATTACGTTTTTCTTTGCAGCTGTCGGCTTTGATTGTATCGCTTTCTCACTTCAACGCCAGCTCTCTTTCTAACACGAGCCGAAATAGTCAAGTGCAAGATCTCGCGAGTGAAGGCCGTACAGAGGCCGGTCAATGACCTAGCTACTGCCAGCTATTTATAATATTGACTGGCAACACACAACTGGTTGTCAGAATCGAACAGAACTTGCCACAGATTAAATAGTTTTCTTTGAATAGTAACGACAGAGCGGAGTGTCAGAGGCGGGACTGACAATTTACTACCTACGATAATGATTATTTTTTCTTGTTATTATTGTTCTACTTTTCAGTTAACCAGAAAAAGATGAATAAAATTTCCGAGAACAGCTGTGTGTATACAGGTTTTATTGGACAATTACCTAGGTATGCCTTTACTTTGAAAAAGTATTTGTGTAACCTAGTCTTCTTTCGAAAAGATTTGCTAGGTTGTTTAAAAACATTGCGGACAAATCTATAAAATAAATGTAACATTTACATGATAATAAAAACTACCACTATTTTTGAGAAGCCAAGTAATGAAACTTTTATAGTGACAATTTCATATATTTCTGTAGAAAACATCTCAAGGTTCTAGATTAGAAATGATGGTGAAGTCTATGATCACGTCAGGTGATTCCCCGTTATTTTATAAGCGACAATACTGTATTCATAAAACGTTGTGTCGAATCAATTTCTTGGCATAGTTCTACGAAAATGATTAGCTCTGAAGAATGTACTAGAGCATTGATATATTTTGGACTATAAGAATAGTTTTAGTGTTAGTTGATCAATGGATTACAAATTCACTAGGATAAGCTAAGATATCAATTATATTGCTATGTAATTAATGAAAATACCCACTGCTTAGACAAACCTAAAATAGGCTTTAAGGCACTGCTAACAAAGTAAGCATTTTCTGAAAATTTATAAATAAATTATATTATATATGTATTTTATCAATAAGCTGTGTATAAAACTTAATTTAAAAAAGAAATTTTAATAAAATATAGGTTCTAAATACAAATTAGAACTAGTATTTACAATTTGAAACAATTGGACAAACTGCAGACTGTTGCATGTAATCTATAGGTAGCTCAAATTATGATGAAATGATTTTTCTATGTACCTATTACTTTCAGTTTAATATCATCTAACATCTGTTACACAAGATCTGCTTACTTTGAGGTAAGATTATGTTGTGGGGATTCTCGACTAATATTAGATGATAAATAAATAAATAATTAATGGTGGACAATCCACACAGCATCATATAAATATATACCCGTTTATTTAGCAGCATGCATCACAACAAGAACCCTCCATCGCTGGTAGTCGGGTAATTATGTTAATGTGACATAAAGCAAAATTTATTCGCCTCGTCTCGGAAATCATACGTAATAACTTGCGAAACATTTTAAATGACATATCATTGATTTAAAATTGCAGTAAATCTTCGATGACAAATGATTCATTCAATCTTTTGCGATATTCGTAATTGCAGTAGGCTTCGTGTAAAATTATTTTCATAATCTTTATTTCCGTAGGGATCTTATATCAATCACCCATAACACAAGCTCTGCTTAGCTTGGGGCTAAATGATGCTGTGTGGATTGTGCACCATTATTTATTAGAGTAGAGCACCATGTACGTAGTTGCTCTACTACTCTTTTACCTCCTTTATATGGATTTATTAGTACCCAGTCTTAAGTAGATTCTTAGTTTTTATATAAGATTAAAATGTTCCTGCTTTGTACCTAAAACCTCTTGAAATTAAATTAAGTTTAATATTATTATTTATTTATAACCGTTTAGGCCTTGTGTTGTCTGTCAGTCACGCGATTCTTAGTTTTAATATAAGATAGGTTAAAATGTTCCTGTTTTGTACCTAAAACCTCTTGAAATTAAATAAAGTTTATTATTATTATTTATTTTTAACCGTTTTGGCCTGTCTGTCAGTCACGCAATAATTTAATAGACATATCTAGCTAACAAGGTGAAAGTCTATCCGAATTATATATCCCGGAAACTGCGGTTACTTTTTCATCAGCGACTCTAACCACAGGTCCATTTTTCCGGAAATGAATGTAACAATTGAAGAAAGAATGAAATAGAGCGATATGCAATAGGTACTCACTGACCTGACCTACGTTTTGTAATCTATATTATTTAGTTCGAGTTGTTTTCTGAATTTTTGGGATTAGGTCTTGTTTTTATCTCGCACGACCATTTATATAATAAAGAAGATAATAATAATAAAAAAAAAAAAAGAATAATAATCTTTAAAACCTAATTCTAAGAAACACGCCCATATGAGTACAACGGGCCTATTTTAAATCTCCATCCAAAATTTCGTGTTTCGTTGCGGTCTAAGTGTACTCTAATACACCGAATTAGAGTAACAATTTGCTCGAAACAGTCGATTGCGTTTTCTGGAGTGTATGGCCTCAGGTTCTGGGGGAACCTGATTGTTTCGAGCAAATTGTTACTCTAATCTTCTCGATTTTTGTATTTTTTTCTTTGGTGTAGAGTGTAGTGTAAGGGTATTGTATTGCAATAAAATGTACCTAATGATTAGTACTATTTTAACGGGTATTTATCGCGTATTTTTATTTTTTTTTGTTCAGATCGCGTAAGTTTAATAAAAAAATTTTTCTTTTTCAATTTACTATTAGTTTTTACCTCGCGAGAAATTAAAGATAACCTTTTGATTTTCAACCTGAATTTACTATTTAATGTTGCTTTATTTTCCAGCTATCTCTGCATGAAGGTGCTGAGTAATTAATTAAAACTCAACTTTCATTCCTTTTCGCTAGTGACATAAACAATCTAAATCTAGAAACATGCTTTCTATCTCGTGTTCCTAATCCAAAACTAGAGTCAATAGTAGTACTCTCTAGAGTTCTCTACCATAAATCGATCTGGTGCCAGAAATTTCTAAGGAAGCGGTGACCAGATTCGTACATTAGCTAAATAACTAAACTATGACACACGTAGGAATAATAGCTAAATGTTAGGTAACTACTATGCCAGCAATCATCACAAAACTGAAAGAATGAAACGACATTCTTCTTCTATGGCACTTTCTGTTCGCAAAAAGGTAGTCCACCAAAGTCTACAGCTGGCGATCACTAAGCAAGCCTGTGAAAAACTCATACTAACCGCCGGTTCACACATGTCTCCGTTTTACTGTTCCGTTTTATCGTGTACGTAGTTTTTTCGTCGATGGCGTATGTGGTTGTATGAGCGACTTCACACATGGCACAGTATTCTGTATACAGATCGACGAACAAAATCGAACAAAATACGTACACGATAAAACGGAACAGTAAAACGGAGACATGTGTGAACGGGCCGTAAGACTAAAGTTTACAAAATCTGTTAAAGTTTGATTTTCTTCACTATTTTTAACGCCTTGCAGCGCCTCTACTGGATACTGAGAGGAACTAGATTTTTCTTGACAAGCAGTAGACTGCCGCCACCACATTCACATTGCAACCGACTGAAAACATATTCTCGTTGGTAATTTTATTTTTAAATAATAAATATTTTTTTCTGTTATTTGATTGCAATTTTCTTTGCTAATAAATACTTTAACGTTATGATTATCTAGCAAACGACCACGTATTGGAACACCGTCAGAAAAATACGGCACCGCTATTTCAAGAACTTCCACCTTAAAAGTTCGCGTGCAGAAAGCCATGTTAACATCAGCACAGGGGCATAACAGAGCCGGACAACGAAACGCAACTCAATTTATATGTAAATACGCAATTAGGATGTTTAGCTGAACTACTTTGCGTCCTAATCTAATACTGTACTTACCGCTACTTGGCGGGGAGTAGGCAGGTACGAGTTGGTAATCGATAGATAGATAGAAATAACTCGTAATTTATTATACCACACAAAGAAAGAAAACTTTACAAACAGATGCTTAAAGTAATGGTCGTATAAAGGGCGGTCTTATCGCTATGAGCGATCTCTTCCAGGCAGACTTGGGATGAACTTCAGAGTTCAGATTGCAATATTTTTATTTATCTATCTTAGAAAATAAGGAATAAGCATCTAAACAAGTAAAATTTCATACCATAAATCTTTACTAAGAAGTAATGTAATTTTTTTTGTTGACTTGAATTTTTGTCTACTTGTGGAAAAAGCGAAGTTATTGTGTAATGTTAGTGGTAGCTTGTTGGGGTAATTTTATCAATTTTAATATTTATTAAGTAAATTTAGTAACTTTTTGTAAATATAATACAAAATAAATAAATAATATACGTTAGATCAGAGAAGGCAAATGTAAGGTTACATTGATAAATCATGGGCTGCTTAGCTTGGGCATAAGTCATGGTGTGTGGATTTAGCATCACTTAACCCCAAGCTAAGCAGAGGTTGTGTTTCGGGTATACTAGATACTGATATACTAAATACATTAAGATATAACATAATAAACAATAAAATCAACCAAAACACGTGGAATACAAATATCTGCAGTCTGTACAAACATTTGTCCCGAGGCGAGAATCGAAGCACATGAGGACGTCAATTTATATACCTAAAGCTTTTCGTAAATTGAGTTTAAATTAACTAATATAATAATTTAAGAGTCAATGAAAATTACAATAATAATTGCATTTAGTAAATTCTTAATAACAAAACATATGTATGGTAGTTTCTCTTAAAGAAAGACCGAATCTAAGATCATTTGTGCAAAATACAACCGTAAAGCCTCACAACTAAATTACCTATTCTCAGGATAGGAAACGGAGTTTCAAAATGGCATTTCATGAAAATTCCATTTTCTAAATCTGCTGTCGACATTTGCAGTCTCAGATGATATCCATAGCGGTTAACAAATCTTGCTGAACTTAGACAGAAAGAAGTTTTTACGGATGCTCGAAAACTGGGCAATTGCAATTGCAATTGCTTTAGGAAAAACATTGGTTCCAGTGAAACGATTAGTTCATACGCAAACAAGTTATTTTAGTATATTATTTTTTAAGTAATATAAATAAATATTGATTGTCGAAATGATTAGGTAGGTTGCATCTAGTTGAAGAATAAGGTACTTATTTTAAGTGCGTTGGCCATCTTCCACTTTTTGTATAGGTATATTCCAGTGATTTTTCAGTATTTAACTTGTTAAAAGCTCTACCCCCATAACCACTGTAAACATTATAGCTAGGTAGATACAACAGATTATATAGGCACATTACAGTGATTTTGATTTTAGTTTTGCCTACTCTCAATAGGTCGTGGCAGTGTATTTGCTAACTGTATATATTTTTTTGTAGGTTACTACTATGTAATTGTTGTTTTTTGTATGTGTGTGTCTGAAGTCTAAAAAAAGTCATAACTATTTATCTTACCCTCAAATCATCTGCTTCCGTTGTAAATGCGACCAGCTGGTACCGGTAGCACTAGGCACACTAATGGTTAGGCATGGGTTGGCAAGATTTATCTTATCCAATAGATAGCTGGCACCAGACTGTATGATTGCTTTCTGCTATAATTAGGCAGGATGCTGTTTTTGTACGCTGTATTTCTGTTTCTATTGTAGATTCGTGTCTACACAGAATATATTTATCAGAAAATATGTCTTAGGAAGGTAACACATATTACAATTATTAAGAAACAAAATGCTTGATCGGTTACGGTATGGAAAATAAGTAAACCGAAGGCATGCAATATTCAAAACTAATTAGGTACAACTCATTGTTAAAAAAAGATTTTATTGTATGTTCTGGAATATAAAGTATTATGTACTTTGTATTTCCCAAATAAAATATAAAAAAATTCAGGATATTATAATTTTTTTGAAGAGATTTCTCGGAGTGCGAATGTATACGCACTAGGTATAATAACAAAACCTTAAAACAATTCTACATATTAATTATGCTTAACAGAAATGATTGTTGCTGAATATATCAATTTTACAAAAAAAAAACTTTAGCTGTAGCTAATACTGAAACTATGTCATAATTTCAACTACAGTTTACCTTATCTTATCTTAAATAATCTACAAATTTAACTTAAACTTCATTAATTAAGTTTATCTTAATCGTTCTAAACTTAAACTTAGTTAATAAAGTTTAAGTTAAATTTCTAAAACGGCAAGAGTTGTGTCAGTCTAGACTACGTCTATGTTAAACGGTACAGGTGCTCTGGTGCTCTACTGTTGCTATTGGGTGCACATGCTCACACGCAACCTCCGAAACCACATCACGTACTCGAGGACAAAGCTAATTGTAACAAACGGCATCGAATGTAGGTGTTCGTAACTGTATGACATCGATATTAGTAGGTGTTGGAGGAATTTGTAGCGTGAAATATTCGCCTTTAGTTGGTGTGGGATTTTATTGTTGACGTCAGTTTGAAGATTAAAAAATATATTTTTAGATAATTACCGATTTTATACTGCGCGAGATGTACATACGCGAGTTAAATTGGCGAATATATTTAGAGTTATTCGCTACTAGTTTTATTTTGGTTCTGGTATTTTATTGTAGTTTCCTATTATCGGACCTAGAAAATTTACAATAAATAGCGATTTGCGTGTACTAGTTATGTCAAAATCAAAATCAAAATGTAGAAATGTGTAGTATGGTTCGTCCATACACGTAAATCGATATTTCTTGTTGATTTATCGTGATTTGTTTATTATGGTTTAATGGATTTGAAACTTACTTGATCAGAACAAATTGATTATTATACTTTAATATGATTATAATATGGTCTTGGACTTTGTTTATCATCGGTAAATATTACGTAAACGTGTTCTTGAGTTGAGACCCCGATTCGGCAAACGACGAGTAGGACGCGCACCGGCTAGAATAATAATAAATAACGTTGGATAACCTGCGGAGGACTCCAGGCAGATACTGGACGTGATGGGGCTCATTAGGGGACCTATGTCCTGTAGGCCAAGCACGGGGGTTGTTCTCTAGGGTAGAATAGACAATAATGGCATCGCATCGCCATACATTGCGTACATTATTGAAGTTGAAGAAATTAATTTCAAATAATTTACGCATTCGATTACAAAGTGACGTAATTTTTCTCTATTCTACCTTAGACAAGAAAGCCCGTGCTTGCCCTACTACAGTGAATAAATATTCTACATCATGTTTGGCTTGTGTACGAGTATAAGTTGGATTAATATTATTTTGCCTTTTTTCAGGTGCCGGTAGACATTTGGTAGCAGTTGTGACCACTGAAAATAATAGGTAAGCTTATGGTTTTTTTTCCGTTAATAGTTTCCATTTCCCGAACTCTTATTAGCTTAAATGCCAATCAAATAAACATGAAATTTAAGTTTAAAAAACACGGCTGTCCAACTTTTTTTTATATTATTTTTAGTCCCACTCTGGATGGTTTCCAGAATAAAAAAATATTCAATCTATGTGCCATAAAAATGCAATTTAATTTTATATATACAAAATTCGCACGTGATTGGACGAAAATGCTGCTGCGCTGGACATAGTAGACACCGCGTTCTGTGGACGTGACGTCAGTTGGCTTGGCTGTATGAACATAAATGCTACAAAGCCTTTATATGCACTTTGACACAGTTGACAATTTTTAGTACACACATCCGTATGACGTCATGGCACGATGGCTGCTACTACTACTCCATTGCGTTAAAAAACCAATTAGTTAGTTATTAAGCCTGGTGTTTTCTAATGATCAGCATAATCCTACCCCTGGGAAAATATTGTAAAGCAAAAAACAAAATCAATAAACCAATAATTAAAAACTAAACTCTTTCAATAGAATAAAAAAAAAATTATCCCATGAATAAGTAAAATTTTCCGAATTCTTTTTGCCTACGCTCTCTCTAATAATATTTATAGATTTAATTTCATATAGATTAAAATACCCTATCGTCCTCATCGCCACTCTAAAATGATTATCTAATCTAATTAAATACTTAGGTTACTGAATAGACAATTCTACGACACTAAAGACACGACTTTGCTTCGATATCGCGAGACGCAGCCTCTGAATCTAATAAAATTATAAACGGGCAATTATGTTAATTCAATGCGACGACGGTTCATGCTGAGGTATGTACAAATGAACCATTTTAATACTTACCTCTTTCCAAATGAAGTAGTGTTACTATATATTCTTGAGATACGTTCCGTATATCCTAGAAATACTAGGAATCGCGTATGTATAGCTAATTTTAAAGAAATTTGTGACCAACAAACGAAATACATATTTTGACGTTTTTTATTTAAATTAAATATTTATAGATAATGCTGGACTGGATTCACATAGTATTATATAGCCCCAAGCTAAGCTTGTTTTAAAGGTACTAGATGTCTGAATTACTCTGTAATCAAACTATATTATGTATATTTTTTATCAAACGTTGAAAACGTCTACAAATCGTAGAAACATATGACCCGAGTCGGGCATCGAATCCGCAACCGGCTCAAGGATCATTCGTCCACCGCGCCACAGAGTCGTCAATACACTAAAGACAGGTGTAAAAAAATATTCCATGCAAAATAAGGTAATTTATGTTACTTCGATCTTGCTTGGATTCTCAACACCTAACAAACTGAGACACACAATCATGTTCTTTCTTATGGCTAATAGCAAGCAAACAACCATGGAAGCTTACACCCCATAGGAGGGCATCCCTTACACTCTACTTTACTGCGGAACTCTAAAAATGGATAAACGGCATTTTATACATTTACAACAAATAGACAATTTACGCTTGCAAAAACGTACAAAAACTGGCCTCTACAGGCCGCTACCAGTTTTAATCGTGAGAGGAATACTAAATGCTCTATTTATACTATCGAGTGGGTAGTAAAATGTGCCGTTATGAATTCGCAGCTTTAGTTAGTAAGCAGCTGGGATAAATGCGAGCGGAGTTTTAAAAGGACCTTACGCTACGTTCCATTGTGCGATGACAATTTTTAGCTCTCGATATACCTTAACTTCTATATTCTCATTATTAATAATTATAAATATAATTTTCGGTGAAAATAACATTCGTAACTTCTTTTAAAACCATCCAAAAACTAAAATGGAGTTCGTTTTTAAATAATTATTAACCTACGAGCATGCAACTATTCCACAGCTGTAAAACTATGAAACTTAGTTCACTTCAGTAGAAGTGCGTCTGGGCGCCAAATGTATAAAAAGAGTCGATAACTTTTTACGTCATTGTTAACTAAAACACAATCGGTACTAAAGGCTCAAAATGGCCTCATTGATCTGTTAATTGAATAAGCAGAATATTTTCAGGGTTAGAAAATGTAAAGTTGGTTACAAATTTTGTAAGAAATAGCAATAATCTAAAGACCTCCCTATCTCAAATTAAACCTGTTAGTGGCTTATTCTTACACTTTTGAGAAAAAAGTACGTTAATAGTCGGCACATACATAAATATTTTCATCTTTTGTAAGTTTTATGGGCAAATCAAGGAATATTTTTTCAGGACAGCAAATTTATTGGTATTTTATTAACTTTTGTAGCATCTCATTATACACATAATTATAAATAAATAAATTGTGAAATAATGAATAAACTTATTTATACGCAGATTTATTAAAAAAATTATAAATTTATTTATAAAATTTATCTCATTATACTCATAACTATATAAAATATAATATACCATCGGTACGTTTGGAAAATGATCTCGACCATTAAAGTGATTACTTTACTACTACTTACATTAACTTGGACATTACCAGACGGAAATTAGATACTTTAGGTACTCATTTGGATCTAGGATTCTAGGTTTATAGAACCTTAAGGTCTCATATGTGAGAGTTTGACATATATCTCTCCATCCCTTCTTAAGGCAAGAGTCAATTGCGGCGAGTGGTCGCACTATGTGCCACAGCTTTGTATTAAAATCCAGGCTTTGTTACACGTATTTTGTATTTGTTGTACTTGAGTCTCTTGATTTTTTTTTCTTAATCTAATTCCAATGTTTTTAATTTCTCCAATTCATATAATATAATTTGAGTCAAAAAATAAGTGGTTGGATAAATTTAATTTTTTATTTCCTTTGTATTCGTGTTATCTGAAAGTCATTGTAATTATTATCAAGAGAAAATAGAAAATAGTGCGTAAACTTAAGCATCTGTAAATGATTACCCAAAATTAAAACTGGCCCTTTAGATCGCAACACCGATTAACCAGCCACAACATAAATCACTCATTAAGCAACGCGAACAAGCAATTAGCTCCAATATACGCCATTAAACAGCATTTTTAAATTAATTCCAAATCCCATTAAGCAAAAACAACAGTAATATGCAGGTAGAAAGCATAACCCACAATTAATTCGACATTAGCTTAACATGACAAGGTATAACTATCTGATGTTTTACAATACAATTGTGTAAGCAGTGTGACTATCTAACATCTGCAGGCTGATTAATTTTCTCTGAATTAAGGTTATCATTTAATGTTTAAGGCGTCGGCGTCGTGACAAATTTTATTGTTTACAATTCAAACTTTTTAACTTATACTCATCCATGAGTGTGTTAGTAAACGATAGGCTGTTGTTCGATCGAATACAAACAAAATAGTTACTTAAAAGTGTGCATTTATTGTTCGGAAGAAATACTGGTTCGATAGCTTTACGTGAACGGCGATTCGCTGTACATATGTACATATAATTTGATCGTTTTGGAAAAAACTAAATGCCGACATCAAATTTCTTAGTATTTACCCTGTTTTTAAGTTCTGCCGGGTAAATTTCCTCCGAGATAAAACTTTTATTCCCGTAAAAGTATCGAATTTTGCATACAACAGTGAAATTATATTCAAAATCGATGCTCAATTGAAGAAGAAATCGACGTCGATAAATAAAAGTTTACGTATTAACACCCTCTTTTAGAAATTGTGATTATTATGTATATTTATTATATTACTTATATATAATGGCCATGTATAGTCCCATATAGTAACCGGTCTTTTGGAAGGCATGCATGGGACGTAGCCAATAGATGCCCTATATATAAGAGGTAATTTTAATGGCGGAGGCTACACATAGCTGGTATCAACCTCGTTGGCATATTTTATTATATTATTATTAAATGGTAGTAGGCTGACGTCATCATCATCATCACCATCACTAGCCTATAATAGTTTACTGCTGGACATAGGCCTCCCCTAATGAGCGAATAGGCTTACGTAATATTTTTGAATTAAATACATTGCTAAAATACAAAAATACAGTGCTAAACCAAAGCTAACGATAATCTTCGAAGAGGATATCAATTAAATCGCGGAGAGCGTTTGATGATTGCCTAATTGATTTCACTTCCTCACTTTCATTGGCAAGTCCCGACGTAGCGCGTGCTACATTATTCACAATATTGTGTAACTAATTAACATTGTCGGACTGTTTATCTAGTTCACTGGCATTCAATTATTTGCAAGCTAAATTATATTATTGTGGTATATGAACAAAGTGGCTGGTAGAAAAATATTATCGAAGGACCTTGGAAATTTTGGGGTGAAATAATTATGTGATGCTGTAGGTACCTAACGAAATACCTTAGGAACACTAAATCTTTGCTCGTTTTACATCATCATCAGCCGGACCTCTAGGCCTCCCCTAATGAGCACCATAGATGGCATTATTGATAATTTGGGGGTTATTGCCCATAATCACCACGCTGGGCATGCGGGTTGGGGATCGCAGTACGGTGGTGTTGTTCTGCAGAGGGCGCTGCTGCCCACCCCCCGGTGTGTTTCCCTTAGTCGCTTCTTACGACACCCATGGGAAGAGTTGGGGTGATGAAATTCTATTCCGGCACCACACGGCGTTTTAATAGGGTATATAAATAGCTTGATCACTGACCTGGTTCTCCACACCATGCAAGGATCTCAGCTTCCGAAACACAGAAAATATGAAATATATCGTATCGAACTCTCGAGAAAATTTAAGGGAACCAGAAATTAGGTAGGTATTTGAACTTGCTTTTAATTTTATTTATTCCGTATACTTTAACTAATGAATTCGTAGATTAACCTCTGAATATTCCATCGTCCGCAGTTTTTGCTGCATCCGGACTTGGATTAGTGAATAATCGTTTTATAACGTTGTATTGTTCACGTGTAGTCACGAATTTGTCATTTTGTATTTCTTTGTACTCATGTGAAGTCAGCTGTTAATTTCCTTTAGCGGGCGGAACTATTGTTGGGTTATACAGTTTTCAAATTCCGTGAAGGCTAAGCGATTTTTTTTTTCATAGGATGATTTGATCAATGACTCCAAAAAACTCTATAGTTTTTCGATTTTTTTAATTATTGTAAAAAATTCAATTCTTTCAGTAATCAGAATTTTCTTGGAGATAAGTAGGAAGCTGATATCAGCGGAAACGTTAAAAGTGACACAGTTATGCCTGGTATGATTCACTTGATCCCATGATCCCTTAGATCATCAAATCCCATGCCTTAGCGAATAATTGGAAGCGCTTAAGCATCCAATCCGTCGATTTATTAGCACCATTAGCACTGCCGACCCTACAATCCATCAATAAATCATTTTTACAGCGTCCTGACAAATTTTATGGTTGGCAATCGAATTCAAATCAACATCGCAAATAATAAATCGCCCATCTCATCCTACAAAGCTACTCATGGTATCCAAAGGTGATAGGAATGCTGGCTTTGATTTCGGTCAACGAATTAGCATCGCCATCCAACGTGGCAATGGCTGCCAGCGATCTAAATGCCGTCTGGTGACAGCTTGGATTTTTAGGAAATAGATATAAATGTAAATACTAGGTATAATTGTTTTATTCTGTTAAGTATTGTTACAAATTTGGTATATAGTCTGCGACGTAGGAGGTTGCGGGTTCGATTCCCGCCCCGGGACAAATATATGTACGATCTGCAGATATTGTTCAGGGCGTTCTGGTCGTTTTCTATGTATAATAAATAATATCTTTATATGTGGATTGTCCAAAATTATTTATTTATTTATAGTTTACCTATTTGGTATCTACCGAGACGTTATGTTTATCTCGGCTACGCACTACGCACTTGCTAATCTGTAATTGCTTGGTTGAACGAACTAATTCCTGGACGGAGGAGAAAACAACGCTGTGCCAAATTGGTCGTGGTATGCACTGGTTAATTTGATGCACGACTGTTTGGCCTTAGTATTCAATACCTCCCGGACATTACCCTACTTTCATACAAGGCCGTTTTCGATTGTTTTTGCACGGTTTTTGTGTGACAATAGAGTACCTAGGCTGAATTGGTAGACTAAGTTAAATCTATACATATCTGCATATCTGTAGAAAATAATATATCTTCGTAAATTTTTACCTCTTAAATATTTATAGAATACTAGCGGCCCGCCCCGGCTTCGCGCGGGTATTAAAAAAATTTCAGAAATTATACATACTAAAACGATGGGTTTCACAGTTTTCATACGGATCTTTACTTTTTTTAATAGCATTGGGGTTTTTGACATTGACTCAACATTCCAAAACTGACACTGGCCGTAGAGAAAAAGCAAGCACCGTGCGCTATACAACCTCTTTTTCTATTCTGACGCGCCATAATAGAAAAAGAGGTTGAATATACAGCCCACGGTTCAATTATTGAATTTTTCATGCGGATCCCTAACTTTTTTGAAAATATTATATAGCCTATGTTCATCACGGAAAATTAAGGATTCTAATGGTGAAAGAATTTTTTAACTCGGTCCAGTAGTTTCGGAGCCTATTCAATTCAAACAAACAAACAAACAAACATACAAACAATCAAATCTTTCCTCTTTATAATATTAGTATAGATTAAAAGAATTTTGATTCAATCCGAAGGATCTGGATGAGTGTGGAACAGTAAAAACATAAATGAGGGTAGAACCTTCATTAACAAAGAAAATTACATTGAAATCACTAAATTAGAAGTAGTATTTACAATTGAAACAATTTCAGTAGTAGTTAAGTTGTAAATACTAGTTCTAATTTGGTTATTTTGTTGTAATTTTATTTGTTAGTAAGGCTTTACCTTTTGCAAATACAGACCCATACCACAACGTATTATAAACCTTTGGAGCGTCGTCGACAAGATTTTCGAAGAAATCCTCTAGAGCGACGCGGTTTTTTAGCGCGCGGAAAGAAATCATACCCTTGATGATAAAAACCCTCATAGCTTTGCTTTTTCTATACGAATATAGTGTGCCGTGTGGTGCCGGCATAGAATTTCACCACCCCAACTCTTCCCGTGGGTGTCGTAAGAGGCGACTAAGGGAAACACACCGGGGGATGGGCAGCAGCGCTTTCTGCAGAACAACCACCGTACTGCGATCCCCAACCCGCATGCCCAGCGTGGGGATTATGGGCAATAACCCCCAAATGATGAATAATGCCATCTATGGCACTCATCTGGGGAGGCCTAATAGTCCAGCAGTGGACTATTATGGGCTGATGATGATACGATTATAATTTTGCTTACATTTTTGAAAAGACAGAATCGTAGCTATTATGTGAAATGAAGAAATGCATCGAACTCACCTTGTTATTCAATTTATCCTGGCATAAATCCAAAATTCAAGACAAAAAGACCAGACATCATGTTTTTTTCCTTTTACCAAAACATTTTACAATTTTAAACAGCAAAGCACTATAATTAACCCTGAAAGCTACCTCGTACTACCACATTGAAATCACTCGATCACGTGTAGGTTTAAAATAGATCCAATAACCCTGTCACATACCACTCAACCGCATTAAACGAGTAATGAGTGTGGATTAGAAAAAGATCCAACGCCTATAAATAGATCTTAGAGTCCTGTGTTAATGACTTCGTGGGGTCTTCTGTATTGTTTATTTTTATTTCAATCATCATAAATTATTGATTTCGTTCGATATCTTCAGAAGCACATAAGTTATGTACATTGTACATTAGTAGATGTGATAATTTTGTCAAAAAATCTTGTTAGATTTCATCATTAATCAATACCTATTAAGTCGCGCAAATAGGGAAATATTCTATTCTATTCTATTCTATTTTTACTGTTTACCTAAGGTTAAAGGTTTTTCTCCATAATGATTGTTGTTGTATATACCTTTTCTGTAATGTGTGTGCGATGGAAATAAATAATTTTATTTGAAGCACATATAGATGCTCGCACCTAGTTATGAATATTATTGTGTTCAATGAATTAATTTCTTTTTTTCAAGATTTTTTATTTACTATAATAATAGATACCTATAATGATTCGTAAGTTCGTAA
The DNA here is from genome assembly GCA_963931895.1 of Eupithecia pulchellata. Classification (NCBI taxonomy): domain Eukaryota; kingdom Metazoa; phylum Arthropoda; class Insecta; order Lepidoptera; family Geometridae; genus Eupithecia; species Eupithecia pulchellata. The sequence continues at coordinate 3,868,406 of OZ007529.1, read as the reverse complement.
TTATCAATAGATAATGCTGCAAGCGTTATGGGCAATTTTGCACCGGGAACGGTCAGGCGGGCCATTTATCTAAATGTTTCATTGTATATATAATGCAATAAATAATTGGTAAGTAAATTAATTTGACTTTTTTTTATTGTTATTATTTAATTTTAAATTAATTTGACCTATTTAATACATAACTCAACCCACATGCCCAACGTAGGGCAATAATATATGATAAATAAAACCATCCATGGCGCTCACTAGAGGAGGCCTTTGTCCACCAGCTGATGTAGGCTGAAAATGAATGAAAAAAACGATAAATGCGTAACTTGTAATATTACAAGTTACGTATTACAGTACGATTTACAAAAAATATATCTATTTAAAAGTTCTCCGAACCTCTCGTTTTAAAATCAAGATAAAAGCTCAAATGAAGCCTCTTCCAGCACGGTGCTACGCAGAGGTGTATACAATCTTCCAATATAATCGCATACACCTACCAAAATACATGTTAAGGTGGTCATCTATCGCAATTTGGTCATCATTACACATTAAAGCAGGGCGAAACAAAGATGTGCTCTACTTTTGCTCTTCTTTTGTTTTTCCCGACCCCCCACTTATTCGTTGCTACTCACTGTTTTGCTCAGTGGCACTTTACAGTGTTTTTATGTTAAAAAAGCATAGACTGCACCTGTTCAAATATCTACTTTCTATACGAGATGCTCCACATAATATAGCCGATAGCGATGGGCAAGGTTATTCCTAGAAGTAAGATACCAAAGTACCTGTTACCCCTTAGTGAGTGTAGTCAGGATAGGAAAATGGAGAGCACAAACCTTTTCTAGTTAGAAACGCACAAATAAGCTCTTTGAAAAACTTCATATAGGAACGAAAAAAATTCAATAAAAAGCCAACCCTAAGTTCCATAATACACAACCCTTAGTTTGACCATCGATTGCTATAGATTTTTTTTTTGTTTTAAAAGTCCAACTTACAACTTACAAACTTTCTTTTATAAAAGTTTGACTGATTGACCTAGCTTTCACAATATAATGTGCCTGAAAGGATCTTGATGAAATTTAGTAAGTACATCAGACCCTATTCGGGGCTTCCCTAAGATGTTTTATAGAATAGAATAGAAAAACATTTATTCAGACACAGGTACATACAAAACAGTATAAAGTAAACAAACAAAAACACGTATAACATGGAGGTGAGTTTAAATAAATAAAATTAAAATAGGGTGAGTCTGCCTCCATGTCCCTGCGCCGAAATAGGGGTTGGCTCAGCGTGTGCTGAACTTTTTATGCTCAGCGCTGTTTTTCAGCCAAAGACCTTAATACTAATTGACGTTACGGGCGGCAATTTGGTGAAATATATTAAAGTAGCACCAGAAATAGTTAAAAATAATAAAAATTAAAATACATATACAAGTCAAAGTTCCTAACTAACTGTTGCTATGTACGACGTGAAGTAAATAAGTATATATATATATAAATCACTATGTAATAATAATAACTGCGATAGCAAATACAAAATTACAAAAGAATAACAAATAACAAAAAGGAGTGATGAGGTATGTAAGTAACCTACTGCAAATAAAGTAGTCACTTAATCCAGAATACCTATGCACTAATGAAGCCTAGAGAAGATAAGGGTATCTAATCTATATAATCGAGATATTATGGTTAACATTGCCAAGTTTTCTCTGTTCTTCAACTAAAAAAGCTTTTAACTTTTTCTTAAAATTTAATTTATTTTTAAGGATTCTAATCGGTGGCGGTATATTATTCCAACACTTGGTGGCTGCGTATCGGAAGCTACCACGGAAAGCTGCGGATCTATGCTGTGGTGTAGCCAGCTGCTGGGAACATTGCCTACGATTTCGCTTGCACGCGATCCAGGACAGCTTCTCGTACAGATATTTTGGCTTGTGCAGGTTTATAACATCAAAAAGAAGACAGGCCATGTGATGGTTTTAGGTTTTACTTACTCTACTTTTTATACAAGACAATCAAGCACGAAAGCACGTATTACTAATTGTGATGCAACTTGCGCGGTGCAAAGTCAGAGTAACCCCGCGAAGAGCGCTCCTTAAAACGTTTGCGAGTCTGACTTCTTGTTTTCTTTTAACACCTTCTTTACTACCCTAGAGTACCGTAGACGTATCGATGAGTTGCTACAGAATTGATTCAGCTCGATGTGGCACAAAATATAACACTAGATTTACTGGATAGTCCTTCCTCACAAGATATAGAACAGAATAGAACGGACACAGGAATAGAATAAAAATATAAAATAAACAAGGCTCAATGTGCTGAACATTTAATGCTCAGCGCTGTTCTTCAGCGAAAGATCTAATTGACGTCACGGACGGCAATTTAGTGACTTTAATATTACTTATTTAGGTATTTATCAGAAATCCTGATTTATAGGAATACTTATTAGACTTATTTAGAATAGAATATTTTTAGGAAGGATCGAAGGAAAGTGGCTTAAGAACCACATGAAGTACGTCGATTGTACACCCTCCCCACATCCTAAATACGCCCACCAAAGTACCGTAGACGTGTCGATGAGTTGCTACCGAGTTGATTTAGCCTGGCGCGGGCGAGTTACAAATCATTACCCGTGGATTTACTGGATAGCCTCGAACGGTCACGTTGCAAGGGTTAGTGCTGTGTGGATTAAGTTAGCGTTATACTAATATGATGTTATTAGTAAAGTTGACGACCTCTGTGGTGCGGTAGACGAAGGTTAGCCTGCGACGCAGGAGATTGTGGGTTCGATTTCTTGGGACAAATGTATGTACGATCTGCAGATGTTTGTTCAGGATGTTCTGGTTGTATTCTATGTATACTAAAAACTCTATTTTTGTAATATATTTTATTATAATGCAGACAGCATCTTAGGTACACTTCTCTTCCAGCAGTTTGTTTGCAACAGTCTGCAGTTAGCTCAATTGTTTCCTAGCTCTAATTTAGTTATCTAATTGTAATTTTATTTGTTAATAAAGAGGGTTTTACCAATCCTTTTTATTATGTATATCATTCATTTAGTCATTTATTACCCATAAAACACGCTCTGCTTATCTTGGGGCTACATGACTGTGTGGATTGTCCAACAATATTCATTTAATATTAAAGATAGAATAGGAAAATAATTCAACAGAATTGGTTCGTCCAGATACGGTTTATTTTAAAGTTGAGACAGGAAAGACTACAAACCCACTGAACTACTCATAACTACACTTCCGCATTAGGTATAATGTTTGGACTTGGAGATGCGAAAGTTTATGATTAGTTTTACTGAACAAGCTTGAACATTAACAAGCCGCGGAATACAAAGTATCAGTAAAGTGCCTTGTAAACCGCTGATATCCATGGCTTCCTTAGCTCAAGGTTATCGCAATGGGCTGGTGCGGCATTCCACTGAAAGTACCTCTACCGGTCTTTATTGCCGCTAGAGTAGGGTTAGCTCTTTCAGCTCTATCGTAAAGGAGGTTTCATTGACTGCCTGTGTGTTCATTTTAAGAATATTTTCCCATTTTATATTTATATCGCCATTTCATTTTTATTCCTGAACAATTACAAGTAAAGGCTAGTTATATCCTAATGATGTTAGCAACGCTGCAACGATAAATGTTTTAACTGTAAATAATTGTTCTAATTTGGTAATTTAATTGTTATTTTCTTTGTTATGAAATGTTTTATATTCACCTGATGCTGATTTGACTAAGCCGAACGTCTTTATTTTTTTACTATCAGTCCGACCCGGCCTCGCACGCGTTTATAACAAATATTTCAAAACATTTTCACATCACACGTTGGGTTACGCTATTAAAGTTTACATAAGAACCCTACCTTTTTCGAAAATATTCTATAGTTTATGTTCAACAAGGATAATGTCAGATTCTAATGGTAAAAGAAATTACTACAACCAGTCCAGAAGTTTCGAAGTCTATTCAATTCAAAAACAATCAATGAAATCTTTCCTCTTAGTATGGATTTTTATTTATTTCACATTTAAGATAAAAAAGCATACAAAAGCATAATATCTTTGGAAGTTAAACTCAATAGCATTAACCTAAGAATTATTATATATTGTACTAGCAACGCACTCCGGTTTCGCACGGGTGCAATACTTAAAGAAAAAACTTCTGCTTGAATCACTCTATACAATGAAAAAAACCGCATCAAAATCCGTTGCATAGTTTTAAAGATCTAAGCATACATATGGACAGATAGGCAGACAGCGGGAAACTTTGTTTTATGCTATGTAGTGATAACATTTTGTAAGCATGGCAACCCTAGCCACTGAAATAAGATCACTGATAGAGCTATTAGCAATCACGCTTTAGTGATTTTACAGGCATTAATTCAAGTTCTGGCTGTTTATAGTCTAAAAACCACCCTGCCTTCTTGATAGTAAAATAGCTTTTCAAATACTTGTGGCATTTCAATGCGATATTCAATTATAAAATGGATGGAACATACTATAGAAATATTTCATGTATACTGGCAACATGGTTTTCTCACAATACTTTCATGGTCACCGGAAGTGATAATTTTTTTTGCAATAGTTATGTATTATATTATAGCTATATCGGCTTTCCATAAAATCCATCATAAAAGCTACTAATATAATGTTAAAATTTAAAATCAGTCATATTTTTTACACGAAACGAGAAAATGATCGACAAGCCACGAAGGGAAAACTGTAAAAACTGGAAACCTGTCAACATAGCGTCTTGCTTCCGCTCCTGAATAGGATTTACTGATGATCAAATATGTGACAATTTTCCACTTTAGAAACATCATCAAGTTTTTATTTAAGAAACTGATTGTTGACGTGTGCCATGTAGCTTCAATCTAATCAGCACATTTCTTATCTTTCCAAGCCACTTGCGCACTGAATTTCAATCAGATATCATATTTATAACATCGTCTCTTTTGCTTTGACTTTAAACTGGTTGTTTGTGCTTATAGAATTAGAAATGGCCACTTTTCTGTTGCAGCGCAAATTATTTACTATTCATTAGATTGTTTGAATCAATTTAGTTACAATGCACATGATAATATTTGCTGCAAATCCCGCAGTGGCGTCAGCCTTGGGAATTATTGTCTGGGAAAACAGAACGAGAGATAGTTAGAATTTCAAGATGGCAGATCAAATAAGTATAAACAGACACTCATAATGATCCACAACATTAGAGTCCATGTTACGAGTATAATAGCTATACATAGTTTTGTTTGCTAAAACGCATGCATTTACAGTTTGAAAAGAACATAAATTACAAAGTTAAATTTATTAACAACACAAACAAATCAAGTTTAGATATGTAGGTATGTACCTATATAAGATTTGTTCTAAAATAATTATTTATTATTCTAAAGTTATTACTAACTGTGTTACTTTAGTTACGTAATTTAGCTTTATGGTGGTATTTTTATTTACTTAAAAATTAAAAATGTAATTTAAAATACAAGTCAGAGTAATTAACATACGCCTAGACATTAAGCTATTATATTAGGTCCTTACATATGAAATTGGCGTTTTTCGTACTGGCCACTTTAATCACAAATTTCTCCTCTTTGGAAGCGGATCCATCGCAAACCACGTCCGAGTTAGCTGCAGGCTGCGGTGTTAGTGATAAAACTGTTTTAATTCACTTGAAGCAAATTGGGAAGATTAAAAAGCTTGAAAGGTGGGTACCTCACGAATTGACTGAAGCAAACCGGCAAACGCGCGTCGACTGCTGCGTTACATTACTAAACCGGCACAATAATGAAGGTATTTTAAACCGAATCATTACCTGTGATGAAAAATGGGTTCTTTACGATAATCGGAAGCGCTCAGCGCAATGGTTGGATCCTGGCCAGCCAGCCAAATCCTGCCCCAAGCGAAAATTAACCCCAAAAAAGTTACTTGTAAGCGTTTGGTGGACTAGTGCCGGTATTGTTCATTACAGTTTTCTCAAATCTGGCCAGACTATTACGGCTGATGTCTATTGTCAGCAATTGCAAACCATGATGGAAAAGCTAGCGGCTAAACAACCTAGGCTGGTCAATCGCTCCACGCCACTGCTGCTTCACGACAACGCTAAACCACACACTGCGCAACAGACGGCTACTAAATTAGAAGAGCTTCAATTGGAAAGTCTAAGACATCCTCCGTACTCCCCGGACCTTGCTCCAACAGATTACCATTTTTTTCGAAATTTGGATAACTTCTTGCAAGGGAAAAAATTCAACTCCGATGGGGCAGTCCAAATCGCCTTCAAAGATTTTATTGATTCCCGTCCGACTGGTTTTTTTAGTAAAGGGATCAATGAACTGCCTATAAGATGGCAAAAGTGCATAGAAAATAATGGTTCATACTTTGATTAATTAAATATATTATATTAAAAAATATTCGACTTTTTGTTCCTCCCATACAAAACGCCAATTTCATATGTAAGGACCTAATATTATTCAAACCTATTGATAATGAATATTTTTAAACTTCGATCTGAAAAAAAAACGCCATAAATACCCGTTAAAATAGTACTTATCATTACCTATCAGATAGTTACCTTACTAACTCGCTAATAACAGCCCATTACGAACATTTAGTTTATTTATGTTGAGTTTATTATGTTAAATTATTTAAAGATTTTAATATAAACGATAAAACATACTACATTCAAAAACAGCGCGTTGAAGTCTTTAGTATCATAATAATGATCAGTACGTGTTTTTTTTTGTTTTATACATATTTTTTATATTGTTTTATTCGATTTTTGGTTTTCGATTCGGTAGTGAAAATGAATACCAATATCGAAAACACATAGTTTGCTACCAGATCAGGAACACGAGTAATTTTTTGACAGAAATAGTAATGAAATCTGTAAAAAGTTAGCAACCCTGCTTCCAATGACATCATCAAACCTTTGTTGTAAAAACTGAATATATTTTGAAGATTTTTTAGTTTTACAAACTATAAGAGTTGTTAATAAAAAAAGCCTGAGGCATACGCTTATCGTTTAAAGTCACTTTAACATGGCTTTATAATTTTAAAGTGCATTTTTTGCGGCACTCTGTCATTAAAACAAAAACAATATAAATTGAAGCCAATTTGTGGGCGTGATGGCTTAACTTTTTCTTCGATGATCATTGCATATCCTTAAATTATATGTTTAATATTAATCGGCTCATAACGACCGCTCATTATCTCCAATAACTGCCAATCATTAATGTCATTGATCTCTTGTAGTCTCCCGTCTCCTAAACCTGACGAAAAACAGAATCAATAGAGATCTGGTAGACGCCGCCGTCATCGAGTCCTGCTTTGAGCCTAATATCATCAGATGTTTTAAGATTTTTGTTATTTTATGGGTAGGCCGCGGGTTCAAGTCCCACCAACAACAACAACAACAACATCAGCCTTTATCAGTCCACTGCTGGACATAGGCCTCCCCTTATGCGCGCCATAGGTGGTATTTCATCTGGGGGTTATTGCCCATAATCCCCACGCTGGGCATGCGGGTTGGGGATCGCAGTTCGGTGGAGTTGTTCTGCAGAGGGCGCTGCTGCCCGCCCCCCGGTGTGTTTCCCTTAGTCGCCTCTTACGACATCCACGGGAAGAGTGGGAGTGGTGAAATTCTATGCCGGCACCACACGGCATAGTCGCCTCTTACGACATCCACGGGAAGAGGCCCACCGAAATTAATATATTTGGGATAATATTTAATTTCCTATCAGATGTTTTGTTGGTTATTTAGCCTTTAAGTTACTCCTTTCACCTTTCGAAGACCTTGACAAGAAGGTGGCGCTATCTGTAACATGTCATATGAATAATCCTTAAATTACTTTGGTGGAAAGACCCCTTTAATATTTCTACGAATGAAATGTCGATCTAATGCATATGTCAAGATATTAAATAATTATCAATACTTTTTATTTTAATACGAATGAAAACTATCTACATAAGTCAATGAAACCAAGTTCATTCACCTATTCTAGGCATTTTGATATTTTTTGCAGAATATTCTATAAAAAACTTACACATGTGTCGGGAATTGTAGGTACTGTGTTTTAAACCTGTGTCAGCTTTTTCTGGCAGCGGAGATTTTTTGGCGCCAATAGTAAAGACAATGAAAAATACATACTAAACTTTACAAAAAATGCATGTATCGACATTATGTGCGTAGTCTTTTATAAGATACTACTATTATCTTTCCGTGAAAACCTTCAATTAGCTTTCGGTATTTATCAATTTGTAAATCTATTATTTACAAGCCTCTAGTTCTCCTTCAAACAACTTTAAACATAAAACCGTATCAGATTTCAGAAATACCTATATGAGCATATACTTGAATTCACAGTAGCAGCGCCGAGTCGGGGAATTGGCGGTATAAAACCCCAGTGCCTCGGAAAGCACTTTAAGCTGTTGGTCCTGCGTCTAAACTCTACCCGGTCGTGTCGGCCTGCCGTTCCATCGAATTATGAGTAGGGAATAGAGATTGCACGTGTGTTTGTAGTCGTTTGCATGCACATCATCATTCTCATCATAATCAGATTTGTGATAGTTGTTAGTGGAACATTAGGCCGCTGCGTAAGATACTTTTTTAAACATAATATTCCAAAAACCACCACTTTTCTACTATCAGATGAGACCACTGCCACTGTTCACAGATACCACCTGTTCACAAAGATAGAAACCACAAAAAAAAAAACCTAGCATAGACTATAGACTAAGTATAGACAATAAGCCAACAGTGGCCAACAGGGCCAACAGTCACTCATTTATTTTATTCCACAGGTAATGTTACAGACATAAAACCTATAGATAAACATATCTATAGAAAGATGAGAATGTCACTATTATAGTACCTACTACTATATTTTAATCATCCATCTATACTAATATTATAAATCGATCGGATCGAATAACCTCCGAAACAACTGGACCGATTTGAAAATTATTAAACTATTACAATCCTACATTATCAACATAAGCTATAGAATATTTTCAAAAATGTTGGGTATATGTATGAAAACTTTAATAATGTAATTAAATAAACCCACGCGAAGCCGGCGGATCGTTATTGCAATAATATTCCTCAAAATTCTATATAGAAAATCTATATAGAGCTGTTTCAAATAAATTTGGGATGAATTTCAAGGAAGCGAGATAGCGTGTCAATATTCCTCTGTTGATCTCTTCCCGTCAATCTTAATGTTCCGCATTATTGAACACAACACATTCATTTATTGCTATTACACTAAATGAGATGTAAATTGCGTAATTGTTTCGCGAAACGCCAGGAGTATGGTCGGATTCAATAGAGATTAACTTGTTACCAGATTGTTATGTTACTACATTTTCATTGGCACTGTTTTTACACAGTAGGTATAAATATTATTAAATTAATGTGTTAATTTTGTAGGGTGTTTTTGTTATTTTTCTTTGTTTTTTATTTTAGGTTTTTAATTTATCTTTAACTTTCCCTTATTGGCACTTAATATTAAATTTAAATGTAAAAGCCCTGGGTTCTTAAATACAGCGTTTATATTATAGTTTAAGACCCTACGGACATCGCGTTTCTAAATTAAAAAGGTCCCCAGTAAAAAATCATCTTATAGATAATTATATTATATTTATACCCATCTCATAAGAAGGAAACCCGTGCTGATATTGGGATATCGCAGCATAATAGAAAGAAAGAAAATCGTTTATTTTGGCTCACACAAGGAAATATATACAAAAATATGCAGAATATGTACAAAAATAACCTTAAAATAAATAAATAAAATAATCCTTAAATTATTTTATCGTATACAGCGTAAAATATAGTGAAATATATATAAATAAATATAAATATATATTTTAGCAATATAGTGAAATACCAATGTGAACATAACAAGGTCCAAGCAAAATATTCTCAATTCCGTATCAATTTTAATGTATTTATCTATACTAATATTATAAAGAGGAAAGATTTGATTGTTTGTATGTTTGTTTGTTTGTTTGTTTGTTTGAATTGAATAGGCTCCGAAACTACTGGACCGATTTGAAAAATTCTTTCACCATTAGAATCCTAAATTTTCCGTGATGAACATAGGCTATATAATATTTTCAAAAAAGTTAGAGATCCGCATGGAAAATTCAATAATTGAACCGTTGCGTTGTATATTGAACCTCTTTTTCTATTATGGCGCGTCAGAATAGGAAAAGAGGTTGAATATATGTATAGCGCTCGGTGCTTGCTTTTTCTGTAGAGAAACACTGGCCGTAGGGCCAGTGTCAGTTATGGAGTGTTGAGTCAATGTCAAAAATCACAATGCTGTTAAAAAAAGTAAGGGATCCGTATGAAAACTGTGAAACCCATCGTGTTAGTGTGTATAATTTCGGAAATTTTTGTTTAATACCCGTGCGAAGCCGGGGCGGACCGCTAGTTTCTGTATAAATACCAAAAAAGCTAGGTTGTTCAACATTGCTGTGCATTGTTCTTAATACCACCGATTTGCCGCTGAATTGTTTCCAATGATAGCATAATTGAAGGAGAATTAACATTTCTTGCATTGCACGGTGCATTGTATTCTGAGAATTTACTAGATTACAAATAGCCGTCAACGATTTTGTCTGGGTTTATCCGCGCGTGATGAGATTGCGATGCAACCATTTCGAAGTGAAACAATCATATTCAAATATGTTATTTATGCTTTGACAACACACGGATTGTCCCAGAAAATATATTTTTTAATCCTTATTAGAATTTTGTTTGACCGCAATGTCCTCTGGTAAGAAAGTTTAGAGGACATCTACATAATGTTCACTTTTATCTCGAGAAGTAAATTTTACTTCAACGAGTTTTTGTCCCATCCTGATCGCACATGGATTACTATTTTGGCATGTCGGTTATTCTGCAACCTAGCGTGCTCACTGCACATTGTCTGTTATCTGTTTTCACTATATACTTACTAAATGCGATGATAAATGCAATCTCAAGAGTGAACGCGTCATAAGAAAGTGTCTGTACCTAATCACTTTCTTCAGTCCTAAATGCATTAAATGCGACATGATCCGAGGTGGTATGCATTCACAGAATTTTATGGTTTTGTCCGAGTCTCAATGGTAGACAATTTTGCAAGACTTTTCAAAAGAAAATAACAGCAATAAAACTAAATCCAAGTTGCTACATATCACAGTTCCATCTATGCTATTTGCGGGAAGCGCTATCCTATCTAAGGATGTCCTAAAGGCTCCTTATGTTTCCTTGAAGTGAGGTTAGAGGGCAGATATTGATAGCTTAGGTGCGGCGTAAGAAATTATGGTGCCAATTAGAGGTACTTCTTGTTTTACGTGTTTCGATACTGTGGTTCTGACATTGCAAATTGTAAGGATAAATCAAGATGGAATAGTTTTATCGATTTTGAATCATGCCGACCACTTTATGTGAGTAGATAAATCGTACTCGTATGTAAAGGTGAGCAAATAAAAATAAAATTTAACAAAAATTGTAAAATTCTAATTATTGACACCATCGGAAGATACCATTAGGGGGTAGTTAAAGAAAAGTAATAGTTCCAAGAAACGTGCTTTTAATAATTGGAAGCGGACCAATATCCTGCTATTCAGAATGTCGATCAAAAACCAGTCCCAAGCCACTTGCCTGTCGGAAACTGTCCAACAATACTAGGACTAGGATAGTTGGATTTTACTAGGTTTTCTTTTTTCTAATGTATTTTGCCGTCCAGTTTTACCATGCCGGTGGCATGCACTTGGTAATGGCGGTAACCACAGACATGCTATGATGTTACACCCCAGTCCACTTGCAGTCATGCAACGCAACACCTTCTAGAACTAGGTATTAGTATTATTTCATTTCATACAGGTTTTGAGGGCTGTCTCTTTTATTAGTCTAGTGGTTGCGTTGGGTGTAAAAGACGGAAATAGGATCGCCAATCATTTGACTCACAAAAGCCGGAAGTTTATCTATACTAATATTATAAAGAGGAAAGATTTGATTGTTTGTTTGTTTGTATGTTTGTTTGTTTGAATTGAATAGGCTCCGAAACTACTGGACCGAGTTAAAAAATTCTTTCACCATTAGAATCCCTAATTTTCCGTGATGAACATAGGCTATATAAAATTTTCAAAAAAGTTAGGGATTCGCATGAAAAATTCAATAATTGAACCGTGGGCTGTATATTCAACCTCTTTTTCTTCTATGGCGCGTCAGAATAGAAAAAGAGGTTGTATAGCGCACGGTGCTTGCTTTTCTCTACGGCCAGTGTCAGTTTTGGAATGTCGAGTCAATGTCAAAAACCCCAATGCTGTTAAAAAAAGTAAAGATCTGTATGAAAACTGTGAAACCCATCGTTTTAGTGTGTATAATTTCTGAAATTTTTGTTTAATACCCGTGCTAAGCCGGGGCGGGCCGCTAGTGAATAATATTTTTGCAAACAATTCTCACTCAAAGCTCACGAAATGAGCGCAGAAAGTCTAAAGGTGCGGATTCTGGACCGAGAAATGATAAAAAAAAATTAGGTGATCCTCGGCCAAGATCCTCTTTCGGCTGTGTAGGTATAACCGTTTCCTGGGACCTATAGTAATAACTATTACGATACCGGAAAATAGGTGTAAAGTAAATCTGCAATTTCTTCTGCCTTGTTAATGGAAAATGAATTCAAGTTCAAGCAAACTGTAAATCTTAATCTTTATTTTATGAGTCACTCCGCCCACAAAATAGATAGTATTAACAGGATCGTTCGTTTTTCATTCATCGTTCGTGCTTCAGGGTAAAAAATGTATTTGTCAAAAAAAACTTTTCTTCCGGCTATTTTATAAAGCACAACACTACCCCACTAAGCATATCCATATTATCCACATGCCCAGCACGTATTAGTTCACTTTTAAACACTACCATTTATTAGTATTAAATAGAAATGCCTAGAGCGCCAAAGACCTGTGTTTAGACCTTAGAATAACCATTAATCGGCCTTTTATTTTGCCGGCTTTAAACTTGTAATTTGTTACCATTGAAATATATGTTTTCAATGATTAGTTAATAAAAACGTCTTTTAGTCCCATTAAATTGCAGTAGAGCAAATTGAAATTTAGCGCTAATCTACCCTTTTACGCATGGGCAATAGAATCGCAAATTGTTATTGTGAGGTTAATAAAATCATTCGCAAAATAAACAAAATGCGATAGGCTTACAACTGGTCTTGAACCTTTGAGCTTTGGATTTAGAGTCCTTTTTATACAGCGAAACCATTGCATAACATTTTGTTATAAAAATAATGAATGGCATTATTTGCTTAGATGTTTTTAGTAGAGGGCGGTAGATTATTTTATTTTTATTTAAAGGCCTATGACTAACGCGCGTGAGTTTGAATCTAATGAAAACTGCCAAAAATCGGCGACCATTGAAACTGCACCCTAAAGCTAACCGTGCACCTGTCCACGCCGCAATAACCGCGCTGGACGCAGTCATCGAATTTGCTTATGACCTCACACTTGTCCGCGCATTCGTCGCATTCGTCATTTTAACAGAAGGTATTTGACGCACGATTTTAGAATGGCTTGACAACCGCTCGGGATGCGCTTAGGTCTTATTTTTATTGTATTGTCGTAATAGTTCAGACGTAACCGCGCGGATAGTAAACCCGTGTGGGTACCGCCAGAAACCGCTAGAAAATAGAATCGTGCGGCGCCCGCGCGCTTCTATTACCATGGAGCCTCAGTTGCGTTACGATGTGGGCACCGCACGATTTGCACGTCACATTAACGAGACCACGCGCGTGCTCGCTATGGATTGCTACGACAAGAGGTGGAGAAAGGCCGCAAGGGGCAACTAAAGATCTTCACAGGTTGATTATTTTAATCATTTCAAATAACCGAGCTTGGCTCGAGATAGTAATTATCTCAAATATTTGGAAATTCATTAAAAATTTATTGATTTATAGTCAATAAACTTTGCATCAAATATTCTTAATTTGGGATATAACAAATGTGCCATTTCAAACTAACGCAATCCGTGTACATCAATCACTTACCAACATAATCGCAGCTGTTTAAATACATATTACAATTTTGCTGTTCCATAGACACGTGGGAACCGATTTTACGGAAATGCGGCGCATTCGGCGCGGATCGGTGAGCAAAGTTGCATACTGTTTCATGTAAGGATTTCAAAAATTCAACGACTGCGGCGCGTGCGGCTTGTACGCGCGCACAGGTGCACCTTCAGCTTAAGCAATCACAAATCTCAGCAATAAAGCTAAATTGAGCACGTCAAAGCCGTATTTCAAACCTATGAAACACTCAGACTAGCAGTTAACGAGCTCCAGAAAATTAATTATCCTTACTAATAGCTACTGCATCACTATATCATCCACCATGATGCGGATTGTAACAAGTTGCTCTGTTCCTGCATAATGCGCACACGTCTATTTTGATTTGTGTCTGCATATTTCAAAGTTATGTTACTTTTTCACTTTTCTTACTCGCTTTTAGGATTCAATAGGTGTCGTTTTATTGGGATGTCATACAAAAGAGTTAAAATTATATTGGACTGCTCTGATTTATAGACATAATTTTTAATGGAATTAGTTTCTTTTACCACACTGTGACAGATGTCATTGAAATACAGGCTTATTGGTGCGTGGTATATAACTTAGGCACTTACTTTTAATAAAACTTAAAGTGCTTAAGTGCCTGCCTATTTTTTATTTGGAAAATGACGAGAAACGCGATATGCAACCCCACTTGCTTAGAGTTTATAGCAAGTGGGGTTGCATTTTTTTAACACAATTATTTGTGTATCAGGGTCTGTAGGTATGTGAACTATCAAATATCACGGCTCTCTCCAGTCACACACCTTGTCTACCTAAACATCTAATTAATTTTATTTTCTCTCAATCGTGGTTACATTCATATACTCCTTACTTGGTATGAAAATTGTTATTTAGGTTAAGAAATACCAGTTCAAAAGACGGCAAGATACGTCGCTGCGTTTTTAGAATTACCTAGCAACAAAACGTCATTAATCGCTATCCAACGCGCAATTATAAAATTAAACAATATGAACTGATCTTTTGAGCTAACTTTATTTAAGCTTACTCTAAAAAAAAATCATAGGCCACGCTCATAAAGTCATGAAAACCTTTTTGGCTCTCCTGTATAATTTGTCTCCTGTCCCCGTACTGCGTTTTAGTTTTGGACAGCCGACATAATTCTATCTTATCTATATTATCCAAAGCCTATGTGTATCTGCCATTTTGCAACGAATTATATTTTTATGACAAACGCTTACGTAAGAGCGCCAATCTATTTATTTGAGCGTGCAAATGTACCCAATTTACATGATTTTCTTTATTTCGTGCTCACTCGACTTTCCCTGCCGTGTCGGGGGCAAGACGCTCAAATTGCCACCATTACTATAATTCGATGTCGCATTGTCTGAGGCGGACTTATTTGAAAGTGAAAGATTTATGATCCGTAGAAATGTGGAGAAATGAGTCGAAGATCATTTGAATGGGCTCTGGTGAATCCTCCATAGGAGATTCTGCAAGGTAAGCAGTTTTATGGGAGCCCGTCATCTCAGGTAAATAGTATCCAGTGCTGGACATTATGCCTCCTCCAAACTAAAATAAGTACCTACCTACTCTATCAACTGTAGTGACTGATTCTGCGCGGCTCAGTAGGACCACAGATAACATAATACGTAAATTTGTTTATAATGCGTAAAATGCATTTATAATAAGATACATTTTTCATTTATATTTATATAAGTATTTGTTTTAATTTTTATGTCAAAGTTAATTTACGTTGTAATTTTTTTATATACTAACCTCACCCTTTATTAACAAAATATATTACAATTATTACAAATTAAATATCGAAATAAACAAAGAAAATTACAATTATAATATGAAATCAAAACTATTGCTTATAATTTAAACACTTAAATCAAAACTATTGCTAAGCTAACTGCAGACTGTTGCAAAGAAACAGGTAGCTCAACTGATCCATATCATACCATAACAGTTGGTGTTTTCTCAAGATTCTGGCTGGATTGCTTCGTTGTATGGCAATGCTGATGCGCTGCGCCAGATTCTACTGACCAGCTCTTGGGTCACACGTCTTTTCCACCTGACGCTCAGTTATTTTTTAAAAACCCGTAGAGACGGTACCCCACGGACGAAATAACGAAATAAGAACCAGTATTTACAATTAAATTGTAACATAAATAACCATACATAGAGCTAGATGATGCTATCTAGCTCTAAGCTTAGCAACGCTTGTGTTATGGGCATTTTTTGTTTAACGTAAAAGACGACCGACCCATCATCTGCAGATCATAAATGTTTTATATGATTCCAGAGGTGGAAATCGAACCCGCAATCTCATGCATTGCAGGCGGACCTCCGTCCACCGTCGAGTTAGAAAGATCATCATCTTTTTTCAAATTACTATATTGTACGGTTTTTTTTTATTCACAGTTACTTTGTTATTCAAAGTTATATTCTAACTGACAAAATTTCTTGAGCGGACCAAAAATACCGTACGATTATAAACAACAGTTGAACAGAAATTGGTGTATAATTTTCTTAAAGAGATATTTAACGACACCTAATAAAGTGCCGTGTCGATGTGTAATTTAGTTTTTGTGAATATCGATTGTTGAATACTCGATGTGGTAATTTGATTTGTTCGGAACCACTTATAAACGAGGCAGCAAGTGTTGAAAACTTACGTTTATGGAGACGAAAATGTAAATTTTACATTTTGTTGGTTACTAAATTTAATTAAGAACGCAACCGGAACGGTTGGCTCAGTTTTCTGTGCACACTCATCCTGATGAACGTCCTCGTTGAGGATTAACTGGAGTAATTTTAGCTAATTCTTCTACTGATATTACTTAAAATGATAGGTACCTACTTAATAAGTAGTAGGTAGCTAATTTCTTTTGTTTTATCTATAGCAGCTGTTTTTGCTACTTTAGGTAGTTTTATTCATTGATATCCATTATATACAGGATTTTCTTGGATCTTTTATTGAATTGAGTTAATTTTATTAAGAAACGTTGGTATTCTTTCAACACAAACTAGGCTCGTTATTAACCCGCTAACATAATAAGGTAACATAATAAGATAAGGTTAAAATAAATAAGGTAACATAATAACATAATAAGGTTTGCCGTGTGGTGACGGCATAATAAAGAATTTCACCACCCCAACTCATCCCGTGGGTGTCGTAAGAGGCGACTAAGGGAAACACACCGGGGGGCGGGCAGCAGCGCCCTCTGCAGAACTACTCCACTAAACTGCGATCCCCAACCCGCATGCCCAGCGTGGGGATTATGGGCAATTACCCCCAATGATAAGAACCGCCACAAAATGGCCCCCAGTTCCCGGCCGCCTCGCTATTCCTGGCCATGGTAGCGGCCACGGTAACGGCGGGGCAGGGGGTGCTAGGAATCTCCGGGCTACATTAGGCTACCACACCCCACACACACTGACCCTGGCAACGTTTAACGGACGCACTCTGAGGCTTGATCACCATCTAGCGCAGTTGGAAGTGGAGCTAGAGAACATTAAATGGCATGTTCTAGGGTTATGTGAAGTCCGTAGAGAGGGGGAGGACACTGTAACCTTAGACTCGGGCCATCTTCTCTACTTTCGTGAGGGTGATAAAACATCCCAGGGTGGCGTAGGTTTCCTCGTCAATAAGGCCCTCTCTAACAACGTCGAAGAAATCTCCAGTGTGTCGACCAGGGTAGCGTACCTGATCCTTCGGCTGTCTAAGCGCTACAGCTTGAAGGTCATTCAGGTCTACGCACCGACCTCGGCACACTCGGATGATGAAGTGGAGGATATGTACGAAGACATATCCAAAGCCTTACATCATACCACCAAGGCTCACTTCAACGTTGTTATGGGGGACTTTAACGGCAAGGTGGGAACCCAGACTGGCAACGAATCCCGAATAGGCCCGCATGGTTTTGGTGTTCGAAATCACAGGGGACAAATGCTCGTCAACTTCCTCGAGAAAGAGGGGCTGTTCTTAATGAACTCTTTCTTTAAGAAACAGCCCCAAAGGAAGTGGACATGGCGGAGTCCCGATTCTGTGACTAAAAATGAGATCGACTTCATCATGACGGATAGCAAGCATATATTCAGAGATGTCTCAGTGATCAACAGGTTCAATACCGGATCTGATCACCGACTCCTTCGAGGCTCTCTGAATATAAATTTGAAGCTTGAAAGAAACCGTCTGATGAAGTCCACGCTCCGACCGAACCCAATCCAAATCATGGCGGGCACCGAGAAGTTTCAGCAGCTTCTCGGGGATAGATTCGCTGCCTTGGAACCCACTGATGACGCTGACGAGACCCTACACAATCTGGTTGAAACGCTGAGGGACGAGGGCATCAAGTTTTGCAAAAAGCAGCGTACTGGTAAGAAGTCCAAACTCTCGGATGAGACTCTTGGGCTGATGACAAAAAGACGGGAAACCACCCAAGCGACTTCGTCAGAGAGGTCAGACCTGAACAAGCGAATTGCGAAGATGGTACGACGCGACCTTCGGAGCTCCAATACACGCCTCATCGAAGAGGCGATAGAGCGAAACCGAGGGTCCAAAGTATTCACTCAGCAGCTTGGAAGGAGCCACCTGACGAAGCTTTCAACGCACGACGGAAGGACCGTTTTGTCGAAGCCGGAGATATCGGCCGAGATAGAGGACTTTTATGGCCGTTTATACGCTGCACATGCTCCCCGTTCCCAACGAGACGACCACGATTCTAGAGCCACCTTGATACGCCACTATACCGACGAACTGCCAGACATCAGTCAAGACGAGATCGTGTTAGCTCTGAGGCAGCTTAAAAATGGAAAAGCCCCCGGTGAGGACGGAATAACATCAGAGCTTTTGAAAGCTGGAGGATACCCTGTTATACAGGAGTTACAGAGCCTCTTCAACGCCGTCCTTCACAGTGGGAGAACTCCAAAGGCGTGGAGTGGGAGTTTGGTGGTGCTCTTTTTTAAGAAGGGAGATAAAACCCTTCTTAAAAATTATAGACCCATCTCGCTCCTAAGTCACGTCTATAAGCTTTTCTCACGAGTTATATCGAACCGTCTCGCCAGGAGACTCGACGAGTTTCAGCCACCGGAGCAGGCTGGGTTTCGCGGAGGATATGGTACCATAGACCACATTCACACAGTGAGGCAGATTATACAGAAGTCCGAAGAGTATAATCAGCCCCTGTGTCTGGCTTTTGTGGACTATGAGAAGGCCTTTGACTCCGTTGAAACCTGGGCTGTTCTACAATCCTTACAGCGATGCCAAGTAGACTATCGTTATATCGAGGTGCTGAGATGTCTCTACGAAGCCGCTACGATGAGTGTCCGAGTACAGGACCAGCAGACTAAACCGATCCAACTGCGCAGAGGAGTGAGGCAGGGGGATGTCATATCCCCGAAACTGTTCACGAGCGCGTTGGAAGATATGTTTAAGACGCTGGACTGGAAAGACAAGGGCATCAACATAAACGGCGACTACATCTCACACCTGCGATTCGCTGATGACATAGTCTTAATGGCGGAGTCGCTAGAGGAGCTGAACCGGATGCTGGACAGTCTAGCTTCAGCCTCCCGATGTATCGGTCTTGGCATGAATTTGGATAAAACCAAAGTCATGATCAATGCCCACATTGATCCAAGACCGGTGATCGTACATGGCCACCTTCTCGAAATTGTTTCTGAGTACACTTACCTCGGGCAGATTTTGCAGTTGGGTAAAAACAATTTCGAGAAGGAAGCCAAGAGGAGGATCCAGCTAGGCTGGGCAGCGTTCGGAAAACTACGTCGAGTCTTCTCGTCATCCATACCGCAATGTTTGAAAACGAAAGTTTTTAATCAGTGCGTCCTACCAGTCATGACCTACGGAGCTGAGACGTGGACACTCACGATAGGGTTGGTCCACCAGTTCAAAGTCGCTCAGCGCGCTATGGAAAGAGCTATGCTCGGAGTTTCTCTGAAGGATAGGATTCGTAACGAATACATCCGACAGAGAACTAAAGTCATCGACATAGCTCAGAGAATTAGCCAACTGAAGTGGCAGTGGGCCGGCCATATTTCGCGAAGAACCGATAACCGCTGGGGTAAACGTGTTCTTGAGTGGAGACCGCGACTCGGTAAACGTAGTGTAGGACGCCCTCCGACCAGGTGGGATGACGATCTGCGAAAGACTGCTGGCAGATGCTGGATGCGACAAGCCGAAGACAGGGCGCTATGGCGCTCATTAGGGGAGGCCTATGTCCAACAGTGGACTAACATAGGCTGATGATGATGATGATGATAATAAGGTAACACTAGAATATACCTACCTAATCAGTTTTTTTAGTTGATACATAATCTAGTCAAATTTACGAATAGCCTTCGGCTGTCGATTGCTATCGATTGAAAATAACATTATTAACATATCCATCTCCTACCAATAGCTTTACAGCAACTGTATTACAAGCGTTAAAAGTCACTGGCATATCGCCGTTTAATTTAACAAGAGCCAGGTCTTGTTCTCGTAATTTTAATACGCCTTAAGCATGGTTTACAAATGAGCTATATTCAAAAACCAAGTGTTACTATAATGATGATCCCAATAATTGTCTGTATCAATTTTGATGTAATTATGGGAAGCATAAAACTTGTTTAGGCGTAATTATACCTGGTGCTGTAATTTGAATGCACCCAATTTTTTTAAATAACGAAAACGATAGCATGGAGCTCTATTTTAATTATAGATAAAAGTTTAGTCTTGTTTAAATGTTCGTATGATCCGTTATAGCATATTATAAACGTATGTATATTAAAGCTTATTAATCATTACGAACTCAAAATTGTATGATTTTGTTTTTCCTCTGCGTTCGTTTTTGAGCTAATTATATTTATTTTATGTACAACAACACACCAAAATAACATTTTAAATTAAATTTATCATTGCGTCTATAATATTTACTGCCAATGTTTAAACTATTATAAAAATTTAAGGATGTTTTTTTATTAATGAAAATAGTTTTAATAACTTTTCAAATTAAATAAATCAACATAAAACAAGAAGTATGTCCTTTTGGTTTCGGTTTAACGAATTTATTTTATTTAAAAACTTAACCAGTCACTTATAATGAGATTTCTTAGGATTACTTATTTCTAGCTTCTATGTAGCTAGCGACTAAGCTTTAATATTACGAGTATTTACTCACGTATATTATCTTCCTACTTTTACTAAACAAAAAAAAACTTGGAGCTAGCCATAGATTTATCGTGAATGGATTCTTCGCTTCACCACAATCTCACCTCACGAAAGCCTTTTCAACATTTTAAATCCCATTAGCATTCAACAAAGTTTTTACGATAGAGCTCATCCTTCTTATAAACTTGGGCCACCTTACATCTAACTTACGCATCCAATGCAAAAATAAAAAAAAACAGTAACACACACTTGGCCATCACAAGTTTAATTAGGCTGGAAATTTATAGAGATAATCATCTCTTTATAACGGGTGCGTGTACTGATTGAGCAGCTTTGTAGGCAGGTTAAATGACTCCAGATTTGTATCATGCGCTACCTTTTAAAAGGTTTTGGTCCGACGCCTTTGTGAGATTTAATTTAAACAATTAGACAAAAATTTTAGACATTTCATGCTTATCTATCTACTACTTCTTCAGCCTATCTATACTGCTTTACGCAGGCCTCTTTATGATAAGCTAAGCCTGTAAGAGCTAAGCTTAGATTTTAGTGGAAGTAGAGGTCATAATCTCAACGCTCTACGCATGCGGGTTGGGAATGCAGTTCGGTTGTAGAATTGGGCCTCTTTATGATAAGCTAAGCCTCTAAGACCTAAGCTTAGATCTTAGATTATGTGGAGGTAGGTCATAATCTCAATGCTATACGCATGCGGGTTGGGACTGCAGTTCGGTTGCAGAATTGGATTTGTTGCTATTCGGGCGTCGTCATTTTGGAGTAAACAACCAAGTAATTCGCAGTACGAGTATGTGCGTTCTGCTGCGCGACGAAAGAGCTACTTAAACGTTTTGTCGCATTTCGTGCGTTGAGTTCTTTATAATTATGTACAACTTAGTTTTAATCATAGAGCAGCTAAACTTTTAAAAGTCTCATTATGTTCTGCAGGAAGCGCAGCTGCCTACCAGCCTTAGGATATGCCTTAGTATTTCATACTTTATAGTTAGAATGCCTCGTACGACACTCGCGTTGTTTGGTGAGTTGGGATGCAATTCTAAGCCGGCACCATACGGGCTATCGCTTTTTTATTCTTTTCTCCTATTATCGCTTTTTACTAAACTGTGGCACAAGGATTTTCTTCAACTTCGGTGCACACCTCCTGTAGGAGTTATTGTTTTTTCACACAGCGTGACGGGAACGGTATCTTTATCAAATCAAAACAACTATTAGAAACTGCTGCTATGCTTGTACTGCATTCCTTTCGCATAAAAAGGAATCCTCGTTACTTAAATATTCGCTGTTGCGCAAGCGCCATGGTAAACAAAATAATAGCGCAAAAGGGAGACCCCGTTGTTCAACTATTCGCAGTTGAGCAATCTCAGTTGCGCAAAAGGGATCTCCTGGATATTAAAGGTTAATAAAAGGAAATTATGTTCATCACCCCCAGACTTATTTGTTATGGCAATAACTGGCTTGGCAGTTTTCTGAGTGGAAAAATGTTACATTGCTGTCAATAATTCTCATCTTCTAGTTTACAACCATTAAAAATCAAATTAAAAAACTATTTATTTTTTTAAGCTAACAAAATACGTTCAATAGAAAAACAAATTTGAAACTATAATTATTAGCTACTCATCAAAAAAGCAAGTGCTTGCTGAACATCACATAAAAAATACGTAATATTTGTGGTTTTTAACTTGTTAAACATCAACATCCGCCACAAAGGGTTATTCCCATCTGATCATATGATCAGATTGTGGTTGCATCTGATCAAATAAAAAGTTCCCGATGGATCATTGATCAGATGCAACTACTTTTTTGAATTAAATTTTGTGCCAACGGATCATAATTATATTTTTGGCGTGTAATATTACTATGCAACTAACTACCTTTTTCTATACGACTTTTTTGTACTTATTAACTCCCTATTTTTATAGTTCCTGTTGGGTTGAGAAAAATAAAAAAAAATGATTTTGATTAAAAAATCAGTCATATAATTGCAAAAATACTTAAAACTTTAATTTAACAAATAACAATAAACAATTCTTAAAACAGATTAAATACACCGAACAATCTTAAATAAATAAAAAATTTAATCACAAAATATTGTCTTATATTTATGTCAAAAGTACTTAAAACTTTTTATTATTTATTAAGTTGTTACTACGTTTTAAGAAAATAATTATTTAACCTAACAATTAGTATCTAATTAGGCAAACTGTAATGTCATGTTTTTGATTTTGTTTAATTTTAGTCTACCATTACAAATTTTAGACTGATTTTTAGATGTTTTGTTTGTAAACAAACAATTAGTACTTTAATCAACCCAAATTTCAATATATATTTATCATTATTTTGTCTATTTAACCTATTTAACAAATTGTTTAGTGTTTTACTGTTGATTTTGTTTTAAGTAAGTACTTGTGTTATAAATATAACACTTATTTTGTGATCAAAATAATTTTTATTTATTTAAGATTGTTCTGTGTATTTAATCTGTTTTAAGAATTGTTTATTGTAGATTTTGTTTAATTAAAGTTTTAAGTATTTTTGCAATTATATGACTGATTTTTTAATCAAAATCAGTTTTTTTTTTATTTTTCTCAACCCAACAGGAACTATAACAATAGGTAGTTAATAAGTACAAAAACAGTCCTATAGAAAAAGGTAGTTAGTTGCATAGTAATATTACACTCCAAAAATATAATTATGATCCGTTGGCACAAAATTTAATTCAAAAAAGCAGTTGCATCTGATCAATGATCCATCGGGAACTTTTTATTTGATCAGATGCAACCACAATCTGATCATTATGATCAGATGGGAATAACCCGCCACAAAGCATGCAAAGTCAATTTATGTGCAGTGATCATGATTTCAGCACTCTCACTTCCCCATCCCACATTACCCGACGTAAATTGTGTTATAATGAGTATACTTTCCTTTGTAATATAGATTTGAGTTGTATTGTATTAAATGAACGAGTTAGATTTGAGTTGTATAGTATTACATTAACTGGTAAGAGGTTATTTGGTGCGGTGTGGTTTTAGCGCATTCAGTTTCTATTTAGTTGATGTGGAGAGACCAGCACAAACGTAATTCATGATAAACACAATAAAATAAACAGAATAAATTTATTTCAAGGATTTATTTACACTTAATTATATCTATTAATCACCTAAAAATCTAAGCCGCTGATGCTGGCAGCATTGCTACTTTGAAGGGCAAAACTAATTTGTTGACCAAAATAAAGTCAATAATATTTCGATCATCTGTTGACTCCATGAGTAGCGTAAGACCTTTAGATATTGCGTGTTCCCAGTACTCCAAGGGCTAAAAGATTTAAAATAAGTATTTGGTAAATCTCTATTACTACTCCACTAGAAGGGGGATTGTTGTCTACGGTAGAATAGAACATAAAATACGCCACTTTGTGATTGAAAGCGTAAATTATTTCGAATTCATTTAATTTCAATAAAATAAGTAGTTTATGGCGATGTCATTATTGTCTGTTTTACCTTAGAAAACAATCCTCGTGCCGCTAGCTTCATAACATTAATTAAAACATGACTCAATAAATATTAATAAATGCTCAATGTAAATATATTTATTGATAAGGACTAGTCCAAAAAGGTTTCAGGGACAAACTTTCTGCTTTCAAATTTTCCATTCACAATCCGTTGACTGGTTAAAAGTTAACACAAAGTAAATGATCGTACTCAAATAAGTACCCATTTATTTTATAAATAACTAAATAAACAATGATAATGTGGCGTTCAAGCGCTTTAACATTACGACCCTTTCAGCTCTCTTGCTCAGATTATAACGACCGTCGCTAAAGCCAATCTAAACAATGTCCCACTGGTTAAAGGTCCATTACTACAGGCGAGTGTCTTGCGCCGAGACAAAACAAAAATAACGCCGCTATGACATCGCTGAGTCGAGACAAAAAAGATTAGTATCTCGTTTATGTTAAAAGCTAAGAGGCGACTATGCCTTTTAAAACGTCCGGGTATAGCCGGCGGCGAAGTGTATGGGCATGTACATACGTTATATTTTACACATATCGGCGTAATATGCATACATTTCACCGCAAGGTACCCGGCAGCGGTTACCCGAAAACCGGGACGTCTGAAAATTCACTTAAGGATTACACTTACACCATCATGGTCGCGATAATAGTGAACTATTTTTTTAAAGGAGACCCACGTTTGCTTTAGCTCTGCTACCGCTGCTGTATGTATCGCCAGCGATACATGAACTCGTAGAGGTAGACCCTAAAAGTAGGTCCTCAGAAAGGCACACAAAGTAAATTACAAACTACTTGGGCAAAGATGAAGGCACAATTTTCATAAAACTCAACATGTATCGCAGCAGGATCCCACTTCATTGGTTATTACTTGCGCAAAAGTAAACATGTAGATACCATTGCTGGTTCTAGTTGGTATTTAAAATACATTCGTCTGCTACTACTAGGGATATTGGAGTGCAATTTTAATGACTTGTCAGAAATTATATAGGTTTAAGTTCTTCCAATTAGTTTTATGGAGTAGACTAATTGACGGCTCATTTTATTGCTCCTGTAATTTTTGCAATAAAATGTAAATTCACAAGAGCTTTTGATAATTATTTTGTTATATTTATTTTTATAATTTATTGAAACTGGTCTACTTCAGAGCTGTAGATTCAAACTGGATTATAAATTTCTTTATGAGGTTTCTGTGAAGGAGCCGCAATATTTTGTCAAACATAAATACATAAATTAAAAGTCAATATGTAACAAGTGTACATAAATAAACTTAATAGGTATGGTACAAATTCATGGGCTGTTTTCCTTGTGACTTTCCCTGAGCATCAACACACTCATGGTAACTGATACGCGACCATTTCTGTGAGGGTAATTATGAACACAATATACCTTAAACTTAAAAAAATAATCTTAGCTTCTGGTCGAAGCGACCCGAGAGCTGGTGTGGTGAGTATCTGGCGGCAGCATTGCCATACAGCCAGGCAATCCAGCAAGCGTTTTGGCTTGGTGATATCGATCTGTTGAACTACTTTTAGATTGTTTGCAACAGTCTGCAGTTAGCTCTATTATTTCAATTTCAAAAACTAGTTCTAATTGAGTACTGTTTTTAATTGTTATTTTTTTGGGTTCATAAAGTGTTACTCCAAAACATCTCCGCTGTAAGTTTTACTAATTAGTACAGAAACTGTTTTTATTCAAGATCAAATTAGTCTCGCCCTGTTACTTTCGTGTGCTCGTGCGATCTTTAGCACAGCAAAGCAGTTTCATTATTCCACTTAATTTCAAGATGGGCGAGTGCTTCTTTACAAATTGTGAAAGAAAAAACTAAATCCTCAAAGAGCATGCTACCTATTTACAAAGCTATAATTTGCTAGGTTAGGTATGTTAAAGCAAAAGTAACTCATATACTGGGGAATTTGAAATCGGCAGGTACCCAGATATAACTAAGAAAATAAGGATTATTCCCACTGCGTCGACAATAAAAATATATTGTACTTAAGAAATATGTTTGTGAGAAGTCCCTAATATCCTACAAGACTTTTCAAATTTTAATTGGTCTGAGAAAAAGGTTTTTTTATTTTACTTGTTTCGACCTTCTAGAAGAGGCATGCAACAATCTCGACTGAGTGTATATACCTACTGATGGTGATGACGATAACCCACAGAGATAAAATAAATACTTATTGGATGAAAGATTTGATTATTTTTTTAATTGAATAGGCTCCGAAACTACTTGACCGATTTGAAAAATTATTTCACCATTAGAATCCTAAATTTTCCCTGATGAACATAGGATACAGAATATTTTCAAAAAAGTTAGGGATCCGCATGAAAAAATCAATTTTTGTTAAATACCCGTGCAAACCGGGGCGGACCGCTAATATTGATACTTGTTTTAATTTTTTTCACATGGAACCTTAAAACGTGGCAGTGTTCCCTCTTCCAAGCATTAAGTAAATAAAATAGATAACCAACATACCGCTGCCGCTTGAGGGTAAGAACCGGCCTTGCCTCAACATGTTTTCATTTTTTCAAGTTTATCACGACAAGACAGGCTTAAGACTGACAGCTTATAAAATGCCCACACGTTGAATAGGGACGTTTTTACTGGAACTTTAAACGAATAGTCTTTAAATGGACTGGACTTATTTCAATTTGGAATGTTGACAATATTGGCAATGAGGAAACGGGTAAACCAGTGAAAAAATGTTTTGGTCAAGACAAGTTTTGGTGGAAGGTTTTATTTGCAAGCATGTTACGTCCCCTGATCTTTGTAGGAGGTATATTTGCTGCTGGGAACGTCTTCAAGCTGGTTATCTGTTATATAATATTGTCACCTCAATTACAAT
Organism: Eupithecia pulchellata; assembly: GCA_963931895.1. Lineage (NCBI taxonomy): Eukaryota > Metazoa > Arthropoda > Insecta > Lepidoptera > Geometridae > Eupithecia > Eupithecia pulchellata. Next base: position 3,840,809 of record OZ007529.1, on the reverse strand, counting down.
GTGAACCGAAGCTATTTGGCCACCTTATTTGAAAAGATGGACTTTAAAGACTGTCGGAAATAAAAATATTATTTCCCACAGTCCAAAAACATGTTAACTTTACTCGTTTTATCCAATAATAATCTCGAAGCAAAGATACCATTGAATTATTAATAAACCTATCCGCATATTATAATAAACCATCTCACTGTTAAATACACAGTGCAAATGTGTTGTATCTTGCTAAATGACATATGATTGCCCCCCAGCCCCAGGCATTTAAAAGTTAATCACTCCCTTGCTGTTTTATTTTTAGATGTTTCACAAGGCTAAATGATTTATTGACAGGTAGCTACGCCTCTTGCTTACAACAACTGTTCTTTTTTATTTTTGAGGGGATATCACGAGGCAGGTGGCGAATGAGAATCTGGCACCGTTTTCATATCGTTAAAACCAGATGTCCTTAGATTTTCACTAAACAAACAAAAATTATCTCAGCTAATGGATTTTTTTCTTCTTTTCAGCCTGTCAACGATGGAATACTCAAGCCACATACTGCTAGCACTCGTTTTGCTGAACCTCGCCCTCCAAGGAAACAGTGCGCCTGCTTCCAGAAGGTCAAAAGCCATTACCATGCCAGAAGACACGGAATCTTCGAGAAGATCAAAAACGTCCGTCGCAGAAGAAACAGAAACACCAACGCCCAGAAAATCACGAGCTAACTCCGAATCGGAAGAGATTGAACCGACCCGTGAAGAAAGAAAGCCGACATCTAGAAGGTCCAAAGCTTTTAAGATCCCTGATACAACTGAACCCGAAACCCGAGCTAGCAAGCTCCAAGAAAAATTCAAGGAACTGACCACAACTACCCAACCACCACCCACAAACAGAAAGAACAAAGCTCTCAACCTCTTTGGTTTCTATCCCTCATTTCTTTCATCTGGCTTCGATTTTCCAGAGGATGATGATGATGATAATGTAAACTTCACCGTTAATGACGACAACTTCGAAGATGATGATCTATCCAGAACCATTCCTTCGAGACGCCGACAGAGCAACAAAAAGAAGAATGGTAACGGAGATTCATACCAGAACGATAACCTCAATTCGCTACAGTACGATAACTCGCCCATCTTCTACATCAGGCTGCCTCCCACCCCTTACATGTTTGTCCCAGGCCTAGGCTACGTGTCTCAGCCGCCCAACCTCGGCCCGCCAATGTCGCCGATGATGCCTCAAGGGCCACCCCAAGTTCCCGATCCGTTCATCAACCTGCCGTTGGATTTCGTGTCGAATGGAAAACCGACTGGAGTGTACCAATGGAGCGGTGGCCCATCATACTCACAGGTTCCTCAAATGCCTGTCGATCCTTACGGCTTTGGACCACAGCCTATGATGCCACCTCGTCCGACCTACACCATGCCTTCTTACTCCCAGCCAAAACCGAAACCTAAGCCTGCTCCGACGAACTCCAAAGTCACAAACCTCAAAGGACAGTACATGTTCAACGGGAAACCGGGAGACAGCGTCTATGTACTCAGGGATACGTATAACTCCATCTATTCTGATGCTCTGCAGAACTTCTATCCATAGACGTAAGATTTAGAGTAGGAATAGGTATGACTCGTATCGAGTCGCAGTCGTGGACCTTTCTTGCTCTTGTAAGGAGTTTACAATCCAAGTCATAGCACGAAAATTTAAATAATACAAAGCTCCGTCCATGTGTCTTATTTTGTAATGCCTAGAAAACACAATATTTATATTATAATAATACTTAAAAGCTCATTTTGAATTTCACAAGGAGGGCAGAATAGCCCAGGCAAATGGTAGAAAAAAAGTACTATAGAACTTATAGACAACCATGTCAGCAAAGAGCTGGGTGTGAGGCAATACATTACACTTCTATGTAAAATATTTGTTAACATTTATACGAGGAGGACTGTAGTGATATACGTATGTACTTGTAACTTTTTCTAAATGGTCTGAGGCTCATATTAAATATGAAACTATGCTCGGTTATGAATCTATACTTGAGTAAAGCTTTTGCCATAGAAAATCTTTACTCTTGCATCCATCGATAGCTGAGGTAGCTTTTATAATTCGGGCCTTAGTGTGGTGCATAATCTAATTATTTGTGTAGGTACCAAGGTAGCATTAAGCAAATGTACGCAAGTAGAAAGGTACATATTATTTTAAGACGATTTTGTGACTAAAATAATGTAGTCTATAAAGATAAATTTGAGTCAACTACGTAGAATTTAATAAGTCTTAAGTTTCACTATTTAATTTATTTCACTAGGAATCTTAGTTAGTTTATTTTTGTGAGTAGAATCTTAGTAATTTATTTCTTCTAAATTCTAGCTTAAGTACTAAAATACTCGTAGTTAAGTAAAATTGTGTGTACAAAATAAAAGTAATTGCTCCGTCCTTATTTAGCTGTAATAGCCTTATTTACTGTAAGAATCTACCTAACCTGGGGTAGACTTTGTAAAATAAGGGCATACGAAAGGACCAATAAACTTTTTTAAGTAAGTAGATAACGAATCAAATAATATACTACTTGGGCTCATCAATGTTTATTTTTTACCTTCAACCGATAGAATTCCTTATTGTTCCTACTTCCTTATTTCCTTTCAAATATTAGGTTAGATAGGTACAGCAGATAGGCAGGTAGGTCTCTATCGCTGTAAATACACATGTTAGAATACAATACACAGGTTCATTTATGTATGTAATCAATCCTAACATAGGCCTATCCATTACTAATATAGTTTCAAGATAGTCAAGGATGGCTTTATGCGAGGCCAAATCGTAATAAAAAGCGACTAGCAAAATGGTAGATGAAGCGAAAATAATACGGACAGTTCTTCTACAAAACCTACGAAGAATAATATCGAAGACGAAGGAACGTAGGTGTGCGAACGAAGTTTCTCTATTAAAGACTTCAACGCGCACTCGCCTTTGTAGAACATACTTCTTCTCATCTCACCATCTTACGTACTTAGGTATCTAGTAGAGGTTTTCACTTTAATAGAGAAAAAATCTTCGTCTAAAAAATCATATTACCGCCTTCCTCTTCCATATCCTTTGGAAACCTAAGTATTTTATTGTAGAACGACTGCTACGAAGCAAGATCAGTATAGCAATAAAATAAAGATTTCGACGCGCGTAAAACATTTTGACTGTACAAAATCAAACTCAATCCACACTAAATACGTATCATACAGGTAGGCAGACATAAGTACAAGTGTTTCCTTCCTGAGGCCGCAAAACACACTGAATATTTAAAATCTGAATCCAATATTATATTCAAGCTAGCCCGCTTGAATATAATATTGGATTCAGATTATAAAAAAGACATTTACATGATAAAGTCGTAGATACGTATCATGAAAACGTTAAGGTTAAGCCCGTCGGTACATGCCCGATTTTTTTGCCAGATTTTTGGATGAAATTGTATCCGAAGGTGAAAATGTATGGACGAACGCCGAATCCGTACATCCGTACATCGTCAAATAAAAACTCGCACGTGTATCGCCGTCCTAACTTGTCCACTTGTCGTAGGTACTTTTAGTGTGGTTTCAAGTTTCAATTTGTGTTTTATTTATTACTTTCATTTCATGTAGTACAAAGATCAAGAATAGGAATAGCTATCAACATGAGCCCGGGTGGGCATTGCAAGGTACAAAATATTTTTGGTCATGAGAGCTTATAAATTAAACCTAGAATATTAAGTAGGTAGTGCCTTTATTATACCTACTTATTCCAAGTCAAAGTACTTATGGTTTTAAGATGGTAGGTGTTATGCGAAGGTGCAAAATAATACAGCTTTCTTCAACCCATGCCTAAACACATTTCAATTCCTTTGGAGTTACTCGGTAACGTTGATTTTGGTTCCGAAGTAGGTACTTATGTAGGTGGGTACTTTCGGTCTATGCCGTTTTTTTAGTACCTAGTCGCATGCATCTCGTCTTCAACGACGACGTAATACGTAGGCTACCACGTATTACGTCGTCGTCATCGTAGTCTCTACCTACCTTCTTACGGAACGCAGGCAAGTTTCTGAAGGGTGGTAAGTACCTACTCGCTTACCTACTCGTAGATGGATTAAACCGCCCGCCCCAGGCGAAGACGAAGGCGCGCTATCTATTGAGTTTTAGGATAAACAATTAAAAAATAATATCAGCAGGGGGCGCTTCGGATGGTGTGGTGTCTCAAAACTGTCAGTGCCAACATATGGCTGTTAATTGACATTGACATTTTTTGGTATTATCAATTCACTTTGACACTATCAAAATAAAACCAAATCAAAAAATAAAATTATTTTATCGCTGCTCCCTCGTGTTTTCTGTCTTCTTCAGCTGGTTTCCAAATAAATAATCTACTCTCAGTTCTCAACGCCGCCAATGCGTCCATACCATGCGGCACATTAACAGAAAAGCATACAAAACAATACAGTGATAATAAGTGACCACTGATGTGCTAAGTTTATACGCAGTAGAACTGTAACTGGTTGGATGGAGTGATGTTTCGAAGTCGGAGCTGGTTCGGGGCGGCCTGGGGCCGTCCCAAGAACCCCCATTCGTTGGAGAGACTGAAGTATTTACACAACATCCTCTGTAAGAATACGACAGTTTCCGAGAGCAATCGCGGGACCTTGGTGGAGTCCCTGAGGTGTATAGCTGAGATACTAATATGGGGCGATCAGAACGATAGTTCCGTATTCGAGTAAGTACATTTTCTAGTCACAAAGAGTTCTATTCTTAAATTAAAATTCACTACTTAGTCCTAATTTGCTAAAAAATAAAGTTTAATAGGTTTTTATGGGACTTTATGTATGATCAGGTAGGTACCTACCAATTATTTTGTATGTTTTTCACAAAACCAACAAAATAAAATGACATTTCCAGTTTCCATCCTATAATTGAAGATAAAATGTAACCAAACATCCATAGAATTATTCAGAACTGAAAATAAATATATTATAAAAATAGTAAGCCTTAATTTACACTGCACAGCTACTTTTACAAGGAATTAACCTTGAAATAGTTTCTTGAACAATGGAAGAACCAGATTTGACTCGCATAAATATTAAGTAGATTATACATGGGAACTAATTTCAAGGCAAGTGAGCAGTTAAATCTGCAGATATAATTTAGTGGAAATGGTTAAACTTTATGATGCAAAAGAGATAACTTTTGCTATCAGTAATTATTAAAATGATGATGAACTTCCTGTCGTACTTTCACTCACTAGGAAATTAGTTTAGAGTAATATAAAGATTTCTACACTTAGCAAATTGAAAGTTAAATGAGTTATTAAAACAAGCTTCCTGTTGTGAGAGCTAGTTACAAAGAGCCTGTAGCCAAAACTATGAATGCTGCTAAACAAATGTATGGGACTTTGGACTCAACCTCTATGGATGCAAGCCACTGGTGTGATGAACCATCACTGCGAGCACAGATTAAAGTAGATTAAAGTGGAAAACCCATCAGGAGTGAAATTCTGGAGATACTGCTACTCAGCAGTGAATGGCACTGGTTGATTCATTTAGTTAGATCAAATCAAAAATTCTGTATTTCTTTGATAAATAAATTAACTCTACTCCAAATTAAAAGGTTTTATTTTTGCACTCATGATCAGCACTGACATTTATGCATCCTGCCATTTCCTTTGACTTAAACTAAGATAACCAATACAGCCAGTATTGGTTAGATAGAAAAAAAATCTCATTCTTTAAATAGTTTTGCTGCTCAGAGTAATTACTAATAATTGTTAGTTAAGTACTCAATACACTCTCCTCATAGGCAGCACCAGAGAAGAATTCAGTTCCTAAGATGTCTACAAACACTGGCTGGTTAGAAAGAAGATAAATCTGATTGATTAAATAGCCTGGTTAAAGTAATTAATAGTATATTTTTAAATTTACGCGATCTGAACACATAATTGTTAGTACTATTTTAACAGGTATTTATCGAGTTTAATTACCTATTTTTCCAGACTTATCAACAGGTTTACACACTGTTGTGCACAGTTACACACATCTTTCCTCTTTAATAGTATACCTAGATGATGATTACTATATTTATGTATTTTTTTAGTTTCTTCCTGGAGAAGAACATGCTATCATATTTCCTGAAGATAATGAGGCAGAAATGTGGCGGCTCTTCATATGTGTGCGTGCAGCTGCTACAGACTCTAAACATATTATTTGAGAATATTAGGAATGAAACATCTTTGTGTAAGTATCTTAAAAAAACCTGTAAATAGCTTATTAAAATTTATTGCATTCTATAGCTATACAAAGTTCTTAATCCACATAGTTAACTAGCTGGGTGCCCGTGGTTTCACCCGCGTAACTCCTGATGCTGTCGGATTTTTGGGATAAAAAGTATCCCATATGTTATTCCAGGTCATAAACTGTGTACCAAGTTTCATCAAAGTAGAGGTTTCTTGTTCGCTTCTTTACTTTACCTTAAAAAGTAGTGAACAATGAATCAAAGTGATCAATTTATTTCCCAGTGCTACTTCAACAACATCAACATCACCAGCCTATAATAGTCCACTGCTGGACATAGGCCTCCCCTAATGAGCGCCATAGATGGCATCATTATTTGGGGGTTATTATCCATAATCCCCACGCTGGGCATGCGGGTTGAGGATCGCAGTTCGGTGTAGTTGTTCTGCAGAAGGCGCTGCTGCCCGCCCCCCGCTGTGTTTCCCTTAGTCGCCTCTTACGACACCCACAGGAAGAGTTGGGGTGGTGAAATTCTATGCCGGCACCACACGGCAATGCTAATTATGTAGTTTGTATTTTGTGACGTGTCCTAGAGTCCTGTAAGGTTTAATGGAAATAAAGCACTTTGATTTTGATTCAAAATAGATTTGTAACAAAAATTTGTCTCAACAATTTTAAAGCAATGGGTTTGATTTCAGATTATCTCCTAAGCAACAATCATGTGAACTCAATAATCGTTCACAAGTTTGACTTTTCTGATGAAGAAGTGATGGCTTACTACATTTCTTTCCTGAAGACATTGAGCCTCAAACTCAACAACCATACTATACATTTCTTTTACAATGAGGTTTGTTGAGTGTATTTCCTATTTATTCTAAAACTAGATTTTAATAAGTGCAACAATTAGGCAAAGCGTCGTAATTGAAACCATGCCTTGATTGAGCTGGGAAATCCTAAGAGAAGGTGCTGGTTAAATTACAAGGTAACTAGAATGTACACCTACTAGTTACTACAAAACTTTCTTAGTTTGTCGAACTCATTATGAATGTTTTATTTTATTTTATTGGTAATACAAAATCCACAGCCCTTACATACTACTTATACTAATATTGAGAACAAAACTTACTTAATGTTAGTGGGTTAACTATGAACCTGGTTTGTGTTGGAAGAATACTAACGTTTCATCCCCTAATGTGGGACTTCATCAGGGAGAGTGCGGCTCATGTCGCGCCTGTATTAATTCTAGGTGCCCACTCGCTCTGTTATTGTTCTATTAACATAGAACAAAATGGCCAAAATTTAAGTATTTTTCTTATGTTAAAAAGCAAGTAAAATTAATATACTTTCTGTGAAAATTTCAACTATCGATCTTTTACATTACATACAGCCGGTTAAAGGATGGACAGACAAGGGAGAGTTCGTAATTGGGTTTCCTCTGGTTACGGAACCCTACAAATATAGCACGTCATAGCATCATCTAAAATATACCAGTGTTGCCTTTCTAAACTGGTTTTTTCTCACAGTTTTCTTATCCCTTCTAGCACACCAAGGACTTCCCGCTGTACACTGAAGCGATAAAGTTCTTCAATCACTCCGAGTCGATGGTGCGCATAGCCGTACGTACACTCACGCTCAACGTGTATCGAGTGCAGGATGCTAGCATGCTCCGATTTATTAGAGATAGGTAAGAGTAAAAAATAATAATCATCAATCATCAGCCCATGTCATACCACTGCCTAGGCCTCCGATAATGAGCGCCATAACAGTCTTTCAGTAACAAAAATCCTTTATCATCACCAGCTGCCCATGTTAGTCCATTACTGGACATAGCTGAGTGCCATAGCGTTCAGTCTCCAGGTTGTTCCATCCAGCATCTGTCTGCAGTCTATCGCAGGTCGTTATTGCAACTGGCCGGAGGGCGTCCTACTACGTTTGCCAAGTCGCGGTCTCCGCTCAAGAACAGGTTTAACCCAGCGGTTGTAACCCCCAAAACCCCTGAGAACAGTCAATGTGGTGATATTACAGAGGATTCCTGTATTTCAAAGAATAGGCTCCTGTCTATTGCACCATCTGGTCCTAAGTGACTCATATCAAATTATTTACATAATTAGGGTGACTTATTTAAAATTAGAATCTTACTAAAAATTATCATGAAAAATACCAGTTGATAAGAGATCGCTTTAGTATTTTAATAAGCGCGTTACACATACTGAAGTTTTAAATATTTTAATTTGTTTTTCGTTAGCTTCTAATTGATTACCTCTGTGGCACGGTGGGCGAAGGTCTGCCTGTGACGCAGGTTGCGGGTTTGATTCCCGCCTCGGGACTTATGTTTGTACGACAATCAGATATTTGTTCCAGGTCTGGTCGTTTTCTAATAATAAAATATATCTTTCTATGTAATATATTGTATTATGCATATTACCCATAACACAAGCTCTGCTTAGCTTGGGGCTAGATAACGCTGTGTCGACACAGCCTAAAATAATTTTTGCATTAATATATAAATTTTAAAGACTTACAAAATAAATAAATAACAATGGATTGTCCGGCATTATTTATTTAAATGAACAGCCGAGCCGTCTTTGAGGATAAACCCAAACCGTACCATACCTACCAAATTATCGCTCATCGATGCAAAAAACCAGATTCGATAAAATAACATAAAAACGCGGGACGTTGACTCCATTATTGTAACCAAAAAATGAATCATACACTTTTTTAATAAAGGCTCGGCCATATGTTCTGTGCAACAACTTGATTGCCATAAATAAAATCAAATGATGCATGCAAGAAGTAGATATTACTCATACACAACCATATTAGTAAATCGTGTGTGATAGCAATAGGCACCGTATCTGGTTTTATGGACAGCAAAAAATTAAACGATCTTTAGTAATTCAACACTAATGTAATATTACGCTTCAGTTCAGCGTTCAGTTAAGCGGCCTGTAGATTTTTTGCAAAAGGCTGCACTTATTTATTTATTTATTTATTTTACAATCTTAGGAAAACTTACAGCTAGACAAAGATTAGACACAAGACTTAGCTCAATTGTATCCATTGAACATACTAATTTTGGTTTTACTTTTGGATTGTATCTACTTTCTTTGTTTTCTTTTATTCTAATTTCGAAAATATTATTATTTAATGTTGAAATGAAATTAATCCAAATCATATTCAAAGAAGACTGACAGAGTTTTCTTATTATTTGTGAAGTTAGGTACGTACGTATGTATTTTCAAAATAGCTTGTGACAGAAACCTGAATAAATACTATTCTATTACAAATAATAGCAGATCATGGGGAAAATGCTCAAATTAAACTTAAATTTACAAAATGGAACATTTCCTTGAATTGAACAAATTATTTTATTCCATGATCATACTTTAATCATAATCATTCTTGTTATAATTACTATTTTAGCTCTGCTCAGCCTGGGTCTATGATGCTGTGTGGATTGTCCAGCATTATTTATTTATTTAATTACAAAACATTTTCGAAAAATCAAAATAAAAGTGCTTTGTTTCCTTTAGACCTTACAGGACTCTTTTACTCGTCACAAATACAATTTTGGTATTACGACTGACGACCTCTGTGACGCGGTGGGCGAAGGTCCGCCTGCGACACAGGGGGTTGCGGGTTCGATTCCCGCCTCGGGACAAATATTTGTACGATCTGCAGATATTTATTCAAGGCGTTCTGGTTGTTTTCTATGAATAATAAAAAAAATCTATATATCTAATAATATTGTATTATGTATATCAGTTATCTAGTACCCATTATAACACAAGCTCCGCTTAGCTTGGGGCTAGATGATGCTGTGTGGATTGTCCGGTATTATTTATTTATTTGTATGGGAAAGTCATCCGTCGCCAGATCCTTATTCCGTCTGTTTCGTTTTCCAGAACCGCAGCGCCGTATTTCAGTAATCTAGTCTGGTTCATCGGCAAACACATTCTGGAATTAGACGCGTGCGTCAGAAACGATGCGGAGTAAGTAACATGCTATTTTACTGTACTTTAATCTATAGATACGTAGGTTATTGCGACAGTAGAAGCAATTGGTATAGGTACCTTAATCAAACTGTTAAATAAATGATTGGTATAGCGCCACTTTACTTTTGTGCGCGTCAGGAATGATGCGGAGTGGGTAATATGCTATTTTACTGTACAATTTTAATTAATAGGTACGTAGGTTATTGCGACAGTAGAAGCAATTGGTATAGGTACCTTATTTAAACTGTTAAATAAATGATTACTTTATATAGCGCCACTTTACTTTTGAGCGCGTCAGGAATGATGCGGAGTAAGTAACATCCTATTTTACTGTACAACTTTAATTAATAGGTACGTAGGTTGTTGCGACAGTAGAAGCAATTGGTATACCTAATTTAGATAAGGTATACCAATTGCCCATTCAGATAAATAAATGATTACATTATATAGCGCCACTTTACTTTTGAAAGCGTCAAGAATGATGCGGAGTAAATAACATGCTCTTTTCCTGTACAACTTTAATCTAATAGGTACGTTGGTTATTGCGACAGTAGAAGCAATTGGTATACCTAATTTAGATAAGGTATACAAATTACCCATTCAGATAAATAAAGCATTACTTTATATAGCGCTACTTTACATTTGAGCGCGTGGCACGGACGTAATGAGCTATGGACCGCGTGTGTAACCGGCACACAGCTAGCGTTTGAAATGCATAAAATGACCATCTGTTGTAAAGTTTTAGACATATTGCGGTGACCACCATTGCCAACTGACTCTCATTACCTACATTGCCCTAATTTAAATAAATATATAAATGAATACTTTAAATATCGCCACTTTAAGATTGACTAACTAATAAGTAACGCTCTTGTATTGTGTAGTGTTTCTTGTGCTGACTGTACATTAGATAAATCTAGTGGACCTATTTGAAATTTAAGAAATATTTTTCATGGACCTTTTGGGAATTGCAAAACAAAAGAATGATGGACCTCTGGGAATAAGCCTTATAAAGTGGCATAAAGATATATGACCTTTTTACCGTGTACAAAAGTACAAGTAAGTACTTTTCAGTAGTTAAGTTTATTTCAAAAGAGTAAACTTTACCTATCAAAAAACAGAATCCCCTTAACAGAATAATTTTGTCATAATCACCACACTTGACAGTCGAATTCGTGATCGCAGTAAACTTGTTAAAAACACACAAACATACAAAGAAGATAGACGTTACAGATCAAACAAGCGATTCCCCGGGCTTCAGTCGGATATCTAAAAAAAATTTTAACACATTTTTTTCAAATCCATTACCATCGGTATCTATTCAATCCAAAAACACAAAAAGTCAAATCGTTGCTTCTTAATATTTAGTAGGTATAGATGGATTCAGTACATTACAGGGTTGTCTATAGCAGAGCTTAAGATAAGGTCAACCCTACCTTTTCCATGCGTGCCAAACATCGGTATCCCGTAGGTAAATAATTGAATGTAGTTTGTCTATTTCGGTCTAAATGCTTATCGCTGAGGCATTTGTGTGTTTCCTTGTGCTATTTGTGGACTCAACTTATCTATGACGTCATTTGGGGCACTAGTTTATTTGATTGATTTCGAGGGAGCTAGCACATGTTAAAAAGGGAAATATTAAACTGATTTGTTGCTACACACTAAATTCTATGTAATAAAAAAATATGGATTGATGTAGAGGATATTAAATTAAAAGATTTCATAAAGTTTATTTCTTTAGGCTTATAAAATAAGCGCTAAGACGAGCACGAAATCAATATTTTATAGGTATCCTGAAACAGATAGGCGTAAGTAGTGTTAATGTAATCTGTGCCTTAATTGGCTGACTAGAATGCTGCTAATTGTATAAAGTAAGCCTGCCTTGTTCCAGCCACTCATCCCAGCAGAAACTAGATGACTTGGTCGCAGAACATCTTGACCACCTCCATTATATCAACGACATACTCTGTCTAAACATTCCCGACCTAAACGACGTTCTTACCGAACATTTGCTGCACAAACTACTGGTGCCTCTGTACATATACTCTTTGACGCCGGGATCTGTCAGGCAATTAGCAACCTCATCACCTTACAACAGAGATCAATTTCAAAGCATAGAGACGATAACGAGGAATTTGGAGGCGATATTATGCGGGAAAAATTCAGAAGCGACGCCTTCAAGAATCAACTTTCCGAGGCAAAGAGTAGACTCGGAAGACGAGGCAAAGCCTTCCGTATCGTGTGTTGTTTCTTTATTTCTTCTATCACAAGTATTTTTAATAATAACACACGGTCCGATAGTCCACGCTCTCGCTTGGATAATCCTCCAATCGGATTCCGCGGTATTCGAAGACGGTGCGACTAAAATACTAGAAATGTACATTAGCAACGCGAAATCGAGCGTGAAATTAGAGTTTTCTAAGCCCCAATTAAGTCTAGAGAAAGCATTGGAGAATACGTCCCAAGAGCGGGACTATACTACTCCTGAATTCGCCGGTGCCAAGTCCTTTGGGTACGACACGGATCATTCGAGCTGTGATCTAGACCCAGAGCTGGTGTCCACTTCGCTTCCGTCCACTTCACATATAAGCGAAACGTCCAGTATTGCACACGATTCAACAGAAGATCTCGTCACTCAAATACATTCCGCTAGGAGTATTAAAAATGTACCGGATTCGCCCTTGCCTGATAGTGGAATAGAATCGAGCTCCTCAAAAACGGAGTTCAGTAATAAAACAGACGAAGAAAAGCAGAAATTGCTTGGAGAAACTGCTAGTGTGAGCGAGAGAGCAACACCGGTAGAGAATACGATAGACAGAGAGTATAAGGAAGTAGAGAAACGGCCTTTTCTCAAAACTATACTGGACTCTCTCGATTGTACTGAAAATGATTATAAGACTCTCTTCGCACTTTGTTTGTTGTTCGCGCTCATAAACAACAAAGGTTAGTATCTAATGATAAATTAACTTAGTAATTAACCTAATTAACTAGATTTACGATTTGTTATGCTCTAGAGTAGAAAGTATGACTAATTAGTTAATTAGATTGTCTCGACAGCTTGTATAATTAAAAGGTATACAAATCGTGTTATTGTTTAGGTTTTATTATCTGTAAATCATAAGCATTTCTTACTAAAGTTTGTTGTTTTACTCATTTCGGTCCATATGTGAATATAAAATATGACTTTTGGTAAATAACTTGGTAAGAAATGTTAAATATATTTTCTTATGTTTGTTAAAAATTAACAAAAAGTAGATTAGAGATTTGAAAATGCTCAACTTGTGTTGTCCTAACTAATGTGCTGTCTTTCTTTCTTTGCTCGCTCTGGCTATTAGTCGGTAAGGAATCGTCATATTATTAAGATTACTTCAAACTGGTACATTTTAAAATAAATAAGAACAATTATTATTATATGTTTATTATGCCCATGATCTGCATAGTTCTTTCTCACAATAGAAGTAGCTTCTTGTATATGCATGAAATTTGTTCGTATCTTTAATATTTATTTATTTTAGGAATAACAAACGACTACACTACATTATTATTACATACGTTTATACGTTTAATACTTTAAATAATATTAAAGTTTAAAGATATTTACGACATTTCATAGTAATGTTATAAATATGAAAATGTAGATGGTTGGTCTTTTCTTTACACCAAAATTTATTGGAGGAGCGGTCTGAAAAAGTGATAATTTACCTAGGAAAAGTGAGAAAATACGTACAGGATCTATTTTGAAGGAATTTTTTATAATATTCCAGGTGTGAACACTGAACTTCTAGATACGCTCTTGTGTCCCGAGTCAGAAATGCCCGTATCTGAGGGTAGTTCTGAAGCTGTGACGTCATCGCCTTGCAAGAAACCTATGCAGAGTTTCAACGCGCTGCTAATATCGAAGCTGATGACGATCGCTAACTCTAGCTGTAAACCGAGTAAGTGAATCTTGATTATCTTCTGATAATAGAATAACATGTTAATTTAGATAAATAAAAAATAAATGGCAAATGAAAAACTGCCGAAAAAAGAATGTGTGATCATAGTTTTTATGCTTTGTTAAAACTGCTTTGTTGTTGTACCTTGTATAGAGTTTACAAGAACGTGACCATAAAAAAAAAGATTAAAAGAAAAGTTACCAAATAAGCTGAGATTGAAGAAGAAAGTTGGTAGTCTAAGTAAGGTATTGTCGATATGGGTCTCCGAATAAGTTTTTTACCATCCTTAACTGTTCTTATGTTGCCCGAAATAAATGATTTATACGACGTAGGCATCCGCTAAGAAAGGATTTTGATTAATTCTACCTCCAAGGAGATAAAATAGGGGATGAAAGTTTGTATGAAACTTTGTTAATTTTAAACCGATCGATCGGGCTGAGACTTTGCATGCATACAGCTACTATGACGTAGGCATCCCCTAACGCGAGCGAAGTCACGGACAAAAGCTAGTTTAATAATTAACTTGTGTATTCCGGTCCACAGCGTCAAAAGTCCGCCTAGTAACCCTAGAGCTAAGCGTGACGCTGATGCGAGTAGCGATGCAGGGCGCCGCGGGGATGGTCAGCGCGCGTCACGCCGCCGCCGCGGACTCGTTGAGGGCGCGGGCCGCGCAGCTGGCGAGGAACTTCTACAAGTGCGACGATATCTTCCTAGACATGTTTGAAGATGAGTAAGTTATATGACTTGAAGGTCGCTACTTTGGCGAGGAACTTCTACAAGTGCGACGATACCTTCCTAGACATGTTTGAAGATGAGTAAGTTGTATGACTTGAAGGTCGCTACTTTGGCGAGGAACTTCTACAAGTGCGACGATATCTTCCTAGACATGTTTGAAGATGAGTAAGTTATATGACTTGAAGGTCGCTACTTTGGCGAGGAACTTCTACAAGTGCGACGATATCTTCCTAGACATGTTTGAAGATGAGTAAGTTATATGACTTGAAGGTCGCTACTCGCTACGCTCGCTAGTACACTAGACACTTTCAACGGTATTATCACTTATGTCAAGTAATAAGTACTGTAAGTTGTCCTTAGCAATTTCTTTACTCAAATTTACTAAACATAATCATTATAATCAACTAAATATTATAACCATTCTTTTATCTCTGTTTTGCCAATCATTGGTTTCTGATATTGTTTGTCTAGTAAGATTGAAACCGACTCTTACTTGTCACACATCCGACGACCTCTGTTTCCTCTGTGGCGCTCTAAATATTCTATAGTCTGTTCATCAGCGTAATTTTAGATTCTAATGGTGAGAATTTTTGAATTCGGTTAAGTAGTTTCGGAGCCTATTCCGTCCGAGAAAATAATCAAAACTTTCCTCTTTATAATATTTGTAGACAAGTCATTCATACGGTTGTTATTCTCAGATACTGCGAGATGAGCAAACGCCCTCTGAACGTGGAATGGCTGTGTATGGACGCAGCGATTCTTCTGCCGCCGACACGCACGCCTATGTCGGGCATCGCTTTTGCTAAGCGGTTGCCGGGAGGGGAAGTAAGTTGACAGTAACATAACTCACCTTTTAAATCTAATTCTAATCTAGTTTCTCTCAATTTGTAAATATCTGTAGGTGTTCTGGTCGTGTATAATAAAAAAACCTCCATCTATAAAATTCTATCAGTCATCTAGAACGCTTTGCAAGCTCCTGATCAGCATTATTTAACGAAAATCATCACATTGCGTTTCAATTAGATAATGAGATTTTCAATGTTTTGATTTAAAGTAGGGTAATTTTCATATAAATAATTAACGCCATAGACATTGGCATAGATTTATGAATGCCCAACCACGTTTTGAATAATTTTTAGTAGAAACAGAAAAGGCGACTTCTAAATTTAAAAAATACTTTCACTCTTAGAGACACAAAACCACACGGATTTTGAAGTGTAAGCAAAAGGAGTTGTATTTATATACAATTTTATAATTGAATCTACAGATGGAACGAGCGCGGCGCGCGATACGAACATTCTTCCTTATCCGGGATTTGTACCTCAAGCTAACGGGCAAGAGCGAGACGCAGCTACCGCTGTCTAACCCTATCCCTTTCGTGCAAGTGGGAGACGTCTTGGACCTAAGTGAGTATTGATTTTTTTGTTAATTTTACTTAGAATGACTAACAACTGGTTATGACAACATTCAACTGCTTACGAGAACCGTCAAGCTAGATATTTTGCTTATTTACTTGAACTCAAATAAGGCACAAAAGATATTAACAGTAAAAAAAATAAAAAAAAATGGAGCTAGTATTGTATTTTAGGTTTGTATTTGTGTTTTCATGGAATTAATAGGCCGTGTGGTGCCGGCATAGAATTGCACCACCCCAACTCTTCCCGTGGGTGTTGTAAGAGGCGACTAAGGGAAACACACCGGCGGGCGGGCAGCAGCGCCCTCTGCAGAACAACTTCACCATACTGCGATCCCCAACCCGCATGCCCAGCGTGGGGATTATGGGCCCCAAATGATGAATAATGCCATCTATGGCGCTCATTTGGGGAGGTCTAGAGGTCCAGCAGTGGACTATTGTAGGCTGATGATGATGATGATGATAAAATTATTATTATTATTAATAAAGGGGTTTAATACAATTATTATTAATAATAAAAAGCTTTAATAAAATGTTGTCTTTTCACAGATGACTCAGACCTGATATCCTGCGACATAATTCAAAAGGACGGCACATGGCAGCATCGCTTCCTAGCCGTCGACAACATTCAGATAATACTGGTGGAGCCTGATAAGCAACGGTTGGGATGGGGCGTCGCTAAACTTGTTGGCAGCTTGCAGGATCTTGAAGTTAGTATGTTTTTTTTTTTAAATAATGCTGGACGATCTAAACAGCATCACCTAGCCACAAGCTAAGCAGAGCTTGTGTTTTGGGCACTAGATGACTGATATACATAGGTAATACAATATAATTATTATTATTAGATATTTTTGTTTTATACATAGTATAACATGTATGTAGAACATAATGTACTCTATGGCCGATGTACATTAGGCCAACGAAAGCTCATTCTGTCCCCACTCTATCAAAGTAATTTAATGTAAACAGACAGAGCAATCGTAAAAATTTCTGTATAAGTTCACAAAGGTTCTAAGGAATAATATTCTAATAATCAATGAATGCTCACGCGCTTGGTGAAACAAAAGAAAGTTATTAAGTAAAAAAATACTAGTTTAATATTATAATAAACATGATAATGTATGTTACAATGATATTAAAATAGCAATAGCTGATAAAACTAATTTTTCCGCAAAACATTCACCAGACCATCATGGAAATTGATGAAAAACACCTTTAGGGTGTGTGGTTACACACACCCTAGTAACGATTTTATAAATGCTTCGAAAATCAGTTTTATTTCATTCGCAAACAAAAACCTCTGTGTAAAAAAATTACAAATCAAATAATCACATAAAAGTCAAAATAAGTAAGATATCACAACAAAAATGACATCACTCTTTGTAATTTGTATTCCATCACCATCACCAGCCTATAATAGTCCACTGCAGGACATGGGCCTCCCCTAATGAGCTCCATAGATGGCATCATTATGTGGGGGTTATTGCCTATAATCCCCACGCTGGGCATGCGGGTTGGGGATCGCAGTTCGGTGTAGTTGTTCTGCAGAAGGCGCTGCTGCCCGCCCCCCGGTGTGTTTCCCTTAGTCGCCTCTTACGACACCCACGGGAAGAGTTGGGGTGGTGAAATTCTATGCCGGCACCACACGGCTAATTTTGTATTCACAGCTTTGTAACCTTTTAATCTTTAGAGCCATCTATTAAAAAATATAACGAAATACCCGTAGATACAAGTTGATCCTCTTTAGTGCTGCCATCTATTTAAAAATAAAACGACCTACTCAGATACAAGGCGACAAAGAAGACCCGCGCTGCCTCCACCTGACGATCCACAAGCCGCGAGAGGGCGCCAGCGGAGCGCTTCCGAGGACGGTGCTACTGCGGGCCAAGTTCAAGTTTGATGACCATATCAGAAGTATGGCGGCCAAGCAGAGGTTAACCAAGGTATTCATCATCATCAGCCTTCAATAGTCCACTGCTGGACCTCTAGGCCTCCCCAAATGAGAGCCATAGATGGCATTATTCATCATTTGGGGGTTATTGCCCATAATCCCCACGCTGGGTATGCGGGTTGGGGATCGCAGTACGGTGGAGTTGTTCTGCAGAGGGCGCTGCTGCCCACCCCCCGCTGTGTTTCACTTAGTCGCCTCTTACGACACCCACGGGAAGAGTTGGGGTGGTGCAATTCTATGCCGGCACCACACGGCAAAACCAAGGTATTACGACCCATAACAATGGCAAGAACGTGACAAGAAGCTACAAGCAGTCACTTGTAATAGATAGATAGAAAATACTTTATTATAACAAAGAAACACAACATTACAAACAGACTTACTTAAAGCCAAGGAAGTGTAAAGCGGCCTGAGTGATCTCTTCCATGCAAACTAGGGATGGACTGGATATGAGTGTAACGTACGATAAGACCCCATTAATAGTATAGAGAAAAAAATTAAAAATAAAAATAGTGCAAACAGCAGAAAAACATATAGATCTGTTTCACAAAATATGTACCTAGGTAAAGCTATGATAGGGAATTTGCTCAAATAAAAATATCAGACCTATAATAACTTTTTATTTAAGATATTGGAAAAGCTTGCCAATCCTACTGACATAAAACAATACACAAACCTTATGTTCGTTTACTTCCAGGGCCGCACGAAATCCCGCCAGAAGAAGATGCAGCAGATAGGTCGATTGCTTGAAGTCTCCGGGATGGCTGCGCCGGTTCCGACGACGCGACCCAGGCCGCTGTTCGCGAGGCCCGGTCTTTCCTCTGTTAGGAGGGCCTCTGGTAAATCTTAATATATAAAGGAACAAGCGATTTTCTGGCGACAACGCCCAGCCTAAACCGCTGAAGTTAGAAAGCTGAAATTTGGAAGGTAGGTTCCTTTTACAACACAAGCACCCGCTAAGAAGGGATTTTTGGAAATTCCACCCCTAAGGGGGTGAAAAGGGGGATGGAAGATTTTTTGGTCATTTTTCTAACTCTGTAACCGGTAGCCCGATTTTCTTGAAATTTACAGGAAATACTAAACATACAAAAATATTGAACACGTGTTTCAGCATTTTTCAAAATATTCCTGAAAATAGGGTGAAATGGGTCATTCAAGTTTGAGATTCGTATTTTGGCTCCATATTGAAATGTCTATAACTTTTTGATATAGCATACTAATGACTTGAAACTTTCAGTATGTATTGAAAAAACTATAAATCAAACCACGTGTTTCAGCATTTTTCAAAAATGTTACTATATAGGTTTAAAAAGGAAGTCGAATTACTTAAGATTTTTGAGATTTTTTTTAACAAATGACCAACATGAAACTTACTCAGAATACCAAACAAACAAAAATATTGAACTTCAGGATTTTTTAAAATATTCCTGAAAAAACATCAAAATATAAAGAAACAAGCGATTTCCTACCGACAACGCCCAGCCTAAACCGCTGAAGCTAGAAAGCTGAAATTTAGAAGGTAGGTTCCTTTTACAACACAAGCACCCGCTAAGAAGGGATTATCTTAATATATAAAGGAACAAGCGATTTTCTGGCGACAACGCCCAGCCTAAACCGCTGAAGTTAGAAAGCTGAAATTTGGAAGGTTGGTTCCTTTTACAACACAAGCACCCGCTAAGAAGGGTTTTTTGGAAATTCCACCCCTAAGGGGGTGAAAAGGGGGATGGAAGTTTTTTTGGTCTTTTTCTAACTCTGTAACCGGTAGCCCGATTTTCTTGAAATTTACAGGAAATACTAAACATACAAAAATATTGAACACGTGTTTCAGCATTTTCCAAAATATTCCTGAAAATAGGGTGAAATGGGTCATTCAAGTTTGAGATTCGTATTATGGCTCCATATTGAAATGTCTATAACTTTTTGATATAGCATACTAATGACTTGAAACTTTCAGTATGTATTGAAAAAACTATAAGTCAAACCACGTGTTTCAGCATTTTTCAAAAATGTTACTATATAAGTTTAAAAATGTAGTCGAATTACTTAAGATTTTTGAGATTTTTTTTAACAAATGACCCAACATGAAACTTACTCAGAATACTAAACAAACAAAAATATTGAACACGTATTTCAGGATTTTTTCAAATATTCCTGAAAAAACATCAAAATATAAAGAAACAAGCGATTTCCTACCGACAACGCCCAGCCTAAACCGCTGAAGCTAGAAAGCTGAAATTTAGAAGGTAGGTTCCTTTTACAACACAAGCACCCGCTAAGAAGGGATTATCTTAATATATAAAGGAACAAGCGATTTTCTGGCGACAACGCCCAGCCTAAACCGCTGAAGTTAGAAAGCTGAAATTTGGAAGGTAGGTTCCTTTTACAACACAAGCACCCGCTAAGAAGGGATTTTTGGAAATTCCACCCCTAAGGGGGTGAAAAGGGGGATGGAAGTTTTTTTGGTCTTTTTTCTAACTCTGTAACCGGTAGCCCGATTTTCTTGAAATTTACAGGAAATACTAAACATACAAAAATATTGAACACGTGTTTCAGCATTTTTCAAAATATTCCTGAAAATAGGGTGAAATGGGTCATTCAAGTTTGAGATTCGTATTTTGGCTCCATATTGAAATGTCTATAACTTTTTGATATAGCATACTAATGACTTGAAACTTTCAGTATGTATTGAAAAAACTATAAATCAAACCACGTGTTTCAGGATTTTTCAAAAATGTTACTATATAAGTTTAAAAATGTAGTCGAATTACTTAAGATTTTTGAGATTTTTTTTAACAAATGACCCAACATGAAACTTACTCAGAATACTAAACAAACAAAAATATTGAACACGTATTTCAGGATTTTTTCAAATATTCCTGAAAAAACATCAAATTATAAAGAAACAAGCGATTTCCTACCGACAACGCCCAGCCTAAACCGCTGAAGCTAGAAAGCTGAAATTTAGAAGGTAGGTTCCTTTTACAACACAAGCACCCGCTAAGAAGGGATTATCTATACTAATATTATAAAGAGGAAAGATTTGATTGTTTGTTTGTTTGTATGTTTGTTTGTTTGTTTGTTTGTTTGTTTGTTTGTTTGTTTGTTTGTTTGAATTGAATAGGCTCCGAAACTACTGGACCGAGTTAAAAAATTCTTTCACCATTAGAATCCTTAATTTTCCGTGATGAACATAGGCTATATAATATTTTCAAAAAAGTTAGGGATCCGCATGAAAAATTCAATAATTGAACCGTGGGCTGTATATTCAACCTCTTTTTCTATTATGGCGCGTCAGAATAGAAAAAGAGGTTGTATAGCGCACGGTGCTTGCTTTTTCTCTACGGCCAGTGTCAGTTTTGGAATGTCGAGTCAATGTCAAAAACCCCAATGCTGTTAAAAAAAGTAAAGATCCGTATGAAAACTGTGAAACCCATCGTTTTAGTGTGTATAATTTCTGAAATTTTTGTTTAATACCCGTGCGAAGCCGGGGCGGGCCGCTAGTCTTAATATATAAAGGAACAAGCGATTTTCTGGCGACAACGCCCAGCCTAAACCGCTGAAGTTAGAAAGCTGAAATTTGGAAGGTAGGTTCCTTTAACAACACAAGCACCCGCTAAGAAGGGATTTTTGGAAATTCCACCCCTAAGGGGGTGAAAAGGGGGATGGAAGTTTTTTTGGTCTTTTTTAATATCTGTAGATATATAGTAGTGTAGTGTAGATAATCTGTAGGTATATTTAAATAAAATAGGATTAGGTAATTTACAAATAAAATGGGCTAAAGTAGAATGTTTGCAGTCCACCGTGTCATTAGATTCACTATAAAAAAAATACAGTAAACGGTTATTTTTTTAAGAAAACGCATGGTCTTATACATGATATTAAAAGCGGGTTTCAATTTCCGACTCTCAAAATAGGGTATTAGCTAATTTCGTCAAGATTTTTTTACTCTAAAGTCCACGCAAATGAAATTGCGAGCGGGTCAGCTAGTACATTATAACTTACATACTTACCCTTAATAAATAAATAATGCCGTACAATCTACACAGCATCACCTAGCCCCAGTTCAGCAGAGCTTGTGTTGTAAGTACTAGATGACTGATATACTTACATAAATCGCAACAAAGGTTGACCAAACACACTGCCACTTGTGGACAAGAAATTTAAGTTAAGAGAAAATAGTAACATTTTATTTTATAATAATTTACTGTACGCGATTTTTTCGACTTTTTCTTGTTATTTCTTCTATAATATTTTCTTTCCTGTTTTTCCTAATACGATAAACGTGTTGTTTGTCCTCAGGTGAATCCGACGAGACGGACCGTCGCCTGCGCCGACCAAGCAGCCATATGCTCAAAGACGGCATCGTGGTGTACCGCGAGCGAACCACCAGCCGGGAGAGGTTAGAATTCTCGAATAGGTATACTGTGGCTTTGTATTCACTGGTGGTGGGAATAAGGTATAGTTTTGTTTGCATATTTGTTGGATTTCGACGACCGATGTAGCGTAGTGGGCAAAGGTCCGCCTGCGACGCAGGACCAGGGGCTGTCAACTCGCTAAGCAGAAAATGCCAACAGCACAAGTACTTGGGCATAAAACATCAGATGAGATGGCGCTATACGTTAGAAAGAGAAAGAAAATCTATGCATAAAATCTTGACATGACAACCAAATGTCCATGTAACACTGTCATTAATTTGAATGAATGAAAGCCGTGCCAAACCTCCGTTAAGAGTAATATTATTCTTTGTGCCAAACGCCAAACGGTAGACCGTTATAAAATTAATTGCTTTTTGTGATCGTAAATAACAGAACATTTTAATAATCTTGAAAGATTTCGACTTTTTGAAAGGTTATTTCGATTGACAATGGCTTAAAACCGAAAGTGCGCTAAATGCCGTATTTCCACCAAAAACGGAACCGCAGATGTTTAAACTTGTGCTTTCACAGGTTTCCGCTATTATGACGTGAGTACATTAATACTTCTACATTAGTACCTATCCGTGTCTTTAACGTCCATCGATCCATCCTCAATAAGTTCATTAATGTCGAACCATCTTCAATGACTTCATTCCATGACTTCAGGGCACGAGTATGGGCTTAATTCTGTTTTCCAGCTGGGGACTGGTCCATTGAAAAATCTTTAAAAAGCTTGCAACAACAACTTTTATTATTATGTTATGTTATCTTTCTTTCAGGTGAACTTTCACAAAAAGCTAGGAGCACAACAATGATCATCGAAAAAATGGAGCAATTATTTGATGCGTTGAATGGAGACAATCCAGATCTTAAAAAGGGAAACAAATTTGACCTAAAGGAGTCAAAATCAAAGTGCTTTATTTCCTTTAGACCTTACAGGACACTTGAGTCCCCATCTTAAACACTTCATCGAAATGAAGAGATTCTTTCAATGAGATTTGTTGAAAAAATCAAAAGGTCTTGTTAGAACGCCGAATGCAGTTGAGCACCTAAAAATTTGGATAAATGGTATGGTGTGAAGACCTTGGCCACATGATGATGACTAAACTAAGACCTGCTTGAAAATTGTTAAGGTTGCAAAAGAAAATAAACATATTACAAAACATTTAAAAATGCTTGTTTTTTAATATATCATCAAAATACTTAATGTGTGACTATCTATCAGGTGAATGGCGGATATTATAACAAAATGTTGAATATTCACCATTCATTTAATAGATAAATAGTCGCAAAGAAAGTAAGCACCTTACAAAAGATTGAATTGCGCGCCTTTTCAATTCAAATTTCCCGCCAAACTTTAGTTACCGTGGGCATAAAGTAGCGGCGCTAGTGTGCTCTAGTGTTCGCATTTTTATTCTATGGAGTCTTACTTCTTTCCGTTAGGATATTAGTGTTCTGTGCGCAGGACGCTTTGAGATAAACGTTCGTATACGTGTAAATATTGTGTTCTGGGTTTTTTTCTTGTATGAAAAAATATATATTTGTAAGTGATGAATTTTTATTAGGTATATCAGTCATATAGTAAACAAAAATAGTACCCATAACAAGCTATTCTATAAAAAAAAAATAAGATATTACTAACTTATGTTGTCACTCATATGGTGTTGAACTAACTACTGGGAAAACAAGGGCATACGAAACCTGCTTAAGAAGTTTATTTATTGACCATCTTTAAATACTATTTCATAGAAAACTTTGTGTACTAAATATTATTGTTTTTGTATCTAACTACAAACTGTACCTAAATATTATTGATTTTCCATATTATTTTGAAATTTTAGTGATATTATTGCATGGTAAAACATTTTTGCCCTATCTAATAATTTAAACGAATTGCCTAGTGAGAATACTACATTCCATAGACTAACCAAAACTACATATCTTTGACTCGCACTCCTCTTAAAGCAACCTCTATTATTTTTGCTCGATGTTTGAACAAAAATAATAGTTTTTGTTCAAACATCGAGCACACTCACACTCACGACACACTCGATTTCTAATCAGACTCAAAGTTATGACTAACAAAGATAGATGTACATCTCTACTTCCTTTAAATCTGCAAGTATTGACCTGCATCTCCCACCAGCAGTGTATCGCGTAGCAGCAGTACTCACGGCAGTAGAGAAGGGTCTCCCCGAGCGCGCCCTGAAGACATCCCCCTGGAGGATATCAAGAGGAACTCAGCACCTAACGTCCCGACCAGTGTGGTTCCTCAGGTATTTTCTTTTTCTTTACTCAGGTACTTTCTTTACCTCAGGTACTTTCTTTACTCAGGTACTTTCTTTACCTTAGGTACTTTCTTTACCTCAGGTACTTTCTTTACTTAGGTACTTTCTTTACCTGCGGTATTTTCTTTACCTCAGGTACTTTCTTTACCTGCGGTATTTTCTTTACCTCAGGTACTTTCTTTACTCAGATACTTTCCTTACTCAGTTACTTTCTTTACCTCAGGTACTTTCTTTAATAGTATAGATTTAATACTCGATGGACACTTATTTCAGATTCAGCCAAGCACGAGTAAGCCGCAGACTCAGCGAGTGAAAAGCAAAGAATCGGAGGAAACATCGTTCATCTCTGGCGAAACACGTCCGAAACGGAAGGGGCAAGTTGAAACCATTTGATATTAGGTGTTATCATTCATTGATACGATTTAAATGAATGATAGAACTATATTTGACGTCAGTTACTTTTATTTGACATTCGTTCAATTTAAATCACTCATGTGTGGATGTTGCCATGCTCCAAAAACGATGTTGTGAAGTTGCAGTTGTGGCATCGAGCTGTAAATCAATGTGGGCTGTTCAATGCAATGTTTAAAAATACAATCACGTTTTTTATTTTGAAACTAGGTGGCGCTGCACAAAAGTCAAGTGTCAATTTCAAGCCTCTAAACAACGAAATTGGTAGATTTTTGACACTTGAGTTTCATACAGCGCCATCTTAGTCTATGCAACTACTTTTTTTAAAGTTCTCATTGAAAAGCCCTCTTTGAAAGGTATTTCATTTAAAAATACGAGAATGAAATCATTGACTTGTTTGAATTGTGACTAGTGGAATTGAAAAATAACGAACTCAACTAAACTATAACGTTATAGACAAAAAAACTATTAGTTAGAAATTGTTTTTTTTGTGTTTTTCTCTGTTATAGGTCCAGTGACATTAATTTAGAAAAGTAATTCACACTGTTTTTTATTTAAAAAATAGAAAGCAATTACGTTAAATAGATAATACGATTCTTTGAAATAATGTTCTAGAATGTGAATTATGAAATAATGTAAATATAATACGTATTATTGGACTTATTTGCATGAGAAATAAATGAAACCTGAGTTTTGAGGTAGGTATTTCCGAAATGTGAAACCCTCTCTTTAAAAATAAAATCTTTGCCGATTCTAACGTGGGCTGAGCTTAAAATATTGATGTGATGTGTAAAGATAATATTGGGACATTTGCTAATATTCTGCAGGGTGCTATCAAAACTTGTCCAGAAAGTCGGTTTACTTGAATATTGAATTGTGCCCTACCTAATATTAGTATATTGGGTATTTTTAAGAGGAATGTTTAATTTTATGAAGTCCATTGGTCGGAAAAGCTTGACATTTTGACATAGCTTCGAAAAAATTATTGACCCTTGATAATAATATTTTAATTTACAAAAAATATTATAGATTGCAACTTTTCGTTTCCAAATCAACTCAACAACGTAGGTATTGCAATTTGGTTCATTTATAGTTACCCTAGATGGCACCGTGAACTTCGTGGTAGCTTTTTATATATTTTTGGACAAACTCTGTATTAGAACAAACAAAACTTGCTCAAGCGTGTTTTAGCTTTAGCGAGACAACGAAGAGCAATTTATTTTTAATACAGATTATTCACATTATTTCAAAATAGTTCACTTCAGTTTTATAAATCTATTGAAACGTTCTTTTATTAATCTATAGAAACAGTTCATTAATAAATAATAATCCATAGTTCATATTATAATCGAATAATTGCACTTATTGTAAACCGTAAAATTATAACATAACTCATCATAAGATCTCTTGTTACGTCCAAATAGTTCTATGTAGTATTTTATTTCATGTATGTAGATAGATAGTCTAAAATATTGTATTATACTTTTTTATATTATTTATGATTTTTTTATATTGCTAACGGATGTTTTTGATTGGCTCTCAGCACAAAATGATTGTAAATATTGTTTATGGAAAACTAAGTATTTTATATTCATAGTTTTATTTTAACAATTTGTGTAATTTTTAATTTATATATGAAATTTTGTCTCTACATTATAATTATGTATTTTATTTAATAGCTACACTTTTACGTGATACTATCGAAGATAATATTTGGATAAATCCATACTAATATTATAAAATCGAAAGTACCTATGTCTGTCTGTGACCTTTTACGCCTAAACGGCTGAACGGATAATAATGAAATTTGGCAGGTCGGTAAACAATATCCAGGGGACGGACATAGGCTACTTGGAAAACTCCTGTAAAGCCACGGTCAAACGCTATTATTATTATATAAAAGTATAATTGTAATGTCCGTGTCAAAGCTACCATTTCTGTCAAAATATATGTATAATATATTTATGTTGTGATATATATTTAAAAGTTGCAATAGCTATTGATGTAGATAATGTATTTTTGTGTTTGTAAACGGAAACTATTTTTAGTGTTGAAATGAATTATATCACATGTTACATTTATATATCACAGTTTTTTAATTAAAATGTAAAAAAGTCAAACATATAGCTAAAATACAATTTAGTATCCTTTTGGTTTTAAGTATCGTAACATGAACTTGATATCATATAAAATATATTGTATTAAACCATTCGTTAATGTGATAGAAATCGATACCAATTCAATATGTCAATATCAACATGAACAAGTAATTCTGAACAATCCACATAGCATCATCTAAGCTAAGCAGATCCTGTGTTATGGGTACTAGACGACTGAATACTTACTAATACCAAATCTCAAATGCTCAATAAATGTTTCTCTATCAACAGGGCAAATGGAAAATAATGGAATGGTCAAACAGAATTGTATAAACATAGAAAGGTACCACAAATTATTTCGAGTATAGGTACCTTATACTCGAAATAATCTAAGACATTAAAAGGTCCCAGGGGATTTTGCATCCGTCCACTTCCCATCAGGCGAGCCATATGTATTAAAACCTTACGTACCTTGGTGGTTAAAAAAAATCTAGGCGCTAAAAGAAATCAACAAAACACGGCAAGAACAAGAAATAAAACATTACTTTACTATGTCATTCTAATTTATTTGATTAATCATCTGCTCTATACACATGATATGCACCAATGCCTATAAATTATACAAACAATGAACACGGATAATGACGAAATGTAAATTATTTACATCAAATTAACAAAACTAAGTATTTGCTTTTCATTGCTCATTATTCTTTAGTCTATATTTTTAACGTAACTTGAGCTACACACGAAACCTTCCTTCTTCGACGACAACAAATCACAGCAAACTTTCTGAGTTACCCCCGCTTGTTTTTTTTTTTACTATATTATAGAGAAACTGACGTTCCAACAGTTCGTATATTTTAAGAAAAGTACAAGATAGTAGTTTCAGATTCAGGTTTTGGGTTTAGGAAGTATTTTAAACAATTTTCGGTCCCTACTCAAATAAATAGCTCTTCAAACCTCTGAATACAAAATTAGGAGACAGAAATAGGAATAATGACGTTAAAATTACCTACTTATTATAAGTAGATTAAGAGTAATACGATAATATTTAGGTAGTTACTTTTATGCTGTTTATCGTATTGGCGCGAATTGGCTTAAATATATCACGATACCTTTACGTTTAGGCTGACACGAGATAAACAGAAGTGAAAGAAAAATTGCAGCCAAATCTGAGATTTGCAAGAATCTATCTATAAAATTTAAGAAAGGTGATGCGAATCACCTAACCAATTATTGAAAAAACTTAAGTTATAATATTACACAATACTTATGTACAGGATAAAAGGCAATAATTGTGCTTTGATACCATCCTCTGAACAAGAATCTCCTGAAAAATAAGATACATTTTCTCTGGAAGTCAATCAAAAGAATAATATCAAAACATTATTATTCCCGTGAAGAACACATTTAGGCCTTGAACATTTTGCCTATGAAATAAAACTATGTACATGACTATGTAGCACTTATTAGGAAACACGAAGAAGCATGGTCTAGGACAAGCTTAAATGGAAGCACAAATATTTTTAAACAAAGATCAAGACAAGAGTTCAATTGGATCGATAGCAGAACCGCTCGTGGGTGATCCGTTGATTTGAGAATATATCATTCTTAAATGTAAGATATACCAAATTACGAATATATGTTGTATTATTTTACTATTTCTTTAAAAAAAAGGAACTATAATAGCAAGTCGACACATATAGCTGAATTATCTAAGATAAATTGAAATTGTTTATTTGTTTTAAACACACAAATAACGGCAGAACATTGGTGTTTTGTGCAATGAAATTCTGATTTGAAAATGTCATGTAAAGTTCATACTATAATGATAACATTTTATAAAATTATACTCCTATAAACTCAAGCGGACAAGATTCCCTTCGCAAAATAGAATTGTCGTTCGTTTTTCAGAAGAATATAGTTTACAAAGTATATTTATAAATTGAAATCCGGCCCGCTCGACAAAAGTAAATGAACCCTGTACCGGATTTATGTGCGCTTAGATCGTATCGGTATTTATAAAGAAATTAGCAGTTTTATGTTGTGAGATGGAAAAAAATAGTTTAAAAATGATAGTGTTTGATCGAACCATGACAAACTATGTTTCTTTAAAGTACACAACACGATGTCACACAAGCCAGTAAGTCTAAACGAAGCTCATATTTTTCTTAACATCTATTTACGTTTTTTATAATAACGAAGACAACATTGACAGATAAACGGAAAGGGGGAAACTTCGATAAGAAATATCAATAAATACTATAGGAACAGCATTCAAGACAAATTCACCGGTGCAATAGAAGTTTTGTTATAATTTCAATTTGATGTAAAATATATATCAGCATCATACATGTTTTCTATAACAGAGTTATCAGTTGTAACTCAAAGCTAAATCTTATTTTAAAATAAAAGTACGTAATTGACAATTCTTAGATTTAAACGATTCAAAATAACTACATATCAATTTGATTACAGAGTTATAATTGACAAAAACTAATCAAAACTTGTATAATAGAGTACATAGTTGTCTGTTTCGTCATAAAAACTTAATTTCAAATGACGTTGCGATGACCCTTAGCGTCATTATCAATCTAGCTTAAAAATCTGCAGATATACATTATATATTCACTACTAAAGGTGCAAATATTTCTAAAATATATCATATATTTTTAAATCCCTATAATGTGCAATATACAATGCACGCGTAACACATATATCAATAAATTACCATTAACTTACACATAAAAACATTACTGTTAAACAGTATCATTCTCTATACATCAACCTTTATGAAATTAGCTATTACAATAAATATATATTTATTTATACTACAATTGGTGTAATTCTATTATGTAGTTCAGTCGCCAAGTTTCTCGAATATATTTGAATATTTTATATTTAGATGCCTTTATCTTTATGGTTACATCAAAGTTTAGCTTCGGTTGTATGAAAATAAATGAATGATTTTATTTATCAATTGAATCTGGTTGGCGATTGAACTACGTTTCAAATATGGACATTAAATTGAAATAAAAACACATATACGCGTAACACTTTTAACATCATTTAACAATCATTATTGTCAGTTATATAACTATTTTTATGATTTATATATTTATATAAATTCGCATCTAATTATAGGCAGTTTTAAAACAATTTTTTTATAATTAAATTTACTAGATATTTATAAACTGCTAAAGGTGTGGTTCTCAAATAAATCCAACTAAATTATAACTAATATATAATTTATATTTAAAACTATGTATAAAAACTATACGTAGGTAGATGTACATGTATTTAACTAAACTTTTTTAAAGACTTTTCCACACCTCTGGCAGTATATTATATTCTACACTTTGGTATGAAAAATGGAACTAGCACATTCAGTAAGTATATATTAAATAGCTAAGGAATTAGAATTATACTTAGAGTTAGTTATAGATACTTTGTCCTACGGTAAAAATAGTAACTTAACTTTGAACTTATTCGCAGACAAAAGTCAATACACTGATTCTTGATTTTGTATGACTAGCTTCCTAACAATCGTTGCTCACAGAATACAATAATATACGCAGTCGAAAATCTGTAACAGAACTAGACTCAGGCAAGACAACTTAATTGTACATAAAACAAATAGGTACTTGTTTTTTGGTTACCATTGAGATCAGTGTCGTACTTAAATAAAGTTGGTCGGACTGTTTCGGTTAACCCTTACCCAATTCCTTCAATTTTCTAAACTTGCAAAACATACTTATGTAATACTTAGGAATTTGCAAGAATTCAAACGTGCAAAGAATCCTCATAGCATACTTTATAAATCACTTAAAGGTCCGTCACTATCACATAAAAGATCGCATCGTTATTGTCTTTCTGCGATCTGTATTGCTTGTTAGGATCTTAGTTGGGCGGGGCTGAGTACGAGTTCGCCGTCGGGGCCACTGGCGAAGGAGACATTTCTCGGCGGAGGCCTGCGTTGACTCGGGCCGTGCAGCGCACTTTGAGGAACGCTCGGTTCTATTTGAGTGACGCACGGTTCTCTTTGAGTGATGCACGATTCTCTTTGAGTGACGCACGGTTCTCTTTGAGTGACGCACGGTTCTTTGAGAGGGACGCTCGGTGCTCTTTGTATAGGCCTGAGCGTGGCGTGCTCTGTCGGCGATACCGCGCCTGGTTGGAGAGGGCTCTGCGGTGATGGTGTTTGTCGGACGTTTGATGAGCCCTGGCACGGAGCAACCTGGAATAAACCATTATAATTAGAACCTTCGAACCTTAAACACTATTTAAAAGTGATACCAATTGTAAGTTTGTTGTTTAACGGATCAAAACTATTCATTCGTTACCCGTTCTGCTTTCTTACTGGACACTTCGCAGGATACCACATCGTAATCCTTACTTAACCACTATTGTAACGGGGTATTGGCGGATGTCATCTTTGGGTGTATCATATTATGCATACGAGGACGATACCCGCTGTGTGTAGCGCCCTCCTTTAAAATCAACTCTCTTAGAGGACCTCTGTGCTGATGGCTACCCCACGCATGCCTCCCAAAACCGAGTGACTATATGAGCCGTGATCATGGAAATGAGACACAATCTAACAAAAAATCATTTATATCAGACTAAAAAAACCCGTTCCTCTAAGTTTATTGTTTATCGTGTATAGTCTTTGGAACTATTCATTAGTTACCCCATCCTTTCACACTAGACAGGAGAATATACACGACAAAGTACGCCAACGGCAGATCTCCCGCCAATCAGGTGAGTGCAACACTTGCCTGTATGTTCTGTGGAGGGGGTTGTAGCGTGTGGTGGGACGCGGTTCGGTACCGGCGCAGTCGCTCGTCTTCCTCCCCACTGGACAGGCTCGATACGTCGCAGGATGAGGCGTCGAGTCTCCGCGCGGGCGAGCACTGTGCGGGCCCGCGGGAGGTGCCGCCAGCTAGCGGCATCTCTTCGCCTTCCACGCAGCCAGACAGTCTGAAATACGGATACATCAATTTGAGACGGGTAATGTATGATGAGGGTAAGTTTTTTGTTGCAATGGGGAACAACGGAGAATTCTGTTTGGGTTAGTTGTTGGTCCAAATTATAGATAGGATGGCATTTCACTTTCCAGCTGTTCGTTGCTATTCGTTTTATCCAGGTACCGCGCGACGTTTCCGCAGCTTATATACGTAAAAAAATAATCTATACTAATCTGTGCTCATCTATAGGTAGTAATTTTATAAAAAGGAAAGATTTATTTGTTTGGTTGGATTGAATAGGCTTCGAAACTACTGGATCGATTTCAAAAATAATTTCACTATAGAATCCTACACGTGATGAACATAGGCTTTAGATGTTTTTCAATAAAGGGATCCGTATACAATCACAAATAAAGCAAACATTATGTAGTAATTTTTTGTTAAACACCAGTGCGAAGCCGGGGCGGTCCGCAAATTTTTATTAAGGATAATGTTCAGTGGTGCTGGTGAAAACTACCTTCTGTTCTCCTTGTAGTTGGTCCGCCGACGGCAGCAAGGCTTCGCAAAAATACAAAAGGCAATACGCAGTAGACAAAGACCCAGTCCGGCGAATATGAGCGATGGACCCACCAGCCGGAGCGCTGGCGTCTTGAAGCCCTGGAACATTGAAAGGAAAGCTGTTAGAACCTTATTTCACCGTCGGAACATTACAACATAGAAAGGCACAATATTAGTATCTACCTCTATATCCCTAAATGTACAGTGAAAACTACATGACAGGCAGGCAGTTCTGTGTTAAAAATAAAATAAAATATATACATTATTATAATTAATGCTCTACAAATCAATCTCTTTCATTGTTTTGTATCATGTGTCGCAGAAACAAATAAAATCTTCATCTATCTATTTGCATTTCGTGTCGATCTGGCTGATCTAATATCTTGGGTCAAATAAGATTGCAGACTATTAAACGATGGATTGAAATAACCCTTAAACGTTCGTTCCTTCTTCACCTGGGTTGGCTATTTTACTCTCTATCTAGGCAAGTTATCCATTTAAAAGCCTTGTTACAATCAACACACTCCTCAAACACTACACTCATTCGTTCTAACCCACCAAGGTCGCTGACCTACCCCATTCCATTAAATTCACGAAAACTGAGGACTTAACACGAGGTAATCTACCATCTAAACCTATTTTACTTTAAAAAACTTTTATAGATGAATTCGTATCATGAATCTTAGCGGGTTAATGCGAACCTGGCTTGTGTTGGAAGAACCAACGTTTCATCTCTTAACGAGGGACTCTAACGAGGTTGAGTTCCAACACAGACTAGGTTCATAGTTACTAACATTCATAATACAATTTTAAACCTAGTTACAACCAGCTGCACTTCAGTTTACCTTGTCCCTGATCACCGAATTACACCACGGCAACTGCGCCACTCTCCAAGGCTCCTCATTGATAATATCTAACCTCCGTTCTACCTCACCAAGGTAATTGACCTCTCGATCACGTCTAGCTTTTCCATTTTAAATCTTACATCCATCATTTTAAATGTTTCACATATTAAATTTACCTTGTCTCCGGTCCCCACAAAGTAAACCACGAGACCCAAGGCTAAGATCCCCAGGCCCGCATACAGCAGCCGCGCCACTCCCCAAGGCTCTCCATTGATAGCATCCGCCTCTCCGTCTGAATCTGATGACGACCCGTATGACGCGTCTCGCACCTGGAAATCAGAAATCTATCAGTTTCTGGCTAAGCTCATGGCTTTGTTGGGTGTTTCTGTCTAGTAGTTGCGCTACTTACTAGTGTTGTTTGTGCTACTTGCTAGTGTTGTTGAGCTACTTTCTAGATTTGATATGATGTGATTTGTTCTTTATGTTTCTGCTAATTCTTTATACTACGGTATTGATATATGATGTGATGTGATATGTTAGCTAATGTTCTAGTAAGGTTTGCACTTGTTCTTTTTTATTCTGCTGATGTTTCCTAATCTCAATTGTAGTATGTGTATCTATTTGCTACAGTAATGTTTGTTAATGTATGGTAAGATGTGATATGTTGTCAAGTTTATCAAATTTAGTTTTTAAAAACTGCAAGTTTCCTACATTCGCCTTATTCTTTTTACAATGTTAATTCCTACCATATTTTTGCTGAGCTACAGCTTCGATATATGATGAGATGTGATTTATTATCCAATCAAGAGTAGTTTTTATAAAGCAAAAATAGTCATTTTAAAGACTTGACAGTGTTTGATTATCTCTGTTCTGAATAAAGGTTTTTCTCAATAGTTTTTTTGAAGTGCTTATTTATTTCTGAAGTTCCTCTGCTTTTAATGAAATAATGATGTGATATGCTCTCTGATTTCATCGTACCTACTCAGAGAGAAAATTCTGTAATCATCTTATAAGACCATGATTAAAAGAAATGCTGAATTGGTCTTGTATCTTTTCTATAATACTCGATTAAAGTTTTCACTGTAGGTAGGTCCCTTATTCAATTTTCCCGTAGAGTTAGTATATCACTAGAATTTACCTACATCGCTGGTCGCCCAAAAAGGCCGATTCATCACTTAAAACTATAAAGCGTCATGCCATGCCGTGCAATACAATATTGACACGATAAGCACACAAATATGAAATATGATTAAAGCATGTCTAAAAGCCATTCATAATCCTGGCAGAGTCAGAAAAAACAGACTTCGCAAGGTTATTCATCTTATAACAAGAGATGGATCCTTCGAAGCCTATTTTTCTGATCTATCTGTATCGCAAAACTCCTGGATTTAGCATAAACGAGCTCATATTTTTTGTTAGAAATTGGTTAATTAACAGTAATCCTTAGGCTGGACACACTTGGCTGCTATCTCTTCAACAACATTTTAGCTTCCGCAAAAGAAGATAATCTCTAATGATAGTTTTGACGGCAAGACACTCGTTAGCTAACGTGACCGTAGGTTGCTACCTTAATCCAAGCAGTGTCTTGTTGCTCAAAGGTTACTTGACCAAACAGGAGCATAAACTTCCCTGTTTCGTGGAAGTTTCCTGTTTCTCAAGTGAAAGCAGCCTATGCGGTTAGGATTAGTGCATAGTCGTGTTTTGAATAAACAAACAACAAAATCCAGGAGTTTTTTGTCGTACCCTGTTGTTCCGATGCCACTTCCCGCTTCGCCTCGCCCCGGGATGGTCTCCGAGTACGGAGCACCGGCGCGCCGCGCCGCCTGCGCCCGCGCCGCCGCCGCCCACAGACAGCGCCGCGGCTTCTTGCCATGCCGCGCGCCCGGCTGCGCACTGCACATTGTATGTTGCGTTATATCTCGAAGAATTAACTCTAGCATGCGATAGGACGTATTTTCCCACCTGTGGATGGGATTTGTT